>CM055206.1:5102727-5439380 GCA_029224185.1 Karalla daura
TCTCACCCCCTCCTCCTCCCGCCTCCTCTCATCATTGGAGGCTGTTCGTGCACACCAGCGCGCACACGACACAACGCTGCAAGAATCTTCCGACTATTCGCCACAGAAATCCACGCCTCCAGCCTCCGTGGTTATTTATTGGTCCCACGTGCCAAACGATTTGTCCCCGAAGGTTTGTCTGGGGAGGGGGAGGGGGGGGCTTCTTTTTCTAGTTGATATTTATTTATTTACCAGTAGGTGTGTATGGCTCTGACACGACGCGTTGCGATCTCCGAAGGTTCCCTCTGTAAGTGCTGTGTTCCGCCGCTCCACCGACGCAGCCGGCGTCCCAAATGTAACTTCCAACAGTTCCAGTCAACTGTTCTTTTTCAACATGGGTCTCCTTTTTCAGTTTTGTAAAGTTGTATATGAGAGTGCCTCAGGGCAGTTGTACATAAATGTTTCTTTCTTTTTATATTAAACGTCATACTGGAAAATGAAGTGGTTCCTTTAAGCCTTTATTAACACGTAAAACCGGACAGTCGTCAACCGTTCTTTTTTTAATAATAAATACAAATTTATCTTTTGTACCGAAACGCAACTGTATATTTACTGCCTCTCTTGGGGTTAGCTTCATTTACATCCGCTTTTATGATATATGTAGCTTTTCTTTACAACAGATCTTAATGTACATGTCGATTTCTTTACATCGGCCCATCGCGATGCTTCACATGAAGCCTCCGAAGCCGGACAGAGCCTCGCTCTCCCAGTCGGAGTCCGAGTCGGTGAACTCCTGTGCGTCTGTGGCGTGGATGGGCGAGAAGTGGCTGAACGCGTCCCCCGCGGCCCTGACGCGCGGATACTGCAGCTGGCATCCATTGTCCTTTGGCGACGACCTGCTGAAGTTGCTCTGGACGGGGATGGGGGGGATCACCACCTTCATCTCGGGCCCGATGGTCTTGTTGGGCGGGAAGTTGTCGTACTCCACCAGGACCTTGGCGGCCTGGTGGCCGTCGGAGGGCGCGCCGGCCGCCTCCATCTTGGGGGGCTGCTCGCTCTCCTTGGGGTACAGGTGGACGTTGCAGCAGGGCACGTTGACGCTGAGCTCGTGCCGCTGCATCTGCTCGGGCTTGGCCCTGCTCCCCTCGCTGTCGTAGAGGCAGGAGACGAACGCCTGCTCGTAGCCGCCCGGCTTGGGCGGCGGCACGCCGGCCCTGTGGCCCTCCTCCGCCGTCTGGTGCAGCGCGGCCCTGAAAGTGTCCTCCAGCCCAAAGCCGCCTATCCTGTGAGTGTCGACTCCGTGGCTGTTGTCATAAACTGAGAAGAGAAAGAAAGGATGGGAACAATTAGCTGTGATGGGACCAAAAAAAAAAAAAAACGCTGTTGCTTCCTACACGCCCGTGATGTGGGACAAATAAAAGTCTTATCTCGATAGTTACCTTTCTCCGTGCCCATCCTGGCCTTGTGCTGGTTGAAGGGTGCAGGTGGGGGCGGGTTGGGGACTTTCTTGGACACCGATGATCCAACCTGGCGGCGAGATTTAGCCCGCCTGTTCTGAAACCACACCTGGAGTCGGAGAGAACAAGCGACCGTGAGCGCGACTGAACCCGGCGTGGGAAAACAGCATTGCGAGTGAGCCATCTGACGACTGAATGAGTTCACATTACCTGAATTCTGGACTCCGGCAGCCCGGTCAGCGCCTCCAGCCTCTCCCGTAGGTAGATGTCTGGGTATTTTGTGTCAGAGTAGACTTTCTCCAGCACTTCTATCTGCTGCTGGGTGAAGTTGGTCCTCTTCCTCCTGTGGGTCAGGATGGCCACGCATTTGTCTGCCCTCGGCACGGCGTTTGCAGGGCTGAAGTAGTTTGAGACATCTGGCGCTCCATAATCTGAAACCAGAAAGAGGAGACAATAGCATTTAGATCAGGAGCAGACATGAGAGAACCTGAGACATACTGTAGCAGAGACGGCAGACGGCTCCCTCCCCCCAGCGAGATTGATGGTGGAAATAAAATGAAATATGCAGAAAACCTTTTACTACCTCAGTTCCTCCCTCAGGTGCAATACATACGTTTACCCCACACCTTTGAAGCTTGTATATATCTTTTGTTTCATACATATTGCTTCTATTTACAGCAAAAATCCAGTTACAGAGGAAGACATCAGACTTCGTGCATGACTCATAGATTTAAAACCACTGCTTTAGATTTAGTGACTGGAACAGCTCTCAGAAACTGAAAGTCAGACTGGAGATTGTTCCAAGCACTCTGTGCATGAGAAGATCATTGAAAGAGTGACGCGAATGACCGCATAAGGACGACTACCTCACACTAGACACTTAAGTTACCTAATTCTCTACTTCTGTTGTACTCTGTTCTGTTTTTTTGCCCATAAATAATCTCATAATAAAGTTTCTACGTATCCATCCATCTGATGCGTGTGATCAGGTATGTCTCTGGGAACGCTGCACTTGAAGTCTCAGTGGCACAGACCGTCTGGTTTTGCGCCGGGTCGGCCCCCTCTCCCCCCTCGGTTCTTGGCCGGCCGTCCCGCACCCACCTGTGTTGGCCATGCCGTTCATCTGCAGGGCTCCCTCGTGATACATCTGGAAGTGGTTCCCGACGCGCATATTCCCATGGACTGAAGACATCCTCTCCGCACTACAATCCAGAGGCACACTGCGACAGGGCTGGAGCAGGGGGACTTAAATCCCCCCGGGCGATCAAAGGTTGGCCGTCGGCCCTGCGTACGTGTGAATGGGGCCCGAAGCCGCGGCTTCAGACGTCTGCAGGACCCGCGGAGGTGTGAGGCCATCACACCTGCGGCCGCAGGTCTCTGTAAAGGGTCTTTAATGGAATCTGCATGCGCAATACACATCGGCTGTGAAAACATTTATCCGCTTTGGAATGGATGAAGCCTTCAAAGAGGGGCAGTCGGAAGCAGCCATTTCCTCCCCAGAGCTCCTCTCTGTAACCGTGCACTGCAAGACTCCACGATGGCTTGTACTGGCTGTTTTACCTGCCGCATGCTGGAATAGACGCATTTGAAGTCACTGTGCACGTTCAGTAATACATACGTGATAGATGTGAATATGCACCCACAAAGTGTGTCTTGTCTTATGCCTGTAATTGAGGCTACAGTTTTCTATATATTTTAGTTTATGCAGTGTTTATGTTTTTCTGTTTTATTTTGGGCAGTAATGCATTTCTTATTATATCTCCTCTGTTTTGGCAATTTATGAACTCAGAAGACTCTGCAAATTGTGCACAGATGGTAAGCAAATAATATGAATCATAATAATACCTACGTTTTCTAAAGTACTCAAAGAAGGCTGAAATGCTCAAACATAAGAGACAAAAGCACAGGGTACAGAATTACAAAGGCCACTATTGCAAATACAACAATAGACAGTGCCCAGTCACAATCGTGATTCTTAGACTTGATTTTGATGATTGCGATTTGATGATATGATACTTTGATCAGTATCATATCATATTATCATGCTAATGGGGAGTAAATTTTATTATTATGGAAATAAGATTACATACATCATCCAATAATGACAACAAAAAAGCAAGATCATTTTTTCCTCACGGCCAGTGGCTTTAGATGTGTGCTCTTCAAATACTAATGCATTTAGGGAATGATGCCCCTTGCTCCACAACATAAACACATGCTAACAGACAAGGTAGTGTTAATGAATGTTGTGCTGCCATACTTCAGAACCCAATCCTCACCCTATGTAAACACTGCCAGCGCAGTCATATTCTGTAACTCATTTATCAACATCTCTAGCTATAAACATGCTTTTAACTTATACATTAAGTTACACATTATTTGAATGTGAATTGAATTTGAGCCATACAGTAGCTGTACTGTACACTGTGGTAAGTTTATTGTGCTCTGAAATCATTGACTTGCACACTAATGCTCTATAGATGATCAGCTGAACAAAAAAACATAATTTCCCCATACATGCACGTTTTCAGCCTGTGCTTCTCAACATTTATGTATTCCTTTTCCCCCAAAGAGTTGTGATTCATTAATCTGGTTGGATAATTTTTCCTCATGATTGAGGCCTTCAGAGGTGTGTAGGAAAGGATCCCTTGTTCTCCACTTCAGAGGGAGCAAAATGCAGCTCAATACACAAACCTCAGTTCAGTAGTGCTTAGGATTGGGCACTTGAGTGGAGCACCTTGATCTGATTCAAAGGGGGATCGGATCTGGTAGCACCACAGACTAATTTGTTTACACGTATTTTGACAAGACTTCCAGGAAGGGTCCTCTGGAGTTAGACTTGAATTGCCCCCCAGGGATAAATGAACTCCTTTGAACTGAATTGAACTGAATGGAATGAACTTGAAGGTTAAACAACAATATAAATTATTGTTTTATGTCTGTCACAGGCTCAGTTTTACCAACCTTTTTTAAATAAAATTTTTGGTGTGGGATGGTGTGATTATTGAATTAACATTCTAATGCATTGTTATTGATTGGACTTATATATCACATATTTCACTAGACCTGAATCATTGCAGTCACCAGTGTAAAAGTTATGCTCCTTAGGAAGTCCTTATAAAAGAAAAACAAAAAAAAGAAAAAAGAAAACAAAGAAAAACACCATTTTAGGCTGTTTCTGTGTTGATCTCTCCGGGAAAGACTTGCCAGCCGCTGTGTCGTCTCACATCCACCAAACCACTTACTGATCTCTGTACTTTGACACATACAGCATTGTTCAGAGAGGATGTGCCTGTTGGAAAGGACATTCACACAGTTCACAGGCTGCTTTGTCTGAGGGCCCTAATTGGGTATTGCCGTGTGCACAGAGCAGATTGCTATGCTAAATTCAGGCTGTTGAAGTTCCTTCCTTTTGTAATGGCCAGTGAAAGCTTTGCTGAGAGCATTCCCCAGATCATGCAACAAGAGCAAATGCCTCATATAATCATCTCTGACCAAAGGGATTACGTGACATGAGGAATGAGGAACTAGGGATCTGGCATTGCAAATGCACTCAAAATACATATGCTTTTAATTTTAGTTTGTATTTAGATAACATATTCAGCTTTGCTGCACCAAATAAATTAAACATTTGAGTATATTACAAGTGTTTGGCACGACATACACTGTGGTAAAGAGACTGAATTTTTAAACATCAGACGGTAGAAAACACTTTGGGATTTCCACTGGCCATTCTCAGGTGTAGACACAACAAAAGCACACCTTCACGCCTTTGAAGCATGACCAGTGTTTGACCCACTGTCTGACATGACCACTATACATCTAACGGTGCAGACAGACAGCTAAACCATCCTCACAACTTTGCAGGTATATGTTAAAATGTCAGCTGTTTTATGTCAGTGTCTTATGAGTTCAGCCTTTGTGTATTTGAGAAATGTTTACAGAACAAATCCATTGTACTATGCAGATGTGAAAGGGTGGCGATCAGATGGGCCCTGGTGCTCCTCTGATCAGAGTTATACATGTTTATATGTCTGATTTATTGCCAGGTAGTTATACAGCTTAGTTATACAGTTACAAGAAGTTTGCCTGGGTGGTTAGTGCATAAAGAAAAAACCAAACAAAAAAAAAATGCACCTGGAGAATCACATCTCAGGTAATTCCAAAGAACTTTAGCTATTTTTCAGATTAAGGCAGACAAATTATACATTGTAGGGACAGTAAGTTGTTGTTTACAAACCTTTTCATTTCCCTTATCAAAGGACAAGGACAGGCAAGATATAATTAATACATCAAAGTTAAAGATAATAAGAAATCATGAAGTCATGATCAGAAAATCTTATTAATACCCTGAAGGATTACTAATGAGTTATAATGACATTTATAAATAGTGCATCCTAGCTAGGTGCAAAGCCATTTTAGCTGGCTCCTCTCAATGCAGAGGAACAGTGTCTCCCTCCAGGATGTGAGAGCTCCTGTCCCTATGCTGAGCTAAACTATTATAACTTTAGCCACCAACTGGATATTTTAATGCATTTACTTCATGTTAACTCTCACTTCTATTGCTGCCAATTTCAGACATGTAACTTGTGTAAAATGATAGAATTGCTAAACATACATTATGAGTGGTTCTGCACATATTTTGTCATAGTTGTGAATACGTTTTTACTCACATCATCATTGTTAACTTGCACAAAGACACTTTTTTATTTTCACTGGAATTTTTATTGTTTATAAAAACTTTAAAGTCTCATTTATTGTATTGTGCTGCTGTTACACTGTACTTTTCATAATGCGAGTCTGCCTGTCTGTCTCTATCGACACCTAGTTTACAGCCCTTGCATATTTTGTGCAGTTTTGAAAGACAGACTACAAAAATGAATGAAAAAAAATTACGCGTGACGCCAGTCCAAAGAGTAAACAAAAGTGTGTTTCTGTAAATAATTATCTCGTGCTGTAAAGCTTCGTCAGCATTATTTACTCGCAGAACTAAAAAAAAAAAAAGAAAAGACTCTCTCCCGGAACTTCCGCCCAGCGCCACCGGAAGTAGGTACGTGGCTGCTTCAGCTGACAGTCTCTGTACATGATGGCGACAGAGGTTCAGAGCGGCGACCTCGACAGCGCTACCTCCAGCCGGCTCGAAGTCTCCATCGACGGCCTCACCCTCAGCCCGGACCCGGAGGGCGAGCAGGCCCCGGTGGAGGACCCGGAGCCGGAGCCGGGCCCGAACGCGAACCCGGCGGAGCCCGACGGCGACACGGAGGCAGCCGCAGCAGACGAAGATGGAGAGGCTGGCAGACCTGCCATGGAGAAGAAATGGGGCTTTCCTCTGCAGGAGCTCTACGGGATGGGCCTGAGGTTCTTTAAAGGTACTGTACGGCGGGTTAGAGGTCGGCCGTCGTCCGAACCGAGCCATCCTGTTTCGGCTCAGAGCTGTCTGACAGGCTGCGTGACTGCGAGGAGCTAGCAGAGGAGCTAACGCCCCTAGGACCAGCCATTAGCTGCGCTGTCAACGGCTCTAACTGTGTGTGTGTGTGTGTGTGTGTGTGTGTGTGTGTGTGTGTGTGTGTGTGTGTGTGTGTGTGTGTGTGTGTGTGTGTGTGTGTGTGTGTGTGTGTGTGTGTGTCAGTCAGTCTAACATCCTTTCGTGTTTACATGGTCTTTGTCGTCGAGTCTGGATAACTGATAATTGAATGAAAAAGTACTACTATTTCGCGGTGAAACACGTGTGTTTTCTATCTGACAGTCATTCTGATAAATGTGAGGAATATTCCAGAAAAACAGTTGGATACATTAGTGGAAAGTAAACCTGTTGCTGGCACAAAGTGAAATGGGGGTCGTCCCCCTCCTCTTCGACGGGGCACTTACTGCCTGACGCTTCCAGAGTATGTGCAGGCAAAACACAGCCGGCAGTGTGACCTGGGGCATCCTGGTGCCTGACACAAAATACTTCCCTATCAAATCCCGACCAGGCCGAGGACCTTTTTGTTCCTGAGCGGCTCTTGCCCCCGTGTTATCGGCCCTTTCTGTTTCCGTTTCACAGCGTGTGCAGCGTTTGTGTTCTGTCGTGGATGCGTTTCCTGGAGGCGTCTGCGTCGTTAGCACCGTCTCCTCATAGTGATGAGGGGGTTAAATCCCAGCCAGATTGTTGGCCTGTTTGCATGTTCCGAAGCACGCGTGTTTGGGTGCGAGGTGAGAGTCAATGAACAGATGGAGCTGTGCCAATACCGGAACGTCATAAAATCTATGAATGCACCCACGGGTGCATCATTGATAGGACTTAGCATGAAGTTGAATGCAGTGTCATAATGTTGAAAGTCGTGCCTTGTTTACGGGTCCGGATCCTGCCAATCCTGGATCCTGATCCAAGTCCCGAGTCCTGACAGGGATGGAGTCGGACCGAAAGCGCTGCGAGCCTGCTGCGGCGCCAGAGCCTCGCCGTCCCCGACTCGGTGGGTTCGTCTGAGAGCTTTTGAAGCGCGCCCTGCTTCGCCACCGCCTTTGACCGGAGGGCCGGCGCGTCAGCTGTGTGCACTCAGATGCCCCGCTGGTAAATTAGAGGCCGACGGGATGCTGCTGCATCGAATTATAGCACGGGACGCTCGGGGCCCGCCGTCTGCGAGACCAGCTCGCGGCTCTTCTCCCTCCCCGACGTCCCTGTTTTTACCACGGCTATCTCCGGTCCTATTTGCCTTTTCTTTTTTTCCCCCCTCGTATGTAAACGGGCCAGGGTGGATTAGTCCCATCTGCATCCCTTGAAACGCTGTTTTGTCTGTCACGTCCGAGTAATCCCGCTGACTCGTCTTACTACTCTAATCACAGTTGTTTGCGAATGCACCTCTGAACTTTTGGACGCCCTGTCAAAGCTCAGAGCCTCCCTTTGAACACAAACATGTTTGGGCCTGGGTGACCTGGATGAGCGCAAATTACGCTTTGTATGCGTAGTCATGTATTTATAGTCAGTTGAGGGTTTGGCCCAATTGTGATGCTTGCAATCTGATTCTTGCCTCACCTCATTATGCACCCTTCGAAGATTATGATCCATCCTTTACCTCGCCCTCTTTGTACCTGGAGCCTATGGAAAGCAGGGAATACACCTTAGATAGTGCTGTAGTTTACCACAGGTCACATGCACACACCTTGTGATAATATAGTCTCAAATCAGCTGTAACGTGCATGTTTTGGGAATGTGGGAGAAAGCAGTAGCCCCTTATGGGTACAAATACTTGACCTGCCAAACCAGTGAAACCAGGAAACTGCCTTACCTGGAAGGGGTGGGTGGGTGGGCGGGAACACTGGTGTAGTGACAGAATCTGGACCCATGAATATTTAACATTCATTACTGTGTGCAGCTTTGTGCCAGTTCGGGTCTACGTGCATGGGTGCCTTTATAGATTTTTGTGTCTGTAGCCACTTTGAACCTAAAAAAAAGCGTGGCGTCTGCTGCCCATCACGGGCAGACAAACAACATTCACTCTGACGGGCAATTCTCCCCGACTGACCTCGACATGTATTCTTTTTGGACTGCGGGAGGAAACTGGAATACCTTAACACGGCCGTCGCACACACGGGAAAACTTGCAAATTCCACCCAGAGACGCCCTTGGGACTCATCACCCTGGGATAAGCATGCCATGGTTACTCAGTTATGGAATGCAGTTTGTGGGCGCGTGAACACGACACCCCGCACGTCGCTGCGCTGCGCGTCACTCGGTTGCTGTCGAGCTGCGGTCCACGCTGCTCAGCTGGAGGTAAGCGACGTGAACTCACTGCTTCCTCATTGCCTGCTCGCAGAGAAGGACGGCAAGGCCTTTCACCCGACCTACGAGGAGAAGCTCCGCCTGGTGGCCCTGCACAAACAGGTGTTGCTGGGCCCCTACAACCCCGACGCCTCGCCCGAGGTCGGCTTCTTTGACGTCCTGGGCAACGACCGCAGGTAAGCCGCCGCGGACGCGCCTGTGACCTCTGACCTCCCCCCTGTCTGAGTCACAGACAGGGGGGAGACAAGAGATGCCGGGATGCCTGCCTGGATGGTGCGTGTTCACCTCCCGCGTGCCTCCGTGTGCAGGAAAGAGTGGGCCTCCCTGGGCAACATGGAGCGGGAGGAGGCCATGGTGGAGTTTGTCAAGCTGCTGAACAAGTGCTGCAACCTGTTCGCCCCCTACGTCACCTCGCACAAGATCGAGAGGGAGGAGCAGGAGAGGAAAAGGTGAGGCGCCCGCGCCCCGAGCAAGGCCCCT
This sequence comes from Karalla daura, assembly GCA_029224185.1. Classification (NCBI taxonomy): domain Eukaryota; kingdom Metazoa; phylum Chordata; class Actinopteri; order Chaetodontiformes; family Leiognathidae; genus Karalla; species Karalla daura. Next base: position 5,112,403 of record CM055206.1, read on the forward strand.
CCGGGCGCCTACGCGACGCCGTCCTTTAACGCGTCCGACCCCCCCCCCCCTCTCTCTCTTGTCGCGGCCAGGAAAGAGGAGGAGGAGCGCCAGCGCCGCGAGGAGGAGGAGAGGGAGCGGCAGAGGCAGGAGGAGGAGAGGCGGAGGCTGGAGGAGGAGGAGCGCCTGAGGCGAGAGGAGGAGGAGCGGAGGCAAGCGGAGGAGGAGAGGCTACGGGTCGAGCAGCAGAAGTAGGTCCGGGGGCCGGTGGAGGGAGGAGGAAGAGGATGTCTCCCCTGCGCATCCTGCGCTCCATCCTCACCGCGCTTCTTTTCCCCCTTCCTGTGCCGCGTGTCCCAGGCAGCAGATCATGGCGGCGCTCAACGCGCAGACGGCGGTGCAGTTCCAGCAGTACGCTGCCCAGCAGTACCCCAACAGCCCCGAGCAGCAGCTGGGCCTCATCCGGCAGCTCCAGGAGCAGCACTACCAGCAGTACATGCAGCAGCTCTACCAGGTCCAGCTGGCCCAGCAACAGGTACCTGACAGCTGGGGAAGCCCTCCTCTTAGAAGGGATTGGACAGGGATTGGGATTGGATATGCACAGTCCTGCCTTAAAGTCTTACATACAGTTAGTCTTGCATATCTTTCAGTGATGAGATGTTGACCCGGTCTTCTCCTCGTCCCCAGGCGGCCTTACAGAAGCAGCAGCAGCAGCAGCAGCAAGCGGACTCTACGGTGCAGGGCACGCGGGAGTGCGGCGGCCTGGCCGACGCCATCCCGGCGTCTGCGGCCGGGCCGCTGTGCGCCGCGGCCCCGCCCGCCGGAGAGGACGCGCCCACGGTCAACGGCGGCCAGTCCGACTCGTACTCCGAGAGCATGGACCGGGAGCCCGAGCCCGAGCCGGCCGAGGAGGTCTCCGAGAACGGGCCCTTATTAGGTGGGTGGCCCGTGTCCGCAGCAACTTCCACGTAGCGCTGCGGCCTGACCGAAATCCCGGCGCTGTCAAACAAACAGACGGAGGGTTTATGCCAAAAGTCGAAACCCGACCCCGCCTGTCGCGTCCTTGTCGATGTGACCCGGGGAACCGGGAGGACAAGGGCTGGAACGAGCGATACACGATAGCCTGCTGGTGCCGCACATTCAGCTGACAGAGGGGAGGGGAGGGGAGGGAGCGCTCGCAGCACAAGTGAACCAGGCCGGGGTCCGGTTCCAAAACACACATCCTGAAACAAATGAATCCATTGTGACCGGCAGCTCCTAACGATTTCGAGGGAAAGGGAGAGCGCGAGAGAGATGGAGAGAGAGACGTAAATGTAGGGAAAGATAAACATATGAGGTTAAATAAACAGAGAGACGAGGTGGAGGAAGAGAGAGAAATTGGTCGGTGTGCAGAAAACCCGTGTGTCCCCGTCCTCGTCTTGACGAGCCCGTGACCTCTTCCTTCCGTCCCGGCAGACTCGCCGCCCGTGATCGCCGCCCCGTCCATGTGGACGCGGCCGCAGATCAAGGACTTCAAGGAGAAGATCCGGCAGGACGCCGACAGCGTGATCACGGTGGGCCGCGGCGAGGTGGTGACGGTGCGCGTGCCCACCCACGAGGAGGGCTCCTACCTCTTCTGGGAGTTCGCCACGGACTACTACGACATCGGCTTCGGGGTGTTCTTCGAGTGGACGGACGCCGCCTCCGCCTCGGTCAGCGTGCACGTGTCCGAGTCCAGCGACGAAGACGAGGACGAGGAAGGTGAGGCGCCCCGGGTGAAAATTTCATAGCCACTTCATAACCTCATACTGCTTGAATATTTTAATAAAGAGATGCTCAAAAACAGTTGGGGGTGGGGCCCTCTGGTGGCCTCTCTGGAGCATAATGATTAATTGCCCCCCCCCCCCCATTCTACCTTAGAGTGGAGGGACGAAATCTCATTCTGGTCATGAATTCAGGACTGACCACCACCCCAGTGTGAGTGGAATGTATTCCCACCATATGGTGACAAGCTTTGAGACAGTATTTAAGTGTAATAAATGGCCCCGTTTGTATTGCATAGGAGACAAAGCCATAAAGCCTGTGTCTAGGGAGATTTGAAGAGGTTTGTCCTGATTAGGCCACTGGACATTATGGGGCATATTTACCCGGTCCGTATAATGGATGCTGAGCTGTGTAGCCACCCTGCAAGGCTGCATGTTCACATTTGGCAGGCGATCGACTTGGATCAACTGCATAAATGGCAGGTTGGATTCAGTTCAATTCAACGCTTTTATTTTGAAAGCACCAAAAGTCAACGGCAAGTCCCAGCAGAGGATAAACCCCCCCCCCCCCCCCCACGCTCGTTTAGCTCGACATCTGGAGTCGTGAACATACGTGTGGCCACCGAGTGAGCAGCACTCAAGCACTTAGCGCGACATTAGCGACAGCTGCCGCACTTCAACCGCCAGGACGTGGAGCGGTCTAATGGTTTCCGCCAAGGAGTCTCTGGGCTAAACGCACAGGTCCGCAAGAGCAAAACACAATGCATCGAGATGAGGTCTGAGGTATGCGTGGAGGGAGATGCCGAGCATATCGATACACGGGGAAGCCCCGAATATTGAAACTGTTGTTATGTCCCGTGAACGTGCAAAGTGACACGTCTGTGTTTGGGGAAATGCCGTTTGACTGCCGTGCTGACCCCCTGCCGCCCGCAGGTGACCCCCCCACCGAGGAGGAGAAGGCGAAGAAGGAGGCGGGCAAGCCCCAGGTGGACGAGATTGTGCCGGTGTACCGGCGGGACTGTCACGAGGAGGTGTACGCCGGCAGCCACCAGTACCCGGGCCGCGGCGTCTACCTGCTCAAGTTCGACAACTCCTACTCGCTCTGGCGCTCCAAGAGTGTCTACTACAGAGTCTACTACACCAGATAAGCCTGAACACAGACCCAGGGGGAGCCGAGGAGTTTGTGCGTTCCTATATAAATATATATATATATGTGTGTGTGTGTGTGTGTGAGTGTGTGTAGATGGAGATCTGTGCGGATGGCAGCCTGTGTGTGTGTGCGTGTGTATGTGTGTATGAGGGAGATGGCGATCGATTCCGGACAAAACCACCAGAGGGGGACAAAGAGACACATCTGGAGGCCACATGTGGAGATGGGACTACTGTGCCTGTCATCGAGCCTTCAGAGGGTGGGGGGGGTGGGGGTGGGGGGGTAGAATGGGGGGGTGGAGTGTGTGATCCTGTGTGCGCGTGTGTGTGCGCGTGTGTGTGTGTGTATTCACCACCTGTCCTTGCCGCGCTCACATACGCCAAGCTGTAGGACTTTGCTGTCATGCGTTGTGTCTTGAAGCCACTTTTAAAGCCCGGGCACCTCCTCCCCGTCACCTGCCACCCCCCCCCCCCCCCCAGCCCGACACAGTCCGGCGTGGCCTTGGCGAGCGTGCTTCCCGACACTATGTGTTTCCCTCCTCTTCCTCGGAGAGCCTCTCGCGCCCCCCCCCCCCCTCTGGCACCCCACTATCCCCTAGCTACCACGCACACAACGGAGACCTGACACGGGACTATTAGCGCTTCCCGAAGACCAGTCTTTAACTCTTTATCCCCGGATCCGGTCGGTCTGGAGCGGGACGGCAAAGAACGTATGAAAGACAGACGTGTGTGTGGGGGGGGGGGGTGGCGGGGGGGTCATTCAAGAAGTCCAAATGAAGTGTTACAGGACCAAAGCGACGTGCGCGGGTCCTGCAGGCTTGGAACAGAGTCGAGTGTGCCACGCGGAGCAAGAAGAAGAAGAAGAAGAAGTCCAAGAAAACGTGACGATTAATAAACGTTTTGCTCTCCCCCGCCTCCCCCAGATGTTTCCCTGTGTGTTCCTGTTTCCGTTTGTTCCATCTCAGCACTACTGCCACCATGACAGCAGGGCTCGCGCCCTGGGCCGGAACCGCGCCACTGACTGCGTTCACTGTCCTCTGCCCACGTCTCCGTTGGAGGTGGGAGGAGGAGTTAGTATTAGGACAGGCGCACGCTGAGGTTTCCGGGGACATTTTCTTTTTGTGTGTGCGTGCGTGTGTGTGTTTCTCGTTCAGTGTATCCAGCTCCGACAAAGATTTTGAAGCTCTTGAAGGTCACGATTCACTGCTACATCCCCGCAGCTCTCAGAAAGCCCGTCACCTGAAACGTAACACCTTCTCTCTCGGTCCCCGATGGTCTACGCACAAAAAAAAAAAAGAAAATGGAGAAAAAAAAAAAAGAAGTCTCATCTCAAAACACTGTGTCGTGAGTGAACGGAACGTGTCGCCCACTAACGTCTGAAGTGTGTCTGAGCTCACGCGTCGCCATGGTTTAGGGGGCCGCTGTTGTCCGGCCTCGTGCCGAGACCCTTTGTTCGTGCACCCCTTCGGCGTTCGTTTTCTCGTCGTTTTCTCGTCTCTCCGTTTCTTTGTTCCCTCCCCCTGGCGTGTGTGTGTGTGTGTGTGTACGACGGCTGCCGAACTTTAAAGCGGGAACGACCCGCGGAGGCCGAGCGAGCGCGCGGTGTCCTCGCCGGGCCGTCGGTTCGCCGCGTTGTTGAACCCGAGGCCACTCCTACCTCCTGTCCGTTCAGCGGCGTGCGTGACGAGGCGTCAGCCGCGTTGTCCCTTCCTTCTGAGGCATCCCATCTGCTCTGAAGCGCGATGCTTGCTTGTTTTTTTTTTTTTCTTCTCGAGTTTCCCCGTCGCCCGCCAGAACGGCTGGAGCGGACTTGTTCGAGCCTTGTATGTAAATAATTCTATAAATGAGGTAATGTATGGGATTTTTAGATGTGGAAGGAGGCTGTGGGTTTCAGAATCAATGCACTGTAAACTATGGTGACTGAGTTATACGTATACGTTTGCCCCCAATGAAAGTCCAAAACTCTTAGGAAGCATACAATTGTAAGACTCCACTGACGTGACAGACAGACAAGCTCATCTTTTTTTGTATTGTTTTGACTTGTTTGGATCTCTTGAGTTGCAAGATCTTTTGGACATATATTTAATCTTGATTAAACTTATGTTCATCTCTAGAATTAGATGGTTTGTCTGTATTTCTTCAGTTTTTTTTCTTTACTTGTTGTCCGTCTCTTCATTATTCTTTGTGTCCTTAAATCAGTCATTAGGCTTTATTTATGAAGCGTGCGCACACACACACACACACACACACACACACACACACACACACACACACACACACACACCATTCACTCTCAGAATCACACCCAGAGGCAATGTAGTATCTCCAATCTACCTCAAGATGCACATTTTGCAGACAAATAAGATAAAACATTATGTCTTCCAGGGAATTGTAAGTCATGGTGTCTAGGTCCAAGAGGTCTCTTGGATGAGAGGTGAAAGGCTGTCAGGAATCCAAGGAGCTGTAAGTCCACTGGAATTAAAACAACTGGATGTAGAATTTTTAAGATGTTTCGCCTCTCGTTGTCAGTTCTGAGGAACTGAAGGAGCGCTGTGTCTTCAACAATCCTCATGTCCATTTGCCATGATTTGCAAATCCTTGGATTAATCCTTGGATCTACAGCTCCAGCTGCAACAATTTATACAGTTTCTTGGCCAGTGATGGCTGGGAGAAGCGGTTCCCAAATGTTTTAGGCCTGACATTCCTTTCTACCTTCCAATTTAGCTCATCCGCCCTCAATTCAGGACACAATTAGAAAGGCAATCTATTTACATTTAAGGCATCGAGTTTAATAAAATAATAACAGAATAAAATGTGCAATAAAGGGCTAATGGACCTCTGACATTACGAACAGTGGGGAAAATAATAATAAATAACAGAATAAAATAATGGGCCCCAGGCAAGCAACTTCCATAGGAATGAATGGGCTGCCATTTTTGGACTGGTATCCAGGTCTGATACATCCATGGCTGTAGCATTGGTGATGGGCCCATGGAGTTTGCACAGTAGAGTCACACGCGATCTTTTCAGTGGCGTTTCTGTTCTTTGGAAAACTTAGGACAGATTCAGGGCCTAGAAATAAACAATACACAGGGGTTGCGTGCAGCCCACGCTGAGAATCCCTGACCTCGACGAATGAGACTCTCCACGGACATTATCGTACCTTTGCGCTGTCATCACCGGGGCAGACAGACGATCACACCTGTTTTGGTTATGTCTCGCACTCCCACGCCCACCTGTTGAGGCGGGAGACATCTGGATTCAGACGACGACGTTTCAACACGAGATGGAGACAGCGTCAGGAATGTAGCACCATTATGTTCCTCTTTTTCTTTTCCACCGGTGGTGGATGTGTCATCCTGACACTGTCTTCCTGTCGAACACGTTTTGTGCTGAGGGAAGGACAAATGCGGATGTTATTCAACGTCCAACAGGACAAACTTTAGTCCCATGACGGGCCGTCGCTGTGTCGAGGGTAGTGGTATTAACCTCTTCACCAGCAGGGAGGGTATTTTTAAGATGTCCACTTAGTTGAGGAATGAAGAAACGGTGGCACTACGTGCCCGCTTTGTTAAGTCAGGGGCTGTTCTCACTGTGGACACCAGGGGGCGCGTTGAACTTCTGAGACAGCACACAGTCAAATGGGCTTTGACAGCAAGGCATTCAAAAGCCTCTCCTGAGCCTAAGCTGAGCCGAGGAGGTAGTATGATACCAGCGATGAGAGTTTGCTCTGAGGAATTTTAAGAGCAGCAGTGGGGATGCCAGGCGTAGCACAGGACACAGCCCCTGAACAAACACGCTTTGTACATACAAAGGCCACATAAATCAGACAAGTGTCCGGAGAATGTGTTGTCCAGGGGCTTATTTTAAAAGGGTATGAGCAAACAGCTTACAACGTCTTTGTATAACTTAATGGCACTGACTATAAATTGTGCTCTAATGGGACATACGTGTTTGGTTAAAGCTGGTTTTCTCAGGGGCTTTAACCTCACTCCAGTCTAAATTAAAAGCCAGACGCTAAAAAGTTGGTTGAGAATTTGAGATTCAGATGGAAGAAGCATTTAAGTCACAGTTCATTAAATTATACGGATATATAGATAGATGACCATTTGGATGATAAATTTGCCAATTTGAAGGATTTAGAAATGTTTTTTCAGAATAATTGTGTGTAGCAGCCCCGGTGATCCCAGCCTGCCTCCAGCCCCTCCTCTTCCTCACTCTGCGATCCCGTCCAGGTTTTCCGGCGCTCCGCCGCGCGGCTGCGGCCAGAGGCAGGTAAAGCCCGGGGTACAGCCGCGACTCCGGATCCAGTTTCCACAGGTGGTTCGTAGTATTCTCCGGGTTTTCTCCGGTACTTTCCCTCTCGCTGTACTTCACTGCTTGGATTTGAACAGACTTTGGGAGGCAACGTCTCCGCAGGCACAAAGTCCCCACACTGTTGGGAAAAACAACACAATATGCCGGGATTTAACCGCCACGCTGCCCCGGGATCGGAATACATCCTGGAGTTGTTTTAAAACCTGACTTTTTTATTTTTTTGAATTTTCCTTTTAACCGCGGACCGTGATAGAGCTATGATATAAACATGCCCTTCCAGCAGCGGAGCATCGAGCCGAGGAGGGTGAGCAGGTTGTCGGCCTGGGATGGCCACCGGGAGGACAACGGGCGAAGGAGAATCAAAAAGCCCGTTTTGTACTCGTCCCTGGATGAGGTGGGATGCCAGACCCTGACCAACATGATCCACCAGCTCTCCGACCTGTCCCGCCATGCCAGCGACATCTTCCTGGGCATCGAGGTGGAGGCAGGGATGGTGTTCAGGAGGTCCTGCAGGATCCAGGGGCGGCTGCACAGTCTGCAGGTCCAGATCCGCAAGTTAGACCCCAAGAAAGTCAAAATACGTAAGTGTGCAGAGGTGGAGACTCGGTCTGAGGTCTGAGAGCTGGACTCAATGCGATACATGTGTAAAAACTTCCAAGTTTGGCGGCGGAGACGCGTTATAAATGCGTTATGAATACAGCCCTGCATAAAGCGCATCATGGCAGTTGTGTAACATGATTTGCGGGTCATAATGTTAATATCTGTAAGTAGAGTTACATTTATTAAAGCCTGACCTTGAATCGGTCTCTACTAGATGAATGGATAGATAGGAACTTTATGGATCCCCCATAAAGTTTCAAGGAAATACAGGTGATTTAGCTGATGATGCATATCAATCCAAGGTGAATTCAAGACGCTGTGTTTTTCCCACAGTGAGGAAGTTTCCAGTACTGCAGGAGCAATCCAGCAGCAGAAGGAGCAGTGAATGAACTGTAATGAAAGAAATGCATACACACACTTAATGATAGGAGAAAGCGACAGTATAGAGACATTCCTAGCAATGAAACGTGCATGTACGCTTTGTGCACAATGGTGTCGTGGACCACCTGTCTACTGGTCTACCTGTGCGTTTAAGCGGATGCAGGGTTAGTGTTCAAGGAGATCCGAGTCTGCAGAGTCGGTATGGGGACTTTTAGATGGGCAGAGTTAGATTCTCCACTCAACTGAAATGCATGGTTTTGGATTGTGGGAAGAGGTAAACTCGTAAAGATCTTCGAATGGGAAATGAACGGGTGACCTCCTCGCTGTGACCATCACCAGTCTCCTCTTGACTGAATTTTTGTTGAGTAATGTCACACGAAAATCAGAATAAAGTGACATGGATTGCGTAGTCACAGTCTTTGACCATAGTGACTGATGTCTCCTCGACACCCACGCACACGTCTTGTGCATTTTTGATTCAGACCTGAGTCAGTCGGGGCGTTGAGTCCTGTCAGAAATGATGGATCTCCCTGGGTGCACTCACCATCTGTGTTCAGGCCGTCAGGACACAGAGATCACAGGGGGGGCTTTACAACCCATGTCCTTTCGCCGTTTTCACGCGTGTAAACAGAGTTGGTCAACTCGGAGACAAACGGAAAATCAATTTCCTCTGCAGCCGCTCTGCGCCAACTTGAGCAGTTTTGTCATTTGCCTTGCTGCTGCTTTTTAAAGCCACTCTGCAGCCTTACGCACACAGTGGTTGTACATTAACTCAAAGTTTAGCCGGGGCTATGGCGAGTTGGAGTAGATTGATAGATAAGGCACAGACACAGAGCCCTAGCAGAGCCTGCCACCGATCACATATCTGCTCGTACAACCCACTGCTTCCCATTTAATAAGTTGTTCTGGGGCTCTGTATGTAAACACAGTGGTTAAGGGATCATGTTTCGCCCCGCTGATTCTCATGCAAGGCTTCCTTGTTTGTCTAATTTTCCTTCAAAATATGTCGCAAAGTGAGGACTGAGACGACGAGTTCACATCCCTCAGAACGTAAGTGAAAGAGCAGAATACAAGCTCTGAGTCACAAGGTTTTGTTTCCCTTTTTTTCTGACGTTCATCCTATCTTTTCATCCTGTGCTGGATCTGACCATGACTCATGAGACACACACACCACACACACACACACACACACACACACACACACACACACACACACACACACACACACACACACACACACACACACACACACACACACACACACACAGTTATCTCCAAACCGTGGTTGCAGGGAAATGATAACTTGACCAGACAGTTCCCAGACAGGGGAATGTGATGTATGATGAGCAATGGATGGAAGCCACACACACATTGGAGCCGAGTGAAGGGGATCCCGGCTTCAAACAGCCACCAGACATTTAGCTAATCCCCCGTTACCGCACGACATGACTCTGCAGCTCCTATTATCCTTGTACCTGTTGAGGTTTAGACGCAGCCCAAGGCGGGGCAGCGAGGTCCTTTCGAGGGCTTCATGCCATCTGTCATTCAGCGGAGGTGTGAGAGAGTCGACTGGAATGTGTGTGTCCGCATGTGTGTGTGTGTTACAGAACCGTCTGTAGTTTGCCAGCTCCCACGTCGCCCCAAGGCCAGTGGATGCAGAGAAGCATGCCATTCAGATACTGTAGATGACTCCCAAGTATACAGAAACATACACCTGTCATCAGAATATGTAACACACCCTCCGGTGTGACTGCAGGAAGAGAGTGGCTTGATTTGAATGTGTCATCATGAACAGCTGGTGGAAGTTTTGACTGGGTGACTGAGCGAAACATGTTAGCCTGCGCTAGCTCCTTGCTCTGTTGTCTTGGACTACTGTGGGTGAGGAATCCTGTTCAGGTCCGAGGTGGATCGTATTACCGGTGAAGGGGGCCCCTATACGCTGTGAGCCTGACACAGAGGGAAGGGTGGGTGTGGTGACTGTGTGTGTGACTCGCTCTGCTGTGTGCCTGCCTCTGCAGTCAAATCATCAGGGAGGGGTGATGGGGGTGTGAGTTTGTACAGGGACGTGATAAGCAAATGGGATCTTCCTCTCTTTGTGTATTTTCACTGTCTCCTGCTCCTGTTAATCCATACGTTCTGATTTCTGCAGATCACTGGGCCAAAGGTTGTTCTCCGAGGGGGGAAACACCTGACTCTCCCGAGTCAAGAGTTTAAACAAAGTCTGCCCTGCCTGGCTTGGGTTTCTCCTGCAGGCCAACAAGGGTCAGCCCAGCTATGGAGGGCTAACAGAGCGCCTCTGCTATTAATGACGTTAAGATAATGAGGCAGACAACAGGGACGTTTAATCCAGACACCGAGGCAAACAGTGCAGCACTGTTTACAGTCCCAAGGTGCATCCACGGCAACCTCAGGCTGTTTGCTACGACTGCAGGAGATGGTTTGTAATTAAAACGTCCAAATGACACACTTAATCTGCTCGAGAACGTTAGAGCGATGTTAGAAAAAAGTCACGAAATACTAGTCATGTGCGTTAAAGTTAAATGGCTTTCTAAACTCTGCTTGACCCCAGCGTTGGGCCCATAGTTTTAGGATTAAGGATCCTGAATAATTTATGATCATTGCATGTTTGCCTGTGAGGCGGACCGATCAAGGGCTTATCTATGCCAGAGAGTACGGTATTGCTGTGCAGCGAAGTCGAGTCAAAGTCTGCCCGTATTTTGGAAATAGCAAAACCATAAACAAGCCGTGCTTGCGACGTTCACACCTCTGTGTATCGGGAAACGGGATCAGCAGCGGGGAGAGGGCATGGTGCCGCTGAGGACAAAGGCTTTAAAAGAAGCCTTGTCAATATTCATGCATGATTTATAGTCCTGTTTTAATTCAAGGAGCCGCTGTCACCCTGCGATGCTGTCGGTTACCAGGCGGGTATGATAATGTGCAGAAACATGGGGCGATCCCGCGTGCCTGTTTTCAATCACTGCAGTTGAATCGGGACCAAAAAATGTAGCCACATTTATTTAAAAGCTGTGGTTTGATTCACTGGGAACAGCTCAAGACTCCAGAGCAAAAGGGCCCTCGACGGGGGGACTCGGTCGCCTCACCCGGTGACCGGTGTCACAACTTTGATTTTTAACTCAAATGTGTGTGAAGTCGCTTCGGCTAAATATAGCACCGGCCTTGAACAGGGCGTATGCTATTTTAATGTGGAAAGTAGGTCGAACCAGTGAAGGTTAATTGGAGTGAGGGGAGTCGGTGGTTCCTCCCTGTCAGATATCTCGATGCCCACTGGTTGCACATCTGCTGGGGCTCCGAAATAGACACGCAAACGCACACTCCCTTGGTTGGACATATGCTTTCCATCTGACCTGCGCGGCTGTCAATCTTTTGCGTTCCTCCCCTGCCCCTCGGTTATTCATGGGTGTCTTTCATCCGGAGCGTACGGCCACGTTTAGTGCGCTGGTCAAGTGGTTTGCGAGGAGGACACGTGGCTTCCCCTGGCTCGATCGAGGCTGCGGGTCTGGCTGACGGCACATCCGCCACGGGTTGTCGCTACTAGTGACGATAATGACAGCCGAGCTCAACTGCCTTTGAGTGCCATCCAAGTTTTGCCCTTTATCACATGACAAAGAATAACAAAGCGCAGCCATGCCTCGATAAGCTAATGGCTGTTTATTGTGCCTGCTTGTTTCCTGCATGCCACACACACACACAAACTCACACACACACTCAGTTGATCCCACCTCAATTCGTCACTATCCGCCCAGGCCTGCCAGGCTTTTCTCCATTCATTGGTAGAGAGTCACTAGTCACAGTCACTACGCTCCCAGAATCCACAAGTCAGTTCCCACAGGGTCGGTTCCAGTGAAAGGAGCCCCGGCCTGGTTCTAGGGGTCAGACCGGTCCCATGGGGAACAAAGGAGACGGGTCGGGAGGGACGGAGAAGGAGGGGAAAAAAGTGAGGGAAAAACGGGGAAACGAGTGGGAAAGGGCCGTGGAGTTCCAGGGCGCGGAGGGGCATGGCCATTGAGCCGCGTTTGCCTTCGGAGTGTTTTGTATGCGTGTGCGCATACGTGCGGCCGCCCTCTCTCACGCCACTGTCGCAGACAGTGCAGGATGTGGACCCGGCCCGGGCTTGGCATATTGACTCGGGGGGGAGTCAATATGCAAAGGGGAATACAGGAAGGACGCCCGATGAATGCGAGTCTTGTTCCGTAATTCCCTTGTGTGTGTGTGTGTGTGTGTGTGTGTGTGTGTGTGCATTTGCCTTTGTGTTTACACACATGCCCTACCCTCGGCCTGTCACAGTTGCCATTAAATACGTGTTGATCGTCACACGCACCGCTCCGGCCCCAGCTGCCGCTTCGCAGCACTCGACCGCGGCCCTGCTTGATGGAGCTAAATCTGTCGGAGCTGGATTTGCTCTTGACGGTATGAGACAGTAGAGTTAATAAGAAAATGGCTAAATTTAGAGTTATGTGTGTGTGTGTGTGTGTGTGTGCGTGTGTGTGCGTCCGACTGCGGCGTTAATCCTGTGTGGACTGCTGGGATGGCAGTGCATATTAGATCACTCTCTGGTAAACACAAGTTTATTTCCGCATTTATTTCATGCCAGCGTCATCTGTCTCTTTTTTTTTTTACCATTAAGGGCACCATTTAAAGGCCGCTTGAGCGTTTCCAGAGCAAAAGTCACACAAGGTCTCCAATTAAGTGGTATGAAAGACGACATGGGGTATTACTCGGAGCCAGTGAAGGAGCAGATGCCCGTGCGTGATTTCCGACAGTGGAATCCTTGTAGCTGCGCGGGCAAGTTGCGCAACCGCGCCTCGATCAATCCGACCCTGGTCCTGACGCGAACGCCGTCTTAAAGCGTAATCGTGGATGTTCTCAAACGCGCGCACGTGCCCCGGCCTGGTGCCCCGGCGGGCCAAAAGCTTTAAAAGGTTTAAAGAGATAGCCGGGAAATGTGCAAGACCGGATTCCCGCTGCTCTAAGCCCGGGCGATCTGTCCCTGGAGACGGGCGCCGGCAGACCGCCGTGACACAAGGCAGGTAGGATAGCAGACGGAGGGATGTCTCACTGGCATTTGCACGGAACAGCTGACGCGAAGTTCACGCGGAGGCCACGGCCTCGGCGTTCAGCTGAAGCGTTTCCGCTCGCCAGATGTTTGTGTCCAGTTGTGTTTCCTGCGCCGGGCGAGACGCGAGCCGGCGTGGCAGCAGAGTGGTGGTGAAACCTGCCCAGAGAGGATGAGCCTGCGACCGCCTTGTGTTGTTCTTTTTCGGGTTTGACCGGGCAGTTTGGAAACGACCGGACACGGCTCTCAGGGAAAGACGGCGCTCTCCGCTTGCGCAACGTCTGGCCCACACGGGCCTGAAGGCGGAGCGCATGGGACCGTTTATGAGAGCGCGCGTTGTCGGCGCACTCCACCGTCAGTCACTCTCCCTTTCCTTTCCCCCCCCCACCCCTCCCTCTCCTCCTGTTTTCAAGTCTCCCCCTCTCTCTCTCTCACCGCCCGTCCTATATTTCTCTCCCCTTCCTGTTGTTTCATATGGCTTCCAGACCTTCCCTCTCTCATCTCTGTCCATCCTCAGCACTTTGATGTCAGCCCTCATACTGCCACCCCGACCACAACAAAGACGGCCGTCCCGCTCGCTCCCCATCCGGGCCTCGCACTTTGTCCCTCGCAATATATGTTTTTTTGTCTCGACGTCTCTCTTTTCCATCCCTTCCTCTCCTCTCGCGGGGCCTTTTCTTTCTTTTTTTGGTTACACTTTTAGATCAGCGTCGGGGCTGTAGACCTTTCATCTCCTTTCATGTGTGATTGTGTGCGCCCGCCCGCCACGAACTGGACAGGGTGGGGAAAATATGATTGAATACATTATGATCATTCGCAGTGGCACAGTTTGTAAATGAGATTTCGTGGAAAGTGCTTGGCCTGCAGATCTCTCTCTCTCAGAGGGACGGCAGCAGAAATTTTGTCCATCGATGAATCAGTGTGGTTTAAGTGTGAGAGACAACAGCTAGAGAGAATGAGTACTGCATGGCAGTTTCGGCCCACCGGGGTCTACAATAGAGGCCTGTGGCCACCACCAAAGATCTAATATGTGGCTTTGTCTGCTAGGCCGCTCTCAGGTCTTTACTCATGGTAAACCGATTGATGTGCAGCTGCCCACAGAAACGGCTTTCATCTCACGCCCCGCGCGCTGCTCAAACCCGGGTGCACTCCCGCAGGCCTGTCTCTTCACCTCCCCGGAGCACGGCCGTCGAAACGTCTGTCTTCACAGCCTTCCCAGAGAGTCGATGGAGAGCCGTGGAGGTGCGCAGCTAGCAATGCTGCCAGCTGTTTCCAACGCCTATGTGGGAGTGATAGCGCGACAACTGGTCGATTAACAGACTATCGTAACCAAGGATAACTTTTCTTTTTTAATTTGAGGATGTTTTAAAGACATTTTCTGATACCTGCTGTTTATATTTGGATATGTTTTTGCTTCTTTGGTCCTCTTTTAAAGCACAGTGTGTGTGTGTGTGTGGAAAGGTGTGGACAAAACAAGGAACTTGAGGGTATCATCATGGTCTTTTTTCGAGAAAATAATTGGTAGCTCGACTACCAAAATGATAATACGTTGGTGCCCCGGTTGCCCATTATCTTTCATCCTTCAATTATCTTGCCGGCTTTGAACCCAAAGGTGTCGTGTGGGTCTGCTGGGGATCTCCAGCGCACATGTTGTAGGCTGGCAGCTGGAGTTCAGACACAGGGGAGGGTATGCAAACCATAGAGAAGAGGTCAAACCGGGAATCCTCTTGCTGGGAGACTGAAGCACCGTCTACCAACAACTGGGTCGCCCAGCTCCGACCCTTTGTGATTCATTTTCCATCTGTAAAGCGAAGCCCTTTTCGTGACGACACAATGACGGCCACTGTCTGGCTGCCATTGATACGCCGCTGTCACACAAAGCAGCGTCCCGGGGAAAAACCCCGCTTTTGGGGCCCGGAATGAAATCAGCGGCTGGCGTCACTAGCCGAGAGCGACATGGGTGGTTTCAGTAACTCCGCAGTAGCGAGGCGGTCGGAGCCTTTCATGAGGCCACAGCGTAAACACGGAGAAATCCGGTAAGGCCGCCCCAACTACCGCTCTCGGTGGCAGTGAAAATATGGGATGGGAGACATCCTGTGTCTGCCGCTCCAGCCAGGCAGTGACGTGTACGGCAGGTGGACGGACACACACACACACACATCCATCGTAAGCACGTAATGACATTCTGCAGCAGGTGGGAGGGAGGGGGGGGGGGGGTGCTCATCTTACAGGAAGATAAAGGCCATTGTTATCTGCTGCTGCACTTTACTGCACTCAGGGCCTGGAGACACACACACACACACACACACACACACCCACACCCACATATGCACACACATAGGAACGCTCTGAATAAACAGGGATTTTCTGCCACATCTGTCACATGTGCCAGTCAACCCACAGAAGTATACACAGAGGCACAGTGGTGTGTTTTGACTGGACCGACTCTTATCTAAACCTTCTCCAGTCTTCAGGACCGCTCAAAGCACGTCGGAGACAAAAGCTGCACCCACACCCATTCGCACATGCTGGTGGCACAGGCTGCCCCAATAAACCGGTGGCCTTCTTAACCGCTCACACACACACACGCACACACACACACTGACGATACAGTGTCAGGGGCGGTAGGTGGTTCAGTTCTTGCCCAAGGACAATGCAGGCTGTTGCCATCCTCGCAATTCACATGAGAAAACTGTAAAAACTAAAAAAAAGAGGAAAAAAAAATCAATCAATTGGACATATGGGCTTTTCGGATCTGTTTTATTTGGGATTATCATGGGGACGGTGAAGATGCTATATTTGTACTGGCCGATAAATTCTCAGAAACAGCTGTGTGCGTTGGCCCTATTCAGGCATATTTTTAGTCCAGTAAATATGAGACGATGTGGAATTCGGTCAGCTGAATAAACAAGCTTAGTAACAAGTGTGTGATCACTGTTTTGTCTCGGACCCAGTGTTTAATAACCGGGGCACATCACAGACTCTGTTTACTCGATCAGTGGCGTTACGTAATGCTGCACTCTGCCAGCCCTTTGATGGAAAAGTCCCGGATTTGAGTCATTTGGGTGCGTGTGTGTGTGTGTGTGTTTGTGTGCGTGCGTGCCTACTATCCGCAGCGTGAGTGGAGATAGTGGTGGGGTGAGGGCACGGCTGTCGTGTCCAGGTTCGTGTTCATCGTCGGGTCGAGGACTCGTTTACAACGCGGGGGCCACTGCAAGGGCTGGAGACTACCTTGATCACATCATGAATGCCTTTTAAATTTCATTTGTCAGATTCCTCGCAGCCAACTAATCCAATATTGGACGTGACAGCGCTCAGAGACGTTCTGAACGACTATGTGGGTCCAATTGTAAAGTCGCGGCTGATTTTGAATAATTGAGCCATTTGTTTCTGTGGTTTTCCTCAGTACGAGCCTTCGCTCGGCCTTCTGTTGTGTCTCAGTGAATGGCAACATGAGACCGTTGTTTTCAGTTCCTGTCAACATTGGTCCAGTAGTCCATTGTGAGCATGTTGACCTAGGTTATTATAGGCCGCAGACTGTGTGTACATAAGCTACCCCCGCGTACAGTGAGGGCTACAGTTGGGGTGGGGTTTATTTTTGGCCTGTAATTGTGAATGTCCACGCGGGCCTGTAGAGTCTCTAACCCAGTTGGAGACTTTTGATTAGCTTGATGTGAGGAGAGCCTTTGTACGCTTCATTCAGGGTTCGGGCCGCACTCTTGTGGAACTCATTTAGTTTTGGTAGCTGACCAAGGTGAGAGAGACTGGCTGGAGTCCAGTTCTGTTTGTTAGGTAGGGGGATCATAGAGAGATCATTGCTTTACACATGTAGTTTAGCATGCAGCTGGAATGGTAAAAGTAACCCAAGGAGTTGTTACTTGTGACTTGAGACTAACTTTGAACCATTGTGATGTACCGTATTATGTGCCTGCTCCTGTTTTATCGTGAAAGGCGGTCCAGTGTTTTCCTTTCAGTCCCTCTGTAACCTGGTCTAGTTCAGGATGAGTGGCTCTCATCGAGTCCCTTTGACCACAACCTAAATGTCCTAGTCCTCTGTGGACTACTTTCTACCATGTTGTTGTCCGTATTTCAACAACAAACTCATTCATCACCCTGTCTCTCTGCTTTCGAGTCGCTGAGACGCGAGACTAAAAATAAAGGTCTTATCGTCCTTGTCCTCCCTGTCCGCGTCGGCTGTTTTGTTTTAGTCCAGTGTGTCCTCCTTGCTCGCCCTCTCGACACCCCCGTGCTCGGCTCATTGAAGTTCGCCGCCGGAATGGCGCAAAATCCCAAAATGTGCGTCTTAGTTTCTTCCCCGGCGGCAGCTGTAGCCGCCCGCGCCCAACGCCTCCATCCGTCAGCGCTTCCCCTGCTGCCGACTGCTCCACTGCCGCTCGAGGACTGTTTACATCCTCCTGGCTGCTGGTCGATGTGTGCGGTCCGTGGTCTGCTAGGTCACCCCACACGCCCCCCACCTAGCCCGTGTCTCCCTCTCCGCCGTCCCATGTTACCTCTGAACGCACACACACGCACAGTGATACAGATATCCACAAAGGAGTCCTACAAAAGGTAATGGCTGTACCTTCTATGCCTCTATGAGGATTTTATGGCGCGTAATCATACTCAGACTTGTCATGAAGCGGCCACCGGGCAAGTCACCCGCGTGTGCTCTGACGGGGAGAGCGACGACGGCCCTGTTTTTCAGAGGTCGATTCAAATTCTCGCTCTCACGAAACTGTCGCCGGTGCTTATTATCGGGAGCGAACGAGAGTTGGGCTTCAAATAAAATGGGCGGACGGATCCATCCGCGGCCTGGACGTACAGTAGTAGCCAAGATTTTTTCATTACAGTTGCTCAGCAGTTGCTGCATGAGTGCGAGGGGTTGCCGGTCAAAACGTATGATATGTAAATAATTGACTAGAATTGACTGGCGCAGACTGTCCGACGAGGCAGGGCGCCTCCTACTTCCCCTTTCAAAATAAGAGTGCCGCAATAAAAAAGTCCAAATAGAAACCGTTGCCAACATCGTCCTCGCTATTGCTCCTCATCCCCATCAGGCAGACTTCCTGGGTGAGTAGGAGGTTCTTGTTTGACAGATGGCCGTATTTTTTCGGAATAACATGCATTTCTCCATTTTTCGCAACCGTTTTTCGTAACCCGTAACCCTAACCCACAATCAGTGTGCCAGAAATGAACATTTCAACATTTCAAACACTACCTTCTTGTGTTTATATTGTGAGTATTTTGTATGCACATTTAAAGAAGAGAAGTAGTTTTTCGGGGTTGCTCAGGAGTTACTGTGCAGTTAGTGGGGTTGCCATAGCAACTGCTAGCAACCCCCTAGCGCCGGCCCTGGTTGCGACACCGCCGTATTAATAACCCGTTCGATAACCCGTTTGCGAGATGATGCGTCACGGCCACCGCTTCAAACGTCCGCCCCACCCTCGTTTCGTGTAGAGCGACCGCACGGCGACTCGCTCTGCGAATTCCCGCTCGTCTGTCGCGACGCTCCGGCTGTTCCGAGTGGCCGGCACGCGCTCGCAGGTGCGCCTCGGCGTGCGTGTGCGTTCGGATGGACAGGGGCGTGCCCCCCGGAGAGGCCCTCCCGTGCCACACAGTGAGAGGGGATTTGCGGAGTCAGTGATGGGGATTATGGGGAATATGATTTCATACGGCTACAGAATGGTTAATCTCCTTAAGCCCCGCCGGAGTCTGCACGCCCAGTCCTGCCACTGCCCAGTAACGCAGGCAACCATGGGAAGCAACCTGCGCCTGTGTGTGTGTGCGTGTGTGTGTGTGTGCGTGTGTGTGTGTGTGTGTGTGTTCCAGCTTGCGTCCTACCTGTCTGGTTCAAAAGCAAGGGCGGTTACGGAGAATTGCGGATATTTATATACGTAACTGCTCGCTACTTTACCCGTTACGTGAATGCTGACATTTGTACTTGTGTTCATAAAATCAAAGTGAGTCACTGTAATCCACGTTCCCTGGAGTTGGAGTGTGTGTGTGTGTGTGTGTGTGTGTGTGTGTGTGTGTGTGTGTGTCTGTGTGAGTGTGTCTGTGTCTGTGTGAGTGGGTGCTGCCTGACATATCATGGCTCATTTAGCTGCTGCTGCTGCTGTTGTTGGCCCGACTTTTCCTTTGTCCCAGACCGTGGGGTTTGTGCCGGTTTTTAGACTTTCAGAGCTTTTTTTCTTCTGTTTTCTTTTTTTCCCTTTTCCTTCTGCTCAAAAACTTTCTTCGGGACAAAATGTGGCACTCCTGCAACAGTTGTGTGAAAAGCCCTCGGATATGTACAGTCTAACGTTTTGGTCACCGACCTGCTGCCAGGTTGTGTGTGGGTGTGTTGACTCAGCTGTGTTTTTGACCTTCTCGTTCTGTGTGTGCGCGTATCTGTGTGTGTGTGTGTGTGCCTCAGACAGAGGCGAGCAGGCTCTGACCATTATGGCTGTTTGATTAGGTGTGTTCCACAGCCTCGGGTGTTATTCACAAAAGGTTTCATATGCTGTTGGTCTCACAGAGCTTTTAGTGTGCATGCTCTCATCACCCTTGTATTCATTTTTTTCCACCATAGCAGGGGGAAGTTTAACCCATGTTACCGTTTCATTATGTTTGAGCCTTTGCTCACGTCAGTGTATATGGGAGTTTAACCACCTTTCTTGAACAGAGAATCTGTCGGAAACTGTTTCCAAATGTTAAAAGATGAAGCCGAACGGTAAAACTGAGCAGTAGTGCACTAAAGGAGTACTGACTAGATGTAATCTACCTGCTTTGCATCCGTGTTGGAGTCTGTCCCAGAGCGAAGGCCGTAAAACACACCCCGGACAGGTCACCCTTCCATTCATACTCCCTTCATGCTCAAACGAGTGTATGAGCTCCAGCTCCAGGACATGATCAGTTGTGCAGTGACGCTGGTGTATCGGGTTGCTATTTATGTGCGGCTGTCAGTGGTGTCATCTGGGTTTGGGGCAGTTTCACCCCCCCCGCCCCCCCCCAAACACACACACACACACACACACACACACACACACACACTGTTAGCGGGGGCTCAGGTTGCTGCCTCAAAGCGAGAGCTGTTTCCAGTTGCAGCATTTCCCCAGTAATCTGTGGTGCTCAGGAAGTGATTTTTGTCCCTCTCTTCACTTGATCCTCAGTTTTTGTTCCAGCGCTCCCTTCTCGCCGTGGATGTACAGTATGCACAGATAAGCCTGGATTTAATCAAGCGCCCATTGTGCATTCTCCTGAATTAGATCTGTCAGACGATCTAAACTTGAAAAGAGCCCTTTTATGTCTCTTTAATCCCTCTCACCTTTATAAACATTTTTCTTCCCATCTGCTCGGGTCTTTAAAATGCACTAAACCGTTCTTAACTGTCTTCTCCCACTCACACACACACACACACACACACACACACACACACACACACACACACAGGTCCTTCGTTTGATCCGTTAACCTCGATGAGGCCCACAGAAGCTAACAAGGCGGCACCACATAAAAGAACCCCCCCCTCTCTCCCCATCCCAGAGTGCCCTCAGCTCCAACAGTGTACCCCCACTGTCTGCCGACTGTCGAGCTCAATCCACCCGGCAGAGCTTGGCTTCGTCTCCACTGTCAGGGCCTCACCTCCGCTCCACCCCCATAACCTCGGGTTGGGGGGGGGGGGGGGGGGGGGGGGGGGGGGCAGTTTGGGGGATAAAAAAAATGAAAAAACTCATCCAGAGGCTCAAACGTCCTGGAAGAAGGTGGGGTGGGAGAGGCAGGTTAATCAGCCCCGAGAGGGCTCCGGGCCACGGGGGGTTGAGTTCCTCTGGGCCCCCCCGGTCACCCCCAGAGGTTCTGGAGATGAGACTGAGGGTCTTTGTTGTGCAAAGACCGAGCAGCCTGGATGGAAATGTCAGATCCCCTCTGGCTGCAGGGAAAACAGAAATCCATCAGTCTTTCTCTTTTATCATTCATTTATGAACAAGTCTGGCCTTTGTGCCTTGTCCCGCTATCTTTTCACCAGATTTTTCTATTTAGTATTTTACGTTTTCTTCTCTCCCGCTCTGTCTGCCTTTACTTTTTTCTGCCTTTCTCCTCATCTGCGGCACAGTTAAAACAGCTCTGTGACCTCCTTCCTCTACCCCAGATAGGCCGTTCTGGCTCCCAGACACAACTGTAGAGCACAACTGACGAGGAACCCGTATAGTGATTACATTTTAAGGAAACTAGAGATCTCCAATGCAAACTCTTTCACATGTGTTGAAAATCTGTACAGCTTACTGTTGCATGTAATTTTGAGCCTGGAAACGCTCGAGCCCTTTGTTCAACTTTAATTTGACTCAAGTCCCCGAAATTTAGCTCATTGCATTTCCCCCAGCCACCCTCCTCCTCTGCCCCCTCTATTCAGGCGTCTCTTCTGAAAAGTGCGTTTTGGACCGAGCTGTGTGCCTGCCGAGGCACAACAGAGCGAGGAAAACGGGGGCTAATTCCCCCTGGCAGGCCGGCCCGGCCACGCACTTAGAATCATACACGCCGATACGCACGCGTGGGCTCCTGGCCGGCCGCGAGGCCTCCCACTGAGATGACCATTCTGCAGCAGTCACAACTCAGTGACTGCCGAGCAGAGAGAGAGGGAGCGGAAACAGAGAGAGGGAGAGAGAGAGAGAGAGAGGAGTGGAGAAGGTCAGATGAGACGCACAAGCAGATGTGCTCATGGAATGGTTTATACTTTGGTGCCTTCATTCAGATTTCAGCATCATTCAGGGGTTTTATTTATCTGCAGCTTTTCGGGACAGACAACATCTTATCTGTGTATGTAAACAGAATTTCAACCGCAGGGTTGCTGCACAGCCTGGAAAAGCAATTGAAATACTGCAATTTCCAGGCCAAGTTTATGTGATTTGCAGTTTCTGGATGAACCCTAAACGCGTCCCAGTGCTATACTCGACGCTGCTCTCGCCGCCCTGTCGTTGCACGTTATGCTATTTGCGGCCTAAATTCATCCTTTTCTGTTCAGGGGATGAGGGGTAGAGGGGGGAGAGGTGAAGAGAGGAAGGGACGAGATGAATGCAGAGGAGAAGAAGGGTGGAGTTTATAGTAAACGGATGCTAACAACATAACTGGGCGTCCTAATTGGGCAAGGGATACGTGTGTGTGTGTGTGTGTGTGTGTGTGTGTGTGAGGCTCTCTAGGAAAACAGCTTCATAGCTTCTTAGATCTGGGATTCCAGGTCAGAGGGAGCCCCCATAGCCAGCTAAGCCTTCTAAACACACACACACACCCTCTTGTCTCCTCACCATATGGAGACCCAACCCAGTCGGCCTTTCATGTGGTCGCGCGCAGAGGCAGGGACGGGAGGGGAGTCGCGTTCAGGAGCAGGAAGGTGACACACGAGGTCCTGGCGCTTCTCCTCCTCCGCTCCTCCCTTTGTTTCTGCTACGTTCTCGGCACAAGCCGGCCCGTATGTGCGTCCATATATCTCTTTCAGGGGTTTGAAGCAATTGTGTGGTTTGTGGTTTGGGTTCGACCCCAACACTTTTCCCGTCCCCTGCCAATGTTTGGGCGTAGCACTTTGGGTGTAGTTGCTAAGCTTTGCCACATGTTCGCTTGAAGCAGTTAAACGTCGAACCCCGCTATTCCGTGGAAAAGACCCCTTTTGGCCCGCTCCCTCAGAACGGGAACTAATAGTGGAATTAATCGCGCAGCTCCCGAATGCGATATAAATAAATCCGCAGTGCGAGTGCGCAGCTTCAAAAATAGGGTGTTACGACCCAGCTCTGAGTATTTTGAGTCATGTGCCGAACTACAAAGTCCAGTTTTACAGTGGAGTGAGGGGGCTGCCCCCGTTTTAGTCTCCCTCCTCTCATTTAATCTCCCCTGCCCATCACCCAGCCTCTCACAGAAGCCCATTGTACCAGCTCCCATCCAGCAGCCACGGCTCGCCTGGCCCAGACAGCTTGAAACGTTCTAACACCATAAGTCACACACACACACACACACACACACACACACACACACACACACACACACACACACACACACACACACACACACACACACACACACATACCAGTTTGCTCTCTGCTCACTGGTTTTTTCTTGTGGGTCACTGGGACACAGTGCACGGAATCAGGTCACGTTTCAGTACATGTAGAGAGATGAATGTGGGCTGTAGCATCATAGTAGCAGATCTGGGGTAATGTTTCCAACCTCTGCAGCCCTCTGTATTCATAAACACACACCTGCATGCTCACCTTAGGGTTAATGTAGGGCTATACTGCCATAATGGATAGCATAGCAGTCTGTCTGAATGTGGATGGCTTCAGTCTGTAATCAGTATGCTGGTCCCTGTCTGCTACGGCTCGATATTGTGATATTTCCAGTTTGAACTCGATCTCGATCAGCATTCATAAACGAGGCCTGATCCCAGTTCGACAGGTAGACCTGCTGCTACTCATCCGCCCCTGTTTGCATTCTGTGTGTCAACATTGTAAAAGTGCTAAAAGGGAGCTGATTAGTCACGATAAATCACACAGGGGCCTGGCAGTGCTTTTTATGAGCCGGGCCCGCGGCCACGCTGCCGCCTGTGCAATCGAGCGCTCTCATGGCACCGAACGTGAACAGCCCCGCTCCTCCAGCGAGGCTCGAGTGCCGGAAAAAAGAAAAGAAAAGAAAAGAAAAGGGAAACGGCGGATAAATTACGGCCCTGCCGCATAATGACTCCCAGAATATCTGTCATCTTGAACAAACTGTGAGGCCAGACTGTGAGCCGATCGTGACGGCCTCCCCTCCTCAACAGGAAGATGTTTCGCCCGCGTCTCGGGGAACCGGCGCTTCGGTAGAAAACGCCCCGCTGTGACACAATAAATCACCTCCGCCGCACCGCTTGCCACAGACAGACCGCTGCCCCCGGAGCTTTGGGTTTACCCTCACTCTCACCCAAATACGGGTCGACAAAGTGACCATGGCGAAAGGAGGAGACGTTTCACCTTCGTCGGCTTTGTCGGAGTTGACTGAAGCATGCGGCCCTCTCTCATTGGGCCGCCTTAACAGAGCGAAGCCTCTTCTCACACTTAAACTCTCGGGGCTTTGGTCAAACGAACGTACGGAATTGATATGAAGACATTGACGATCCGCTGAAGCTCAGCACAGACAAACACTCGCAGTCGCTGCTCTCGACCTGTTGCCGCTCGGACGCAACATGTGCCTGCGAAACCCCCGGGGAGACCGCTCCGGACCGCTGACGTTGGCTGATAACTGGCTTACTCTGTCCAGACACCAGGCACTCTGCCACCTCCTGCATCCTCCGCCTCACTTCCAGATATGAAGCCAGTGGCTCCTTCCTCTGGTCCGCCGTGGCTAAACTCAGTCGAGCGCCTTGAGAGCTTCGGCCTGTGGCCTCGCTGGTGCCAGACAGGGAAGCTTGTCCCTCTAGTCAGGAGTGTGTGTATATGTGTGTCTCTCTCTCTTCATACAGATGTGTGTGCGTATCTTGATTGTGTTTGTGTGACTGATTGAAGGCCTTCTCCGCTTTTCTCATGCTGCTAATGAGTGTGAATCTGGCATCAAATGCTGACGAGTGTGAGAAAAAGCCTGGTTTCTCACACATAAACATGCACGCACGCACACACACACACACACACACAGAGTGTGAGGCAGAGTTGAAATGCAAAGCAGCCCATGTGGCAGTTTTTTTTTACTCCGGCGTGTCAGTTCAGACCAAACCCATTCAACCACATCAGCACAGCTTCTCTGTGTGTGTCACTGCGTGTAAATGTGTGTGTGTGTGTGTGTGTGTGTGTGTGTGTGTGTGTGTGTGTGTGTGTGTGTGTGTGTGTGCGTGTGTGTGTGTGTGAGTGTGTGTCTGTGTGTACATGTTGGCATTTTGGCTTGTACTTGCTCACATTGTAAACACGTCCTCAGTTCCATTCATTTGGCCTATTCAGCCTTTCGGGTCGGTGTGTGTGTGTGTGTGTGTGTGTGTGTGTGCGTGTGTGGGTGGGGGGGGTTGTTTACTCTTTGATTCTTTTCTTTTTCATTCAGCTCTTTGCTCTATTTTATCCTTTGGTTTGTTTTTTTTTTGCTCTTTTTTCACTTCACAAGGCGTTTTTTTTTCCAGCAATAAGTGTGGAGTCACAGGAAGCCAAGAGAGAGAGAGGAAGAGAGGAATGCATGAAGAATGGAGGAGGAAATCCTCACTCTGAGGAAACGTGTCCAGGAGTGTTTGTGCACATGTATGTGTGTGTGTGTGAATGACGGATGCCGTAACAGTTGGCAGTGTGTCAGTGAGAGTGGATCGTGTGCGTGTGTGTGTGTGCATGCGTGTGTGTGTGCCCTGCCTTGTCTATAATCTTGTTATTCTTTACGCCATCCACACCTCTTTCACAGTTATCTTGCCCTCGTACTTCAGTGGCTTCGACTCGCCGCCCACTCATCCATCCTATTAAGTCCAAACTAAGTGTTTGCGAGAGTCGCATTTCCCCGGCATCCTGTTTCGTTTCCTGCCTCTGTCATCATCCTGCCTGCACCCCCAGACCCTTGACCACACGCTCGGACCTCGGGTGGAAAAACCGCTCTTAGCCGGACAGCTGTCACCTCCCTCCTGATTGTTCCCTCGTCCAGGGCAGCGGCAGCAGCCACAGGACGTGACACGTCTCTCGCCGCCGTTTCCTGCTGACTTGGAAAAGTGGAACAGCGGTGACGAACCGCCACGCGGAAAAGGCTAGTCGAGAGCCTTCCGGATTGCTTCGCAGGTTATGATTAAGGCAAACAATGAAAGCAGCAGCGCTGGGTGTTGTTCCACACACGTAATTACCTTTTTTTTTCACACTGGCTTCAAAGGCACTGCGGGCTTTAGTTTATTTTACACAGGCTTCAAATATCGTGCAGGAGAAATATGTGGTTGCGTGCGACGGTCTCTTGCCTCGACAGTTGCCCGGCTACATCGGGGTTCGTCTGTTCGATGACTGTGGAGGTTGGGTTAGGGTGGAGTGCTCAAAGAGCTTTAACAGTCACATGAAGGTGAAAAAGCTGCAAGAGAGGGTGTAAAAAATGGAGAAGTTTGCATGCAAAATGAAGCTAACGCAGATATTTGACTTCGACATTGGATTAATTTGCGTGCTCGGAGCTAAAGCGCTCAACAGGTCATCTCCTCCCTCGCCAGACTGACCTCCCCGGAATGAAACCTGCACATTCTTTAGGCCGGATGGCACAGCGGCTCAGCCCGACAAAGGAGCTTCTTCAAAAGTGTGCACTCGCTCGACCGTGTGCCTATGACCCCTAACTTGATAACTGAAAGGGGGCCCGAGGACCCGTTAGACGCGCCTCACGGGCCAAGCCTCATCGCCCCGGCAACAGCTGCCGGGGGTGGATAGCATCCGCATCACCGTAGCAACCTCGGGGTTGGGAGGTTACCGGGCGGGGGCCTCCCCCCTCTTCAGTGCACCACTCCCTCCCTCACACACTAACACACACTAACACACACACACCCCTCTTTCTTTGTGACAGGTTTTCGATTGGCCGGCGTGCGTGTGGGCTCCGCACACGTGCAGCGGGGGCGGTGCAGAGGTTGCCAAGTGTGAGTGAACGTGGGGGTGTGTGTGTATGTGTGCGCGCGTGTGTCGGTGTCTCTACACTGATGATGATGGCAGGGCCACGGCACTTGTAGGGGCCCAACTTTGGCCTGCGAGTGTAGCAGGATGATATCATGCCTGTCAAAGGGATCGGGATGTGGAGCCGGAAGCAGAGGAGAAACCCTTATGCAGGTAGGCACGACCCCGTCTGTTGTGAGGGGTTATTATCACTGTGAGATAATGTGTCCGGACCAGGCGTCCGTGCACTCTCGCACACGTGCTTGTGGCTTGTTAACTCGGCGTAAGAATAAAGCAACCGAGTGTGAGACGGGGAGGCAGAGGCAGCGAGGAAAGTGCGAACAGTGTGAAGTGTTGAAAGAGGAGGGGAGAAAGAGATGGAAAGCTTGCGGAGATGTTCACGTGGAGCAGTGGGGAGGACTGCGCTGGCTTTGTGTAGACGCTTGGTTTCCTGGGATGTTGCGATCGAGAGCTGCAGGAAGAGGAGTACACTGGAACTGACAGAAGGACAGGTTTTTCACCGCAGGTGACTTTTACACTCTCTAGAATATGTTTTTTTTTTTCGTGTTGATCGTTGAGAAACTGTAGTGCATGCAGCTTCATGGCTGAGGAGCATGAGATTATGTCCAACTGGTAAAGCTGGCTGGCTCAGTATTGTAAAATGAGTATGCACATATTGTACGTGTTGAACATATGTACAACTGCCATCACCTGAGTACACGTCTGGAAGTCTGAATTCAGACATGCACTCGGGCGATGCTGATTAGTGAGTGAGAGAACGTTCCAGGTGACTATGCTCTCTTAAAGGAGCGGTGATATTATTTACAGCGATTCATATTTTTTCCTCTCATAAATATTGAATGTGTAATTTTAACTTGAAGCCTCGTGACACGGTATACCCTCCCAACGCTTAACAATGGAATAAAGCAACGTGTAGCACAATGATGGATGGAAAACTAGATGCTCTGAATTGAATCGTTTGAATCATGTTTTTTCAAACCAAACAATGTATTCAAGGTATTACAATATTCAATGTATTTCTTGGAGAATGCTAACCACTTACTTGTGTAACCTACATTCGAACCTTAACCAACCCTCCCCACCCCACACACCCCCCCCCCCCCCCAAAAAAAAAAAAAAAAGAATATCCAATTTGGGATACGGCTTTTGTCCCCAAGTGGTCCTCATTAACTAGACTAGAAATTTACCCCCCCCACACACACATACACACACCAACCAGACACTAATACCACACCAGCCCTCCCCAGCCCTACTCACCACATATCCGAGGTGTGACTTCGCTTATTAGCAGCGCTGCCGTAACATTCATCAACACGTTTGCCCCTCTCACACGTCTCCGTCTTTCTTTTGTTTTTTTCGAGTCGTCGCCACAGTATCTCTTCCTCCGCGCTTCATCGAAAATTCATTCAGTTTAAAAGGTTTTGCGGCTCCGAGGATGACAGAAAGTGGAGACGTAGGGGGAAAGCTGCGTTGTGCCGGAATATTTTCACGTTGTGTTGCATTGGTAGTGCTTCTGTGTCAGACTTCAACAGTTCTTATGTGATCTAAAACTGTTGACAGTAATGAGACGTTATAGAAATCCCAACACTGTATGTTATCAAAACGCTATCTTGTGTTTGTTGAGTGTTGATAAACACATTTAATTTGCTGAATTCAACAAATTTCTCCTTGGTCATTCGCCTTATTCTTTTCCTGAGGAGGATGGCTGAGGACAGAAGATTTGTCTTTGTTTATCTTTGCCCCGCCTCAGCCTCAGCCTCAGCCTCAGCCTCAGCCTCAGCCTCAGCCTCAGCCTCAGCCTTATTCCTCGTGGCCTTGCTTTGTGCTGACTCATGCACTGCATATTTTGTGTATCGAAAAGCCCGGCACCTCTTGTTCTCTCCCTTTTTGCTTTCTTTTGCCTGTCTCTCCTGACTACAGGGAAGGGTGGCTCAGGCTTCGCCTCCATTTTCTGTTTCTGGAACTTCTTTTGCACGTTTCTGCTTAAGTAGTGTCAGAAATCAGTGCAGATTTCAAAGACCCCACTGAGGTGCAGGAACATGCTGGCAGATAAACTCATCCGCCGTTTTCTCCCCTTACCTTTTCCAATCTGTTTTTCCTATTTGTTGCTTGATAAAGATCCATTACACAGATTCATTGATGTATTCAAATTTCTTATCGGGTGTCAAGGTAAACAGACATATGGTGACACGGCCCACAGACAAAAACCCCTGGGGGCATTTGAGCTCATTATGTGCTTCATTTCCTCCTGAGAATGTCATTGGGGACGAGATGGGATGCAACACGGTAGCTTGGTGAAAAGCGGCGTTGCGAGAGGACACATACATCAAGGAGGTCCCTGGTTCGAAACCCGGTGGTTTATTGACTCGTACTGATGCATAAAAAGTACACACACCGTTAGCCCTCTTAGATTTTGTGGTTCTGCGACATGCGATGTAGTGGGCAACTGCTCCCAACTGTTCCCAATCGAGACGAAACGCTGGTGACGCGTCCAGGGATTCGATTCGTGCCGAAAACAAAATACTTGAAGTAGCTCCGTCCTCTTAAGAGTGGCCGCAGAATGCTTGGATCTCGATGATGTCTTCAGATGAGGTCTTGGTGGACAAACGACATAACAGACGCGCTGCATTCAATTACAGCGAACACATATGGAGGGAGGAATGTCGCCATTTGGGAACGTCACGTTAGTTGTCCTCCGTCAAGTGGCTTTCTCCGTTCCTCTCTCCTATTGTTCCGTCGGTGCGTCCGTGGCCTTGTGGTTTCATCGTTCACACACACAAACCGTGTCCCACCACTGTAACTTGTACCTAAAAAAACGGCTCCGCTACAGCTCCGCTGTTCCACATCTGGTTCCCATCGGGTTCGATCGCACTTACAGTATTTGAAGTCCTCCAACTGAACGTGATGTATGACGGCGCTCTCCTTTTCCCCCTCCGCATGGTTTTGCCCTGGCCTGACCTGACCTCCGCCCTCCTCATCTCTTCAACCCCCTCCATGACCCCGTCCTGCACCACACAACAGGTAAGCGCTCTCATCCGACCGACTCCGACTGTATTGTCTCTGACCTTTCCTGAATTTTCCACCTATTTCTAAAATAGCGAAGCTTGGATGTGCCCCGAATATTGTCTTCTCACCTTCTCTCCTCTCCATAGCGCCTCCGTCTCTGTCCGTGTAATTTACGGCCTCTCCTCCCACAGCGTGTGATTCATAGATGTGTTTTAAAGTGATACTCAGGGAGCTGGAGGATGTGTCTTTAAGGAATGCGGTTAAATGAGGACAGCTGTGTTTTTCCTCCCCGGATTGGGCGCATTTTCCCTGCGCGGTTGCCTTTCTCAGGTGGTGGAAATGGCCCAGGGGTCGATCCCTCGATGCGAGAAAGTGAAAACGGGTGGGACGCCCGTGTGAGATCACTTACCTCGGTGTTTGTGTCAGTGCTATACCATGGCGAGCCCACAGGCGCCGTCCTGTTTTCCTCCCCGTGTCTCTGTGTAACCCTGGCAGGCGTGCGCGGCTCCACATTGTGCGCGCTCGGAGTCCGGTAGCCACCCACCGAGGCCCGGTCTGTCAGCCCCGCCTCGGGAGCGTTCTCGCCCCGCGCTGCGCCGGCCGGCTCTCACACCTCGATGACCCGTATCGCATCGGCTCACGAGTCAGGTCAAGTCAACTGACCACTTAGCTCCGAGCCAGTTTTATTATTCCAGGAGGAAAGCAAATGTTTTCGTAAGGAAGGGAAACCTCCACTCCTGGGTCTTTAATGGCGCACGGGGTCAGGGAGGTGTTGAGAGAATTTGTTTCCCACACTTTGTTGGTTATCTTTCGATCTAGCCTGTTTAGCTCTACGCTGTTCCTTTCTGTGTGCAAGACAAATGGTGATTTTACAAGTATTGTCTCGTTGTTGTGGCTTGGCTGCATGCATAGAAGATCCCTCCAAAGTTGATGAATGGGCAGTCATTTCAAGTGACTAAGGAAAATGGACTATAAATGAGTTTTCTGAATGATATTTATTTCAGCTGTGCCTTTTCTTCCCCATGAATTAACTCCAGTTTTCCACGAGTGATTTGTAGATGTTGTATATTTGCACAGGCAGATGTAGATGTGTGGATTCAGGTGTATGAGAATGACTATAGGGCTCTCCTGGGTTTTTCTCCCACTGAAATGAGGTTAAGTGTGCGCATGTGTGTGTGTGTGTGTGTGTGTGTGTGTGTGTGTGTGTGTGTGTGTGTGCGTGTGTGTGTGTGTGTTATTCATGTGTGTCAACTGTAGGGCTGGAGGCAGCAGCCAGACTCATCTGTGGCTCTTCATGCTATTAACTGTCCTATTCTCAACTCATTAAAAGAGGCTTTGGGCAAGAAGGGCAAGAAGCCTTTCTTTGCCTTCTTGTGAAAAAAGTGTTTAATATTTTTTTTAGCTTGAGTTATCACCATGACACAGTAAAACAATTGCAGTTATCTGGATACATCTATCCACAGAAATGGATATTTATGATGAAGTTAGCAATAGGTTGGTCAAATGTTGTCAGGTGAAACGGCAAAAACTGGCTCAACTCTCAAGGATCTGCGTGTTCCTGTAGGGCCACGCAGGGTTCCCTCTACATCTGGTGACGCACTCGTATCCAGTTTTATTTTCATCTCAATTAATCTGGCCAATTATTTGACACAGAAGCGGTGGCGGCTGTCAGGCGGGCGGTCCTTGATGTGGGGAAATGTGCAGCTACGGCCTCATGCTTTAATGACGGAGCGACTGAGTCGTCTAGACGAGTGGGAGGCGAGGAGAGGCGAGGCTCTAGGAACGCAGGGAGCTGGGGAGCACGTCACCCACAAATAACACACATTTACACTATGGCAAGGTGGTACCCCTTCAGCTGCCTGTGTGACTCAATGCCAGAGTACTACCTACTGACTTTTATCGCTTCTCTTATACCTGGGTTGTGAAAGCAACACTGTTGACGGTTGGAGGAGCTTGTAAAAATATCTTTCCTGAAACTACAGACGAGGATACCTTCTTCTTAAACCTCTTATCAGCTGCTTTGAGTCACGTCTGTTATTTGGCAGGGTCCGAATCCACCCCATCGCGCCCCTTGGCTCTCTCTCTCTCTCTCCTTTCAAAGTGTTTTTTTGGCGTTCGTCAACATGTCATGCGTGGCCAGAACCTAATCCTGAAGGGTTTTCCCTGCTGCCCGGGGAGCCTGAACTCTGACCTCGCAGATTTCTGGTGAGATTAGCACAGAGGAGTCTCAACGCTGCCACATCGCGCTTAATCTGTAAGAGCATTTACAGTTCAGCTCACAGCTGTTTGGGTAATTGCGGCGTGTCTTTTTGTTGCTTCGGCTCTGTTTCCGTGATCGCAAAGAAGTATCCTCTGCTGGTTAAGTCAAATATGTTATCCGCTTAGAGTGTATGTTTTCGAAATTCAAATTCAATTCAATTTCAAGAAAGTTGTTCAAGTTGCTCACATTTTTGTCTTTTGCAAACATCATAACAACTTTGGCACATATCCCAATAAATAAGCTACTTTCCTTCTAGAGGAGTAGTGAAAATGGCCCCCCAAGGGCCGAAGATTTCATCCGTCCATCCATAATGAGTTATGACTTACGCCTCAGGTGTGCGACATGGACGTCTGCTCCACTATAGCTCAGGTTTTTGATCAATCTTCTTGTCTGTTGTATTTTGATACATTAGAACAATGTTCTTATATTACAATCTTATCTATTTCTATTGTGTTTCATGTCCATTCTTGAAGGAGCAAATGCCACAGACACGGTCCCCCCCCCCCCGGGATCAATTATGTACAGCGTGGAGCGTTCATGTTCTCCCTGTTGTGTGTGTGGGTTTTCTCCAGGTCTCCGGTTTCCTCCCACAGTCCAAAAACATGCACGATTAGGGCAATGTGAGACTCCGAATTACGAGTGTCTAAATTGCGAGTGTGGGTAATATAATGGATGGTACAGAGAATGTGGAGACGGTGAAACTTGAGATTAAGCAAAAAACCTGACTTAGATGTTGAATATATAATATTTTTATGTTATTTACCTGGATATGTTTGACTTATAAAGGAACACTGTTCCATTGATTGGATTTGCTTAGTTTCAAATGCCCGTCCCCTGTTGTCTCCCAGCTGCAGGAGGTGCTTACCTGCACACACACACACACACACACACACACACACACACAGGAGCACATACATGCAAGGGCAGGTATACGCAAACACAGAGGGATCACAGTGTGGAGTACACACCCAGACACAGGGACGCCGGCACACCGACATAGATGCACACCTGTGAGCAGTGTCACAGATGCATGAAGATCAGATTCACACACACACACACACACACACACACACACACACACACACATACACACACACACATTAGGAGGAAAGTCCCCACTGTATTAGCTCCCCGAGTGTGGGTGGCCAGGACTGCCGGCCTTTGGCTCCGAGTCAGAGGTGGGCTGAGAGTTTGTGTTTCACCCCCTCCTCCGACAAAGACGGGCTGTGTGTGTGTGTGTGTGTGAGTGTGTGTATGTGTGTGTGTGCGAGGGGTCAAAGACAAAGACCTTGGACGAAGAGGAGACAAGTCCGGGATTAGGAAGAGAGGACGGAGAAATATGGCAACGATGCGGTGACCCAGTGAGGTTCTCGGATCAACAAACAAAGGAGAGAGACGGAGATGGCTGGAACAGGGAATGTGGAGAGGTGCAGAGAGACGGATGGGGGAGACAAATGGAGGGTGGCCAGATGGAACTCCGCTCTCAAACTTCTGACAGCTCGTGGGAGGACGGTCTCTGGGGAACTCTATTTCTGATCGCTGCGTTGTTTGTGTGTACTTGGCGTGTTTTGACAGTCGCGTCGTGTTATATGCTTAATCACAGCATATCAAATAGGAACTCCCTCTGTGTTTGTATTACTCCATGTGGGTGTGATCCTCTCGGACGCTCTATTTCGAGATCGAGATCTATTGTGTGTGTGTGTGTGTGTGTGCGTGGTCTGTGTGTAACGTGCCTGGAAGCCCCCAGTGAGTGACGGCTGGAAGGCGGCGCTGCCAGCTGGTCTGGCCAGCAACTGCTGATCTGGATTCTGCTCTCAAAATCCATCACTAACGGGGCCCCGACTTACTTTGGGAGCCGCTCTTGGATCGGGCCAGGGGAGGGGAAAGAAAAGCCAGCGGGGCGGAAGGAGTAGGGGTTCGCAGGAGGGGAGGAATCTGCGCGCGCGAATCTGCGCCTGGCTGAATTAAATAAAGCTGGTGCGCGGCCAGCGTTTTTTAAAGGAGGCTTGTAGCGCTCACGAGCCGGGATAAGAGGGATGAGCTTGGAATAACGGACGGTTGTGTGTGTGTGCGTGTGTGCGTGTGTGCGTGTGTGTGTGTGTGCG
The DNA here is from genome assembly GCA_029224185.1 of Karalla daura. NCBI lineage: Eukaryota > Metazoa > Chordata > Actinopteri > Chaetodontiformes > Leiognathidae > Karalla > Karalla daura. Next base: position 5,146,608 of record CM055206.1, read on the forward strand.
TGTGTGTGTGTCAGACAGCTCACAGCTGTAGAGGGCAAAGCGCCAGACCTAAAGTCGGCCCCTATTGTCACGGTAACGGTCGGCCTGCCGTCTGCTCAATCAGCATAATTTACTCTCTCTCTCTCTCACACTCTCTGTCACTCTCTCTCACTCTCTCTCTCTCGCCCTCTTTGATCATGTGTCTCAATCGCTTTCCCTGTCCCACCCTCGTTCCCTTTTCAACCCCCCCCCACCCCACCTTTTCCTCTCCAAATCCCGTTTCACTCTTGCACTTCTTTTGCACTCTGCACTTTGTGCCCCCCATTCATCCCGCCACATCGGCCTCCTTTGTCTCCCAATCGTCGCTAATGCCTGGCGCTGAGCGTTCCTGGAAGGGGCTACGTGTACAAAGTGTGTGTCTCTCTCTCTCTCCCTCTCTCTCTCTCTCTCACAGACACACACACACATGCTGGCATGATGGGCCACACACAAACACGCACATCCTCACCAGGCTCCTGCTACCGTTATTTCACACGTGCTGCTTTTTATAAGAGTTTTCCTCTCACTCGCGTGCTCGTTAAACGTCTTTACACGTGTAAACACATGGCGTGTAATACTCACACCTCTCGCCGAGTCATAAACTGCGCACACGCTGATTAAAAAAAGCAAAACACCTCTTTCTTTCATCCTTCTTTTTTTCACGTCTCTCTCCCTTGTCTGTGTCTTTATTCCCTGGACGTCGCACAAAGAAAGAGGCTGCAGCAGGGTTGGACCGTGGAGCACCTGTAGAGCACAGGCCCCAGTGGGACTGGGTGGGCGTGTTGCCAGATTGGACTCCTGGTGTGTTGCCAGATTGGCTGTCAGCACATGAGCTGAACTGCGTGCTCGCTCCTGCCTGACCGCTCACGCCCCGCTCGCTCCCCTGAGAGCGCGCCTTCATTTTTGTGACACGTTCATCCGAAACCCTGTGTGGCTCATGAACTGGGCCCGCATCCTGTTATTCTAAATACACGCCATCCGTCGTGTAGTCTCATTCATTTGAGACTTTGAAACCTGTAAAATGAGTGACCAATTTTCCGGTCTTAGAAAAGGCATTTGAAATGAGAGGCAAAGTGAAACGTCCCAGAAGAACTAAACAAACTTTCAAAGGGGCAGATGTACAGGAGTGAGGATGCAGCTGTAATGCAGCAGTTGAAACTGGATAATGCCGTTAAAGCCACAAGAGATGGGAAGAGCCTGCAGAACCCGTCCTATCCCTTTCCCTCTCCTTTGGTCCCGGGCCGTTACGACGCAAAACTAATCCTGACGCAACGTTCACGTTCTTTGATCAGCGCCGCAGCAAAGTGGCCGCGAATCCCGGCTGGCATTGAACGCCTCGTCTCCTTCTTACTGTGATCTGTAAATGGGCGTTTTGGAGCGTCTCCTCCAGCTCCGACCACTGAGACACCGCTCTGGGAGGTCGCTGCTGACGAGACCCGCGCGTGTTTTGTCAGCACGGAGCGCTCTGTTTCCACAACTCTGCACATGGGTGTCACCCAGCGGCCCACACCCACACTCCAGCAGAGAGAGCCCCAGCCGAGCGGGTGGCAGAGTTTCACGTGTGTGCGTGCGTGCGTGTGCCTTTTGTCGTTGTTACGCAACGGCGAGTTGTTTATAATGCTGCTGTTTGTAAATCGTGCGTCGACATGTGCCGCAACGGCGTCGCATTCCTCTGCTCTGACGGGCCGCCCATGAAATGGCTGTCACCGCCCGGGTGAGGAATAAAAAAAAAAAAACACGACAACACGCGTGTCTGCTCAGCTGAGAGGAGTGCCACCTCCGAAAAAACAGGTTCCGCCACATGTCGACATTACACAATTGCCGTTGAGGCATCGTCGCGATGTCAGACATGCCGCCCCGGCGATTCTTATACGCGACGGGGCAGGAGCAGGGCTCTGAAAAGCTCTCAACAAATGGACACCTGCACGCTGAACACGCTGCCTACCCATCCCGATTGTGCTTTTTACAATTCGCGAACAAAGAGAGATCCCGCGCTCTGGGTGGACGCCGCGTTGCGTGCACGGTGAGTCATTTCCTTCCGGGTTTTGGAAAATAACTCCATGGCCCAAGCTGTGGGGCGTGCACGTTGGCATGCAAATCCGTCCTCTCTCGCGAAGCCTCCGCGCCGCGGCTCCACTCCTGGAAATTCTGGAAATTCACCATCTGCACACGATCGCGCCGAGAGCGGTGCCTGCGTGAAAAACTCGCAATGCATATGCAAACCACATCTGGCTCCAGGTCTGCTGGAAAAGCTCCTCCACTCAGGCATGACTGATCAGGAATGTGCGGCCGACCGCACCCTTTCTCCCCTTCAACCACTGGACACAAGCCTGCGCTGGCTGGATGTGTGTGTGCGTGTGTGCGCGTGTGCGTGTGTGTGAATGCCTTGCTCACATTACTGGAGTTCATTTGTCTTGCGAGCAATAAGCGCCACTCCTTTCTCAAACTTTTTTTTGTGCATTTCGTGGTCCAGTATCACCTCTGTGCGTATTTCTTCCTCCCTCCTCCTCCTCCTCCGACTACTCCTCCTGTCTGCGTCTCCCCCCTCACAGACCTCATAAATCTATGGCAGGAACACGCCGGGTCTTATTAGCCCCCGCACATATGATCGTACCGAGGGGAAGCGTGCTCTCCGGCTCTTGGCTGGACTCAAACAGATGTGGCTCGAGCACGCTCCCAGTCTGCACTTGTGTGTGCAGAACGATTCCAGTGTTTCCGACAAATGTGACTGGACTTAAGCCCGGAGTCAGCTGCCAGTGTGTGTGTGTATGTGTGTGTGTGTGTGTGTGTGTGGGGAAGGGGGGGGTTGGCAGTGAGAGGTCAGAGGTCACTACCTGCCTCACTTTTCTCTTTGTCTCGGTGGATAAACCACGCACACGCATAACTCGCTGAGGCCCGCGCGCACATACGCACACACACACATTCTTAATTGCACTTACAGGGGAGGGGTGTGTGAGAGCGCTGCTCCCAGCTAAGCCGGCAGCTTTTACCAGAGAATAATAGAATTAAGGAAAGGACACACTCACACACACACACACACACACACACACATACAGACACATACACATGCAAGCATACACAGTCTTTTCTGCTAGAATAATAGATGTTGGGATAATGGAGCACGTGGCCAAAGGAATGAGGGGATTTGTCTTCAAACCAGGGTGAATAGACAAGAGTTGACTCCAGGGGTTTGAACTCAACATGTGTGTGGTTATGGCTGTGTGTGTGTGTGTGTGTGTGTGTGTGTGTCTCAGCCTGTGTTCTGAAAGTAGCTTTTCTGCAGAGGCCAAATATAGTCCCTGAATGTTTGAAATGGCAGTGTTATCCCTGACTAAAGGTTGCTATCTTTGCACCCGCAAGCACATGCACACGCACGCACACGCGCGCGCACACACCCCTATACACACAAACTGAAGTCCCTTCAGGCACTGAGATAGGGCTGTTTACTGACTGTAGTCTGATAGTTAAGTGTTTGGAATGTACATACAAACACAAGACAGTTTTTCCGGCCCATTTAAACCTCTCTCCGTTGACCCGAGGCTCCACTGACCAGCGGACGGGAGAGGGATTGTAGTCTGGTGGCGACCCCCAGTGGCGGGAAGTGGAAGTTATCCCATCAAATACAATTTTGAGCCGTTACCGCCGATGGATCTGAGTATGGGTGCGAATGGTTCAAAATGCAAAATAGTATTTCTGTATTGTTGCAGCATGCATACACTTGAATGAGGTGAACTTGATGATTTAGGTGTCAAACATTTCTAATATCTTTTATTTTCTCCTCTAAAGTACAACATAGTAGTGAAAATAAAACAGCAAAAATACTGAATTGAACTGAATTGTTAACACTAGGTGTACTTGTAAGCATAGATGGTATGTGTTTGCCCTGTGAGGGACTTGATGTAAAGGTAAAGAGTGAGAATGGACAGAGATGAAGTCCAGGGCAGCCCCTGGCCACCAGGGGGCCATCTCTGGGCTCCCGACCCCTCCCTGCCCTACCCTGCCCTGCCCCCTGGAGGTGTGGAGTTGCCAGGCAGCTAACCTGACACAGACACCTTACACTGCGTGACTCACTCTTTCCTCAGGCATCACTCACGTGGATTGGTCCCATTTACTCTGTGTCGCCTCCATCCTCGAAACGCTCGAGGTTGAGAAACCCGAGAGCGGGTGCGTGGCAGTACCTGGCCTCTGTCTGGGCGTGCTTGCTCCTCCGACTCACTGAGACACCAGGCTATAACAACTGAGGTCAACCTCGCCCCACTCTTCCTCCTTCCATCATTCCTAGTGGCAGGTTAAGTGCATTGTGTCACTTTATGAGGTTACACCATGGACTGCAGTGACCCCATCGCGGCTCAGATGGCTAACTGAGTGGGATGCCTCCCTCGCCCTCTCAAGCCACAAGAAAAGGAGTGAACCTTGCACATAAATTCACTCCGACACCAAGCCTCTGTCACCCCTCTGCGAAGACTCGTGGGAGTCTGAAGAGGTCGCCCACACTCCTCCGCTCTGCCCCCCCTCCCCGCTCTCGTGTTACCGCAGCACGTCTGAGGCGTTATCTCGTGCTGCCAGCCGAGGTGAAGGCTAAGCTCTCAGGTTGAGGGGGAGGTCAGGGTTCAGGGTTCGCCGCGTTCCAGGTCAAACGGGAGTCAGGAGGTGACGGCAGCTCACAGTCCTCAGTCTGCCGGGGAGAGGACAGGCCACGAACACAGGAAGGCGGTCGAGGATGTGATGCCGAGTCGAATCAGTGTGTGGGAAAACAATGAAAAATTGTTTTTGTGCCAGACCTTGATCCTCTCTTTCCATTTCATTTACGTCACATCTCCGGTCTTTAAGTAACAACAGACTGTCCCTGCGCGTTTGGCCCGAAGACACGCACACACACACACACACACACACACACACACTCACACTGTGTCTCGCATGTTTCAATAAACAGTAACTTAAATTACATTCTGCTTTGAAAATCCTCAAAGAAAAAAAAAACAGCTAAAAAACAAAACAAGTGTTGCATCAGCTGCACCTGTGTGACTCCACTCAGTTTTGTCTCGGTAAATGCTTCTTCACAGACACTCCTCTGTGAGGAGGACCGACACACGCCCTCCTCTCGTGTGTTTACACGAGGTCTCGTGACGGCCGCGGTGCGCGATGACCCTCTCTGGGCGTGAGGTCACTGTTTGTGTGTCTCCGAGAGCTCGCTCCTTGCGGGTCATGTGATACCTTCCTGTTTAACAGCTGAATCGGTTTCATTTCTCCTGACGACCCGAGGCTCTCAGTGTTGACCGGGCTGTTGATTCAACCGGTTTAATTTACTTGTCGGAGGATACAGACGTCACACAAACAGCGGATTCTGAATGATTGCGCCCACCTCTGAACCCCTTCACCAGTCGTCTCGTCTTGCCAGATACCCGCACATTTCCTCGTACGTACAAATGTAATCCATCTGGAGAAATGGGAGCCTAAGTAGGGAGAAGACGCCCTCCTTACCCTTCAGCAAGATTCCAACACCTCCTGTTAGCACCTAATATAGACCCCACACACTGACACGCACACACCCTCTCGGTTGAGCAGACTTTTCTCGACTTTCATCGCTTCCCTGCCCTGGTGCCCCCCCCCCCCATTTAAAGCCAGTAATTCCTGACTCTCGCACCTCAGACTCTTTCTAAGCCAAAGACACTTTACTCGCCCTACGCGTTTGCTCCTCATGAAAGTGCGGCTGTGAATTTAGATTTCTCTTGTGAATATAATTTGGGGAAAACACTCTTCCCCCCAATCCACAGGCTCTGCAGGAAACCTGCCCCTCAATGTGGCTGTTTCGACAAAAACACAAACACATACACACACAAGCGTAAACACCGACTCCCATCTAAGTGTCTGCGTTAAATGTGGGGTGCTGTCTGGTAATAAAAGCCTTCCTCTGCGGCAAAGCTGCACCCCTGTGTTTAACTGGCTGCGTGAACGTGTTAGTGCCAAGACACACACACACACACACACACACTGTGAATTTACACTCACTGAGATTTTGGCAGCTGAGGCCTTTGTCTTTTTCTGGAAGGGAAAAGAAAGGCAATTGTAGACACCCAGATCCACTAAATGCTACTGTGTGTGTGTGTGTGTGTGTGTGTGCGCGTGTGTGTGTGTGTGTGCGTGTGTGTGTGCGCTCCATTAGTGTTGCATCCAGGTTGGCTTGTTTATCCGCCACGCTTCATCTTGGCGTTTCAGCGTCTGGCCAGTGTGTATCAATGTCAGGTCTCTGATGTTTGATTCGGTCGCTAGGCAACCCGTGTCGGGCTCTCATGTGACCATCTCCTGTGTGTGTCGCACAAAGCAGGGACAGTATGTGGAGTGTGTGCGGAGTTTATACCTTTGTGGGGTTTATCTAGCAGCATATATCATTTGGTCGGCTTAGCTCAGGTCTCCTCCATTTCGGGTGAAATTACAGGATTCGGTTTTCTCAGCTTTGTGATCTTAGGCTTCAAAGTGCCGTCTCTTTCCACGTAAACGTCGTTTGCTTTGTGCTGCTTCCTCTTGAAGGGAAGTCACGTTGTCATAACCATCTACCGTTTAACTTTGCATCATGTGTTTTTGATGCAGGGGTGAATGAATCCAGTTGATCTCCTGAAACCCTTTAATGCGCTCTGATTTCATGTAATTTAAGCTTTAATTATTCCAGTTAGCTAAGTTTAGTCCATCACTGCCCGGTTTGCTTTTTTACTCCTGTCTCCTCTCTTATCAGGCAGGAATGTCTGACTGTCATTTGTGCAGCCAGTCTAGAGTCCGAGTTTAATGTCTCGCCCCCTCTGCTGCTAATCGCTGTCACATGCCTCTAATGATGCAATCACATGGTGATGAGTCCTTGTCATAGACCCACGGTGCTGTGTGTTGACGAGACCCTGCTGCAGACGAAGCAGTACTGCTGTGGAGGAAACAAAGATGTCTTCTACGTTATCAATAGGCGCAGCATTTATCGCATACAGTTCGTCTGGGCATGGTTTAGATAAAAATGACTCAAAGATGTCATTTAGAGCATGACGTGTACACCGTCTCAACGTTATCTCTCATCGCTGTCTCCGTTTACTGGAGCACGGCTGATATCGATCTAAGACAACGCCTGTTCATGTCAAAATGGACATGAACGACATTTTGCCCCGATTATTCCAGTGAGGTCTTTCAGTTTCGAAACAAATCTTCATCCTTCACGGACAAATCCTGCAACCTTCGTGTGTGCGAGAGCAGCCCAAAGCAAAGCTGCCAAACGTCCGCCCCACCACCGTCCGCTTGAACATATTGATTGTTGTCACTCTGTCCGTTTCCAGCCTTAAAAGAATGAAAAGGAGGAGATTTATGACGTGGAAGTGAACAGGGGGTTGAGCCGGGAAGCCGACCTCCCATCTCGACCTTTGACCCTGTGATCTCCCCGCTGGGATTTGCGATGCTAAAAGCGCACTTCTTCCTGAAAAGAGGAAATCGATAGACTATACTGGCCTCTCCCTGTCTTTCTTGTAGATTGTCTTCCACTTTGGCTTCCTGCTGTAGATACGAACTGCGAGTCATTGCCTCAGCATCTTACCTGCTGCGGTTTGAATCACCTTTATTATAATTTCATTATATCCTGATCCCTTTATTGCTGCACAGTAGACAACACAGGTTAATTATTGAAGGGCTCGCACCCTATATGCCTTTGTGTTATTACTATATGTGCGTGTGGTCCGCGGTTTGAAGTCAGACTGGGACTCCAGTGGGAGGCACTTGTCCCCTTGTGTGAGGGCGAGTGCTGAGCTGGTAGTTTTGTCTCTGTAAAGGGAAAAAGAAAATGAGTTCAGGGACCTGTCAGAGCCATGGGGGTAAGTCTAGGTTTACAGCACATCCCCTCTACAAATCTGGGATCAGCTTTCAGCCAAACAAAAGGAGATCTGCAACAAGACGCCATAGGTTCAAATCACCGAGGCGACAGATTTATTCAGGTCCTATCATGGCCGTGCGAACAGGGACAAAGGAGTGTAAGGGATTGATTAGGGCTATGGGGTTATTTGAAACGTGTGCTTCACGCACGACACACACACACACACACACACACACACACACATATACGCACAGTTGTCACACCTTGGTGGTCACACACTCCCTCTGCGGTTACAGTGGGGTGGGAAAACTCCACCTTCCAAACACACTCACAACGCCCCATAAAGACTTTGTTTTCCTCCCCGAGGGCCTCCCTGCTCTATTTTAGCCCACCTCAACTACATGTTGGGCGGCTAAATATGTGTTGCATTCTCTCCTCTCACTCGAGCACACGCAGCAGTGGTGTGTGACTCGGGGTAACAAGCCACCACTCCACGTCGCATTCCTGTTCTCCGAGCTCTCGACCGATGCGTCCACCTGAGGTGTTTCATCACCCTGCCATTGAAGCCGTGTTTGCTGTTTGTCACAGTTACTTGAGATTTGCTGTTGAACCAGTTGCCCTCGGCACCCGGGGCGGAATATTAGTCACAGTAATACTGAGACTGCGTCGTTTGTGTACAGGTTTCTGCTCATGTTTGCTACCGTAATATGCAAATGTCCCCATCTTGAGACTACTAAAAGATTACGTTATCTCGTCGTTGCGCAACGCCTCTGTCACCTCACCTGCACAGTGTGGTGTCGTGTGTGAGTTTGCAGCTGCTCTGGCTAATTTGTCCAATTCAGATTTGCGTCAGAAATGTCTTTTCGAGACAGAACGTGTCTCCTAATGAGTGCCGTTAGTAGCCACGGGGGACGGGCCGCATTGAGCGTCGTCTCTGTCGAAAAGAAGCACCTGAGGATGATGAGAGGGGCAAACACAAGTGGCGGAAAAAAAGGTGTGAGTGGGGGAGGAAGAAAGGAGCAAGGGAGGGAAGGAGGAGTGGTTGCCTTGCCGGCAAACGGATGGAGGGGAGGAGCAGCCATCGGGGATAGCAGAAAGCAGAGAGAAGAAAAAAAAACAGGAGGGAGGAAGGGAAGAAAGAAGGGCCGGGCTGACTCGTATTACAGCACCGTGGCCGCTCGGGTTGGGTGTAATCCTAACCTTACACTCACAACACACAGGCAACTGTTAGAGCCGCTCACGCACTTTTTGGAGGACCGGGACCAGGGCCGGGCCGTGCAGGGAGTCATCTCCAGTCCGGGCTTTCTATCTGCCTGTCTGCCTTCGCGTCACGCTGCAGGTGTGTCCCCTGCAGGTGTGGGCTTCCCCAGCTGCCGCTGATCAGCTGATTGAAGATCCGGATGGGTCCCGGCGCGACGCTTTCCTCCTCCTGCATCCACCAGCGACCGGGGGTGAAAGGCGATCAGAGGAGCGCGGAGAGGAAAAAGGAGAAGGTGTGGATGTGACATTCTTTGGAAACCCGGAGAGGCAGCGTCATCTTTCCCGCCCGGGCTTCTGCGCTTCGCATAATAGAGGATCCCGATTTGGAACTCGTGGCAGGAGGATCTCATGTGCCCGTGTGTTTGTGCCAGTGCGTGAGTTTGCATGTAACTTCATCGGGCCGGGAATAGACCCAGGGACACTGGAACGTCCTAACCTCCTGGCGCTGGGGGGGGGGGGGGTGAGAGTCAGCTGGTGTGTGAGCTCACAGCTGGAGAAAGTGGCTCCCACGGGCTCACATGGTTGTAAACAACAAGTGCCGACCTGCTGCGCCTGAAACCCATCTCGACGTAATCTGGAAACGTCCCTCGACCCCCTGTCATGCACCGCCGAGGAGCAGCGCAGCCGAGAGGGAGTGTGCACACACATAGTGTGCATGTCGGAGTGTGCGTCGCAGAGGGGTGGTGATTTTCCAGATTGCTGGATTGCTTAATTATCCCATTTGGTTTGGGAATCATGCCTGGAATCTTTTAACACAAAGAGAGGGAGAGAGAGAGAGAAAAAAGAAAAGAGGCGTCTGACAGTTTTTTTTTCTTTCTCTGCTTTTGAGGAGATTAATTGAAGGAGAAAGAGGCTGGAAGTCTGAGTTAGAGTCATGATGTGGAACTCTGCAAAGAGAGTGAAGGAAAACTGGGCTATGACTGAACTTCCACCTGGAACTAATTTAATTCTCAACTCCAAATCTGAATAGTTAAAGCATTTTAGCATGTGTGCGGACCTGGACGCTATATTCAGAAAGATTCAACTGGACTTGGAGTGAATATCCAACCAACCAGACTGAAGGATTTACAGTCGAGGATTATTTCTCCAGATCAAAACTCGCTCTTGAAGACATTTTGATCCCCCCCCCCCTCCCTTCTTCCTCTCTTGGATTTGCTCTCCTCCTGAGCGAGGATGAGAGGGGACAGGAGGTCCTCTTCCTTTCGCAAGGAGAAACCGCCGGGCCTGACCCGGGCCCTCAGCTGGCTGAGCGTGTCCACGCTGTCCCGCCAGAGCAGGCGCATCTTCCACAGCCAGAACGAGCTGCACGCCGTCCACGGCCTGTACCCGCACGCTCACCTCCGCGCCGCGGACAGACACGCCGAGGACGACGACAACTGGGTGTACCAGCCTCAGCACAAGATAGGTGAGGAGGGGAGAGGAGTGACAGCTGCTTGATCAGGTCCAGTTGGGTAGACTGGCGGTAGCACGCCCCCCCCCCCCGGCCACCCTCAGCCCTGGTCTGAATGGATTGTTGTTCCTGCTCTCGGTCAGGAAGCCAGCGGACGGCTTGTTTACGCGCGCGAGCCCAGCCAGAAGTGGGTCACTGTCTTTTTATGGCCCCCTTGTTCTCCGGGCCCCGCCTCCCTGGCACTTCCTGGTCATGGCGAGCCGGAAGGGGTCCACCGTCAGAGGAGCCATTAGGTGGGGGGGGGGTCAGAGGTCATCGTGCGTGTGTGTGTGTGTAGGTAAACGGTTGCACGTCGGGCCGGAAACAGGTGATGTCACAGGCGTGGTGATGTCAGAGGCTGGTGGCGATGCGAGCGCAGGGTCTGGTGCCAGGGAGTGTGTGCGTGTGTGTGCGTGTGTGTGTGTGTGTGTGTGTGTGTGTGTATGAATGGAGCCTTGCACAGTCTATCAACCCGACCAAATGATAACACTGCAGAGTAGCGGAGTGTCTCTCCTTCTGTGCAGCATCTACCTCACAGTCGGACGACATCTTGACTGAGGTAAGAGTACCGTTGGCGGTGTTGCGTTTCCCGATCGGGCTCATTATTTATTGATCCTCTTCATTAGTATTTGGACGGTGGCGTCAATATGGCATGGGGCACAATGGGTGTAACTTTAGCCTCGCCTCGACACGGTTAGAAAGGAAAAGAACACCGAGGCTGCCCCACAGCCTCTGGACCCTCCTCGTCAACTCTGACCCAGCTGCAGCCACAGGTCTGTCCCATTAGCCAGGCCTAGTCTGACTTTCCCAATCCTCTCTCACTGGACTAATACTTGAGAGTGCAGCAATGTAAGTACCAGAACGAGAGCAGAGTTTAAGCACTGGTTAAGAGGAGATAGCAGTGGGAGATGGATAAGGAGAATTACTACTTGGAGATTAAGATGTTGCTTGTTTGATCATTCCACCATCTTATAGTCGATGAGGTGCATTCACTGGAGACCAAGCTGGACTTTTGACAAAGGGTGACAAAGTTTTATAATGTCAAGGAGGTGCTTGTTTTGCTCATGGCGCATGCATGCATGCTGTCACATGTACAGGTCTGCAACAATACAGTCAGCACATGACCACACACTATACTTTGTTCTGACCGTGCTGACACCTGATAGCATCATGACTGTTCCCTTTAGTTTCGGTGAATCGGGACTTGTTCGCTTTGTTGCCTCCCTCTGCATGACTCATTTTGTTCCTTGCTAATTGTAATTGTCCGCGGACCGCGCAGAGCAGCCAATTTGCCAAATGCTCAAACTCCTCCTCAGCAGGCACGGAGCAACCAAAGCCCCACATGCTATTTTGCCCCTTCACAGGAATGCACAGCTTGTTGCTGTTGTTGTCATTTATTGCACGTCTCAATCCTTCTTCGTCATCCCGCCACCTCTGAACCTGGCCGTTCCTAAAACAGCTCAGGGCAGCGCATGGCTGTCATAGTCTGAGGTGTTTGCATTTTTCTCAGTGTCGGAGGGCAGGACCTGAAGTCTTTGGTATGAGATCATTAAAGCCAGCGCAAGCAAATACAGGCACTACATGGTCAATGTTTGTCATCAGTTATCTGCTTGTTCCCAGTCTTGTCAGCTGAGTGGCTTTATCTCAGTGTCAGAAACTTGACGTTTATTTTGAATCTGTCTTGTCGTTGTTTGGCCCTCGAGACAGATCTCTCTCAACTGATGTGACTTGTGTTATTCTAAGTCAATCACTGTTAATTTGATAGTCTGATGGGTTTAGTCCTCCCTATTGATTATTTGTTCGTCGGAGTGAGGAAGCCCATCCGGGTCAGTCAATTTCAATCAGTGATAATTGCGCGTTTGCTTGTTAAATCTTCAAGGAGAGAGCTGGAAGTGTTCTGAGAGATTAGCGGCAACAAGGGTGACGTGCGCGCCAAGTCAGTCTGTTAACACGTCGTGTGATGTGTTTACCAGACTTTTTCCTCTCCCTCCAAAGAGAAATCCTCTCCTATTGTGCTTTTTTTTTGCCTTCCTTCTTTTCCTCCCTCTGTCTCTCTGTCACACACGCGGTCTGTAGCTTTATATAGTTAATGCTAGGCCAGAGACGGTGTCAGAGACAGGTCACAATGAAATGATTCCATCCGTCTCACACGCGCACGCACACACACACACACGCACACGTGCATATGCACACATACATTACACACGCACTCTGCACACCACACAGAGGAAACGTCTCATAAGAATACCTCTGTAGTCTGAAGCTGCAGTATTTATAACATCTGGATCTAGCTTCCCCGGGTGCCTGTCAGGACCCATTACAAGGCCCGGGCGGCCGCGCGCCGTGCCCCTCGTGTAAATATAGCCCCGAAATGAGCGCCTGCGGCTCCCGAGCCTGCAATTTTGACGCAGCCTCCGGCTGGTCCGGCTGGATGTTTGCCTCCGTCGCCGGGGCAACGGGGGCGTGCGACCGAGTGCTTCCCGGTGAGGCTCAGCTGGACCGGGGGGTGTGGGGGGGGGGGGGGCAGCTCCAATCAGCCAATCATGTGTGAGAGAGCCGTCTGGCTGCCGTCGGCCGGCCAGGTGAACTGCAAGTGACTCGGGACACAGATCCGACGAGGCCCGGAACAGGAGGGTTGCGAATGGAGCAACGCAAAGCTAATCGGACACACTCGTTCGCGTTCAGGCCAGCATATATGCATGGAGTTGAATATACGTTATGTGAATGCACCTACCTAGCCGATTGATCGCCAATACCCGGCTTGAACATGCCAATCAGTCTGGCTCCTCCGGAGGCCCATCATGCCTGGAGCTGGGTTGTGGACCGTCAGGCCCTCATGCAGGCGGGCGGTCTGGCCTTTACAGCAGCCCGGGGCGGGGGGGGGTGTGGGCCCTGCTCGACTACTGCCTCTCTCAGTATGTGCTGCTCGTGTGCAGCAAGTCTCCACACGAAGCGAACTCGGCGACTGATTGAGATTCCTGTCGCTGGCATGTGCAGTAGGAGCGTCCCATGTTAACACTGAGATTTCTGAGGGATTTAGCAGTATTCCGTGTTTACGTGTCCACACTGCCGCTGTGGCGTTTTACCGTCTTTATTTATTTATTTATTTAAATGACAAATTTAGGGCAACAACATATTGACCTTAATATTTGCCGTACCTTCGAAGTCCAGGGTCGTAGCAGCCAGGGCCAGAATTGGGTCTCGCTTTATGAAATGGCCTTTTAGCGGGATGTTTATCAATTTAGACCTTTTAGGACATATTTATCTGAGTGGGATGCGAGTCAAATTTGAGAGGAGACCAAACACTTGCGTAACAAGACTATTTCCTTATTTTGAGGTTGGCTTTGGATGGACCAAGGGATGGACACATTAACACGGGCGCGCGTGCGGCGATACACAGTCCTCATCATCATGTAGTCCATGTGTAAATCCAGATTAGTGGATGATAATTCGCTGTAGGGAGGAGATGTGATGTATAAACCAGCGAGACCTCATTAAAAGACAGACTTGGAAATCTGGTGATGTGGCCCACAGCCCAGAGCATAAACGCACACACTGAAATGCACAGAAATATGTGAAGGCACAACGGCCTGAAGGAAAGATATGAACTGTTTCTAATCATCTGTTTCCTTTCTGTTTTTCTCTCCTATGTGCTGACTGTGTGGTGCAATTACCAGGTAAGTCACATCTCTCTCTCTCTCTCTCTCTCATCCACATCATAACCCATTTTTTACATCTCTATTAGATGATCCCAGATCAGACCCACTGTGTGCCGAAAACCCCTAAAAAGCCTGCTCCCCGTCACAGTCGAGCTTTAGCCGGCTTTGAGTCGCATTAGCCGGTATTTCCCCCTCGGGGGGGAAAAAAAACAACAAGAGAAAAAACAAAACTGCAAACAAATCTCTGAATTGCCCCACCACCCACCTTCTCTGTTTGGTATTGTACATGTCCCGATGCCTTTTGTATTATCGCGTGTAATCCTTCAATGGCCTGACTCGGCGGAAAAGGGCGGGGGGGGTGGCGGGGGGGGGTGGCGGTGGGGGGTGGAGGGGCGGGGCGGCCAGAGGATGATTTCAGTTTTAAGGGGATAGAGGTTTTATGTCGACGGGACGCTCTGATGTTGTCCCAACACAATCCAGAGGTGAGAGATTATAATCCACAATGTCAGTCACCTCCAGCACCAATCCGATCATGCCCCTCGCCCCACCCCCCCCCCCCACTTTGGTGCCAGCCTTTTCCTCTATTCTCTCCGATTATCGGCCGGCTGCCTTTCAGCGGAGGGACAGGTTCCTCCCATGTCAGGTGTCCTCACATCGCGTGTCTGCCCGCCTGCGTAATGACAGGCCGGCGGCCAGCCCCTCTCTTATCTGCGCGCGCCGCCTCTGCTCCGGTCTTATCTGCCGCTGACGCAGAGCGCGCTGCGAGGTCTGAAGATAGGACGAGCTCCCCGGACGCTGACGCGATTCGGCCGTCGCGATGTGAGGTGTTGCGTCGGGGAGACAAAGACCGTGTTTTGCAGGATGACAGCAGCGGTCAGCTGGAACGTCTCTGAATACAGTCTTTATGTCCCGCACTTACAGCGAGGCAGCCATTTAGCCGGCCGACCCGAGTCGCCACGCAGTCCCGGTGTGCAAAACACCGCTTATCACGTTTCGATTCCCAGTTTTCACTTTCCTGCTCTTTGTTTTGTTGCTCGGCTGTTTATCATCACACCCAGCGTGTTAACACCCAGTGTAAAAGAAGATGAATGCCGTTCCTGGAGGAAGCAAACAAAATCTTACATGACGGTCTAAGAACAGTGAGGAAATTCCACCTCTCTGCTTTTAGAAGTGGGGCTCCGTGAGAGCGGTGATTACGCAGACCTCAAGTGTTCGTTCGGGGTGGAGGGTTTCACGGCGAGGGCCGCAGCCGGAGGCGCTCCGGGACGCCGCAGCGTCCAATTTGAGGCGGCGTCTCGATGAGGTCTGGTTTTATTGCCTGGTTAGGTGGGTCAGCGCGGAGGTCCGTGGCCGTCTTTGCCGTTGACTACTTCCAGGATTGCGACTTTACGGACTCTCACAGAGAGCCGACGCGTCCCTGACGCACGCACGCACACACACACACACACACACACACGCATGCACAAACACAGAAACACGCTCGCACGCCAATCAGGCTGTAATTGGTGACATCTGGTCGAGGCAGACTTGACACAGCCTCCAAGCTGTACTGGGATGGGATTAACATGTTCATTACACATGCACAGAAACACACGGACTCTAGAACATGTTGGAAGACATATACCAATGTTATAAAAATCATTTGAAGAATATAACTGTGAGCTTTATTAACTTAACTTTACTGTATGTGTAGAGCAGCTCTGGTCTCATTAAGGTGCTTCATGTGGACTAATAAGTATGGATGTCGGTGGAGATACCTATTCCTCCAGGTTGTCATTATCCAACTGGATTATTGCAGATTCTTGAAGATGCTTCACCTCCCATCCCGCCCTACTACCTAGTAACTTCACAGAGGGTAAATCTTGAGCTGTCCTTCCATCCAGTCAGAGACGCGATGCACGATGGAGAAGACTCAGCTCAGTTGAGGAGTTGCCAAAGTGCAGGACGAGAGAGTGGGTGACTCCTCTGTTGTGGAGGACTCACTGTGCACACTCGCTGTGAGTCTAACTAATACCCTAAATTCGGCTTGTTCCACATGGCCCGAGGTGCTTTTTACCTCTGAGCTTCGGCAACCTTTTAAGCAGCGACCAGCTGCGTTTTTGCACCGAGAGAGAAAGCCATTATACAACGTCATTGGAAATCAATGGCATTTTGTATGCAGCTGTCCTGTCCGGAGAGCCAAACTCTGAGTTGACACGCCCCCCCCCCCCCCCATGTTGTGCGGCTGTGTTTGGATTTTGGCACCGCACAGCCTCCTTTTTTAAAGGACGCTTACTGTATGCTACAGCGCTAATTGTGTATTGATTTGTCATTGGATATTTTGTGATGAGCCTGTTGTTTTGACCGCCTTCCAAACCTCCTTCCTTTGTCATTTTAGACTGACGATCCCTTCAAAGATGGTACTTTTTTGCAGGGCTTTAAAGCACTAAACGGCCCCCTTTTCTCAGTTTAGGTGCAGTGAGACATAAGGTAGAAGCACGAGGGCAAGTGGTATTTTGTCTTGTTTTCTCAGTGCCAGTGAGTCAGTGTTTCTGCCTGCCGTCCCGTCCCGTCCGGGCGGGCGATGCCGCTGGGCCGGGATGCATCGGGCTTGTAGCTGCTTCTGATAACAAACAGTTGAATTGTGGGGATTAAAGCGATTATATTTGATCAGCGCACAATGGATCGGCCTCAAGCCGGGGCCCCCTGCCTCCCTCTGAACTGCTGACTGCCCAGATTCTCCACAATCACAATCCTCCACAAGGCTCACGCTCTCGCTGTTTGTCTATTTTTCTTTTTTTCTTTTTCTTTTTCTTTTTTTTTTTTAAACTCCTGGCCGGCCAAGTAAGAGCACAGATGGCGTTGAAAGCAAAAATTTTTTGAAGATCGTATGTGTAGTGTGTTAACTATTATGTCTGCATTAGGACAGGATGGATGAGCTTCTGGCTCTTAACACCGATGGGGGGCGGGGAGACGGGGGGGGGGGGGGGGGGGCTGTCAGTGTGGTTGAGAGAGAGAGAGAGAGAGAGAGAGAGAGAGGGAGGGAGGAAGCAGAGTGGGGGGGGTCGCAGCACAGTTTCCTGCGGTGCAGAAGTTGGCGAGCTGCCACTCGGAGTGTGTGCATGTGTGTGGGGGGAGAGAGAGAGAGAGAGAGAGCGAGGGAGGGGGGAATGGCGAGAGAGGCAGCGGGAGCGAGGAGTGTGTGTGTCGGGGTCCGTGCGTCTGTGTGTGAAAGCTCCGACTGAGCGCTGTCGAGAAGGAGGGAAGAGAGGAAGGAGGGAAGAGAGGGCAAGAAATCAGGAGAGGAGAGGAGGAGAAGAATCTGCTTTTTGTCTCTTGTGGATAAATGGGGGGAAAGAAGTGAGGAGACATGTTCTGTTTGAAAGGTAAGTGTGTGTGTGTGTGTGTCTGTGTGTGTGTGTGTGTGTGTTGCATGGACGTGTGTGCATCATCCCGGCGTGGGTGCAGGAGTTTTCCCGCAGACTTTCTGAGACAAAGAAAAAGTTGAGCTCCATCTCTCGCCTCTGCGTGGAAAGCAATCTGTGTCACAGCGGCTTCCTCGCACAATGTCCTCCCTCGTGTGTTTTTTTCTTCACTGAAGAAAATACTTCCCTCTCTCTCTCTCTCTCTCTCTCTCTCTCTCTCCCTCTCTCCCTTTAATCATTTCTTCCTTTGTTCTTTCTCCTCTCCAGATGCACTGACTTTAATCCTGCCTTCTCCTCTCTCTCTCTCTCTGTGTCTCTCGTTCGCTGTTTGGTCGCTCTTTTTTTCCGCAGCTCCTCTCTGATTCAACCTTGACTGTGGGGAGAAGAGAGAGAGAGAGAGAAAAAACGTAAACCTGTCTCTGCAGCCCAGCTTTATGAGCTGTGCTTCGTCAAACTCTGGAGTGTACCCTACCACAGGCGAGTGATGTGTGTTTGCATGTGGGAGAGTGTGGCCGTGTCCACAGTAACAGCTGGCGGAGCAGCAGTTGCTGGCCGCCTGTCCTGCAGAGTGGGGCCATGTGTTGCCTTTTACTTGACTGACCGGTTAAAGTCAGATACGGGGGTAAACCGGGGTTCTCTCTCTTTTTTTTTTGCCTCCTCTCACGCACTCTTGTTTCATTGCTTGGCTTCATTGCGCCGCGAAGGACTATGACTCACCCAGAGGCTGACTTCACCGTCAGCCACGTCCCGATGATGAGGGCGTCCAGAAGATGATGTGATGGGGTCGGAACAAAGGAGAGCTGCAGCACTCGGGGTGCCGGGGCTTTGTCCCCAAGCCTAGTCGAAATCTACGGGATCCTCTCCCAACTTTGTCACCACAGTAATCACTGCAGAAGAGCATTAACAAGATCTGTGCTGGTGTCCGTCCATTCTTAACCTTGATACCTAGCTGGTGTCCGGCACACATTGGCAGGGATATGCACCCCGGAGAGGTTGCCAGTCCATCACAGGACACACGCACTCACACCCAGGGGCAAGTTAGAGCCTCCAATCGACCTAAATGTGCATGGACTGTGGGAGGAAACCAGAGAACCTGGAGGAAACCCAAGTAGACACAGGGAGAACATGCAAACTCCATGCCTCGGCCCGAGAGTTTAACCCGGCTCCTTTTTTTGCCGTGAGATGACAGTGCCAACCACCATCGACTGTGTTGTGTGTTGATATGAAAGTGCCGTTGAGGATCTACACTCTGGACTAAGAGGCTGGTGGGGGAGCCCTGTGATAATCATCAACACAAGTCGTAATCCTTAGCCATTTACAGCTTTTGCCCCACATTCCTGCTCACCGAGACCTAGCGCTGTCGTCATCAGAGTAATATTGAACATATTGAGAACATATTGGAGAAACATTTCTCCAATATGTTCTCTCACGTATCCCCATCTGCCATATGTGCTTTGAATTGCCCCCCCCCGAGACAAATAAAGTTCGAGCACACCAGCGCAATGAAGCCACCATAATTGGACGCTATGAAAATCGGAGCGATTGCCTAACCCAGCGTAACCCCATGTAATGATGTGTCACTGTTGTTTCGATTCGCCTCCAAATTTGCCTTCCTGTGAGGTTAAAAAGTACTCTGTTTGGTCTGCACAGGCAACAGCCACACTAAGTTACTTTGTGCAAAAAAAGGACGCCCGAAGCGCAGGAAACAAGATAACATTTGGGAATAATGTGAATGACCGAGTCAAAGAAATATGTGGGAAATCCTGGCCGGCAGATGCCATGGGAGGAGGGCCGGCACGGCGCTCAGCTGTGTCCAAGCGATCCGAACCCACCGACTTCTCCCCGTAGATTTACGGCTTCCAGAGGCGCGGTAATCCATCGCGGACACCGCCGCTATTTGTGGCAGCATCCCAGCTCATCAGCTGCGCGGCGCGCGGTGATTTATGCTGTCCGTTTACACAGCTCCCTCGCTATGCGACTCGGGTCCGACTTTGGAACACGGAGGCAAAACAGATGCGAGGGCTGTTTTAGACGGAGAACGAAGCCATTTATCCTTATAAAATGAAACCCCCCCCGTCGGGCTCCACTTTGTTTGACTCCGGACTGATGGTCGTGCGGGATGCAGGGACCTGCGCGTGTTCACGTTGTCCTGCAGAATTAAGGCCTGAGGTCGCATGTAAATACGAAAACTGATTTGAAGACACAAATCGCCACTGCCAGTGTGGGTTTTCAGCCTCGAATAACATCACTGACCCAAATACCGCGCATTACATCAAACGCCGCCATGCGACCGGTTGATTACTACTGCATGGGTTGCCAGTTACAGGACGTCCGCCCACGTTACCATCGTAAACACGTCCCCTCGGTTGCCAACTCTGGGGGCAGATGTGGCACATATTGGGCCCGCGTTCCTCCAGCTGTGGCCTCTCATCCGCTCCGACTACGCTCCCCCCCCCCCCAGCGAGCCGGGCCCAGGCCGCTCGGTGCGGCTGTTTGCTCCGTTACATAAGTCGTCCCGGCACTTGAGCTCCGCTCACGACGGAGGATGTTAAGGAGACATTAGGATGGGACTGAGCGGGGATTAGCTGCAGCGATTGCGGGAAAAACCTCATGCTCTCCCAAATTGGTGGCTTCCCGCAGCGTGACGGGTAAGGACATGCAACATTTCGGTCCGTGTTCGTGAGGGTAAGCCCCGTCGTGCGAGCATGTCGGAGAGATTCATTCGCTCTTTTCGTTTTTTTTTTTTTTTTTGCAAGGTCCCCCGAGGGCAGCTCGGCCGCTGTCCAATCTGGAGAAGCGTGTCTGAGGCCAGTCTGTCCTGCTTTACCTCAACCCCTTAGATGTGTGAGCATTATCTCAACCTCACATGCTTTGGTTTGTGGACAGGACGTGGAAATGCCTGAACCACTGTTGAACTTTGAAGAACCCCCCGAAGCCTATTTAAAGACTAAATCTAATTCTTGTTTTTCCTGGTATTGAACATTTTAAAGCTACTGACAAATTGTCTGCAGTTTTTGGACATTTTACAGATCAGATTGTTAGAAACAGATCAAACAACACGTTAAGTGTTTAACCGAGGTAACCGCATAATGAAATTCTTATGTAATTAGGCTCTTTAAAGACAGAGAACATAAACTTGTCAGATCGGAAGACAACAAACGGCTTATATCTTCTGGCTGTGGAGGAAAAACTGTGAAGAAGTGACATCTTGTACGATCTCCTGCCGTTTTCCTCCCGCTGTCTCCTCCAGCCCCGACCGTCCTTAAAGAGATGTTCGCGAGCATCTGCATCCGCACATACTGTGCATGTGACCCAGTTCTCCCCCCTCGGGGATCGATAGAAGTATTTCTGATTCTGAATTCCAGGAATGCGTGTCCGTCACACGTGTGTGTGTGTGTGTGTGTGAGATTTCCACACACTCTTGGGAAGACATCAGGAGCACTGTGTGGTTGTCCTGGGTGGAGGTGGGGGGGGGGGGGGGGGGTAGTGTCAGATCTCTGTGACCCACATAGCTATATGTCTAAACCTATATTTAACCCCAGCTTCTTCATGGCAGTGAGGATTCTCACCGCCTCCTGAGGCTGCACAACATCGGACCTTGACCGATGTCCGAGTTGTAAACAAAGTCTCCGTGTGATTGAAGCAGAATTATCAGACCGCTGCCCCCTCATGCCACATTTCAACATATTTTTAGTGTTTCTTTTCCCGCAAAGTTTGCTACCGCGTCAGATTTTGAAATGTTTACGCCGAGAGTAAATTGCGCAGCCCGCCAGTTTACATGCACTGCCAGAAAACATTTGCTCGAGTTCGGTTTACATGCTGTTGTAGATTTTCACGAGTCATCTGCAACTAACGACGATTTTAACAAGATCTTTTTTTGGCAACCTCGATAAAGGTCCTGCCTTGTCAACCAGGACATTCCTTGGGTAACTAGTGCACCTGTGCTGTGCGTCTGAAGCCACTGACCCCTGACCTAGAGCTGAACCCCCCCCCTCCCCTCTCTCTCTCTGGACTTGTGGGCAGTGGTGTTGATGGATGTTCTCACACCCTGCGTGACATGCTGCTCATCTGCCGTGGAGGTGAGGAGAGGAGAGGACGGGAGAGGTGAGGACAGGGGAGAGGTGCTGAGATGTAGACACGAAAACGGGAGTTTCAGACTCTTGGAACGATAGTGAAAGGAAACCCGTTTTGTGTCCGACTTCAGCTGTGGCCTGCAAACCCGTGCAACACTTAAATTCATATTGAGGCAGTTTTTTTTTTTTTGCCTCTCATCTAAATTTTGCTCTAATCAGATGAGCCCTGTGTCTGTGGAATCACAAGATAAGATTCAATTTAAGTTATTTTTGGACTTTATTTTCAAACAAAAAGTTCACTTCTGTTACTTTTCCACGCCTACTTTCATCCGTGAACACCGCGAACGACCGGAAATGACAAGCACCGAATGACATTTAATTGTAGGAAATACATGAGCCTACTTAAGCAACGTAGTAATTAACGGGTGGCCATTCAAGTCATTAGCAGCAGCTGAATTAGTCCCTGCACAGTTTCAGCTCTCGGGTTCTCATTGGTTTGTTGACTTTTAAGGTCTGTCTGAGGAACTGTAGTAAATTATGCCAACTTGTAAATCAGCGTGGGACTGGGAGAGGAAACTCAGAGCAGAGGCATGTTGACTGCGGTAAACAAGTCAAGCTGTGACAGAGGAGGGGGGAGGAGATCTCTTGTCTTGACAGGCAAACAATAGCTGAAGTTCTAATGGCCCGTGAATGGACTCTCCTAGCAGTTCTCCAGCGAACCCTTTGTCCTCTCTCGCAAAACGTAGAGTAACGTTGGTGAGAAAGAAGGAGCCCGTGAGGGGCATTTGACTGCACTGTGAGCCGGAGACGGTGTTTCTGAGCGGGCGGCGTGCTGAGCCGAGGTGTTTCCAGGGACAGTGCTGGAAAACTCGCCGCGGTGGGAGAAGTCGGAGGAGACAATGGCTGACTCCCTGTGGATGCGGGGATGACTTCCCAGGACAGAGGACTAACTCAGCGTGCAGGTGCTCGCCTCGCTCCATTCAGACCTATGCGTCGCCATGGTTACCATTGTCCCGTCCCCAAAGCCTTCCGCTTCGGCTTCCCCACACACACACACACACACACACACACACACACCCAGCAGAGTATCCGTCACACACACAGGAGGACTTAGCGTGTAAACAAACACGCACGGATACATAAACAATACACTGTCTCAACTTGCGCTGTGCTTACATTTTTCATTGTCCAGGCATTGTGGTGCACACACACTCACACATCCACTGAACACACACACACGCACACACACACACACGCACCTCCTCACTAGTAATAATCCTCATTCATGGGCAGTGGTCTGTGACAGAGCGACCGCCATGCATCCCTGGCCCAGGGTGCGACCTGGCTGCAAACTAAGGCACACATGCGACACATTCATCGTGCAGTTTGCGTTCCCGCGTGACACGCAATGCTAGCCATTGCTGCATGTTCCTGCTTGTGACATTCCAATTACGTTTGTCAGTGTGTCACTCTGAAGTCACCCCCTGCTGTCATGTTATGATGCTCTTATGCGCCCCCCGATGCCGCTCTCTGTGTGAACCGCGTGACCCACTGTGCCTATGTGTTTATGGATTAAAGGCCAATTCAGGCCATAGTCTGAATCTTTCGGCCTGCCCACTGGGCCATGTGTGCACGCACATTGTTCTATATGTGTGTGTGTGTGCGTGTGCGTGTGCGTGCATACGTGTATACAGTGGTTTGTCCATTATGTCTTGTGTGTGTGTGTGTGTGTGCAGTGGTTTTGGTTTTGTAATCAGCTTGTGTGTTGGCCGGGCTCGACGTGCTGTGGAAATGATAACCATCGGTAATGGCTGTTTTAGCCTCTGGCTATGTGCTGAGGCTTTGGCAGGATAACGTTGGTGCACACAAACAGACAGACAGACCGACACACACACACACACACACACACACACACACACACACACACACACACACACACTCCAAAAGTTGTTATAGTTGTTGTTTCTGAGGGCATCGGGCCTGCAGTTAACAATAATTTCCCTTGATTTAGCTGCTGATTATTTTTTGGTTGAAATGCAGAAAAAAGAATGGTGGAGAAATGACTATTCCAGTTCCCAAAGTTAATGTGACTGTGACTGCCAGTATTATTTTTGTCATGTGTAATTTTTGAAGTATCCTCAAAAACATTGAGTACTGGGTGCCGCCACCAGGGGGAGGCATTTGCCTCGATTTTCACAGGTACTTCCTATGAAGCGACTCTCGTCGTTTTGATCTAGCTTTTTACTTGTTGTAATGTTTGTCAGGTGATTAGTGTGGGATCACGGGAACATGTGTCCAGCGGCCTTCATTCTATTGATCTGGGCATATCAATAAGATTAGCCTGCCTCACAGCCAAGCTGATTAAGCATCTCACACAGGCAAGCGCACCCTCGCCTGGCAGGTTAGATTGACTTTTCCCCACCGGAGACCTCCATCCATCCTCTGTCTTAGCTGCTTTGTACGTTCACAGTATTGCGGGAGGTCTGCTGGAGCCCGGCCCAGCACATATCTCTGTCCACGTGAATCTCGTGGATTCGTCTTTGTCAAGTGTCAGGTGATGCACTACGGTCAATCTGCGCCTCAGCTCAGTGAAATTCACATTTCAGGGCCTTTATTGACTCTGCTTTGATGTTATAGATGTCTTCATCTGGTCTTCTGTTCTGGCCAGGTGTGGATAAACCTATGGAAGAAGCTTGAGATTTGCTCCACACTCGGCTTTCTTCACACATTCAGTTTGCGTCATCGGAGTTAACCAGTTGACACGGGGCGGTACAGGTCTTCTTGAACTTCCACGCTGCTGGAGGTGATGCGGTTAATTATCCACAGCCTGGTGTCCATCTGTGCTGTGTGTGCGCGTGTCCGTCACGATCAGAGGCCCGGGCTGGAGGCTGGATAATCTGGGTTTACAGATTAGAACAGCGCAGTGGAGGAGCGAAGCAAGGAGGAGGAGGAGGTGGAGGAGGAGGAGGAGCTGGGAGGAGAGGCTGAGTGGACGCCACTGAACTATGACGCCGCTCTGTCTCAGATAGGTGGAGGGAAGATGCTCTGAATGGCAGCAAACTTGCCCCAACATGCATTTGGACGTACCCTGTTTTTTGTAAACTCATCTATAATTTACCAAATGAGGCGGTTACCATCTTTGGCCATGAGTGGGTTTCTTGACTTTTTGTGGATCTTCTTTTGCACAATTTGTGGCAGTGCTTCTGGGTCGTAGCAAAGGAAAACATGCTTTAACCACAGGTATTTTCAATAAGACGCTGCCCTTTGTTTCCTCGACTTCATTTTTGCATCTTTGGAGTATTTTTAAGCCCCTTCTGGTGTTTTCAGAGGGTCATTATTCCCGTTTCTGCAAGTTGGTGCCTGCCAGACGTCGGACTGATAATCATCCATGGTTTTTAATAGCCTTATGCTGCAATACTTTTGCGGGATATTTGTTCTGGAGTTAAATCTTGTAATATAACACTGCACACAGCCTTCCTTTGTCAAGCAAATCAATGCAGGTCAATAGAACCCCCTGAGAGAGGGAGAGGAAAGACAAAAACAGGAGGAGGAGAGAGAGGAGGGGACAGAGAGGGGATTGGGTCCCCTGTGGGTTGCAAAACCCTCCAAACCTCCGTCCCATCTTCCAGAAAGAGAGGGGGAGGCCTATTGAGAGTTTGGGCGCAAGGGGGGAGGTCTCCCACACACACACACCCCTCACAGTTACCCCTCCATCCCACCAGCTCAAGTGGCTGTCCAGGGAGAGAGAGGGTCGCGCAAGAAGAAGAAGAAGGAGGAGTTGGGGGCTTTGGTCCCGGTGGTGCATGCGAAGGTGGGAGGGGGGGTGTAGGTCTTAGCCTGGGATGATCACATACGTGCACTGCCTCTCCTCGGAGCCGGTGGTCAGCTGCTGGCACAAGGCCTGCTATGAGGACTCCCTGGGCGAGAAGCGAACCCTGCGCTCCGTCCAGCCCGCCAAGAGCATGGGGAACAGCCTCCAGCCACAGGCCTTCCCCGGCCCCAGCGCCAAGCCCCCCAGGCCCGAGGGCTGCCTGCGCAAACGCCTGCTGTCGGTGTCAAAGGTCCACCAGAGGCCCGACTCCCTTTGGATGCCCAAACCGCTGCTCGGACCGGACGATAAAGGCTCCCTAGGAAAATCGGAAGCGTTCCGGGATGGCAAAGGTACAGATTAGGGAAGAGCGTGTAGCGTTTACTGTCACAAAGTTTAATGGTTTGAAGTTTTGGAGTTGGGGCAAGCTTTGCAAGCATTGATTTAAAGTACTGTATGCACGGCTGACTATTGTCAAGATTTGGGTGTAGTTCTAACCATTCTCACCCTAACTGAGTGACGGCATGATTGTAGGAGTTCTTGCCTTAAACTTTAGAGCTGGACTACCCAGGTAGAGGTTTCTTTGAGCCTCTTAGTAAGACTTAGTAGACTTAACGTGACACCACATTGCTGTTTTGCCACAGCAGTGATTGGGGTATCGGTCATGGCTCCTGCGCCCAAGTGAACTTAAGTCACCTGAGCTGTTTGTGGGACTTTAATTACACACGGTATGTCACAGTGCCAGAGAGTCACGGCACATGCAGTGGAAGCTTTTCCCCAAGCCGAGCTTTGTCGCCTCTTATTAGGTGATTCCCGTCCCCTTGTAACCGAGTTATCCACGCCGTCTGTCTTCGTGAATGCGTGTCTGTGTGTCTAATTCATCTCGTTGGGCATCGGCAATGCAGATCGTGGCTTTGTGACCTCTGAGACCTTTGGCCTTCATTTTAGTGGCATGGGTCGGACTGGGTGACCCTCACTCACCGCTGTCCCTAATGGATATATGGCCATAAAACACATTAGTTACTGTCAGTTTCAGGTTTATCATATGCATATTTAATGTCTTCCCCACTGGGGTTGGACATGTGTCTGAACAACTGTTTATTCTCCCATGCACATGTTATCTGCATGTCAGTTTGCGTGTTTTGCCTCAGAGTGCATCCAGACCGTGCGCCTCTCTCTCCCGTTGGGGACAGTTAGGACAGCGTATTTGCTCTGGGTGGACTGGACACCCCTGGGAAAAAGACACAATGGAGAGCAGCTGGAGGTGATGGGCCAGGCCTGCAGGGAGGTGGAACAGAACTGACAGTGTCGGCGCGACGGAGCCGACGGGGTTATGGAGGTGACCCACTTTCACCTCTGCCACTGCATGAAGGAGCCATCAGGGAGATAAGACAGACCGGGACGATCTGTCACATGATCATTAGTTAACTATGAGCACTTTTCATGGCTCTGATGAAACACTGATCGCTAGAAAAATCACTCGATACAGAATGTAGAACTTTTCCTTTTCCCTCTCTGCTCCGCTCGGTCTGTGCAGCCGCTCTAATAACTACTTTCTATTGTCCTTTTGCCTGCACTGTTATCTGGACCCGAATCACTTATTCCTGTGCGTGTAGCGTAACAATATGCTGCCAGACGAGTGCGGCCCGTCCTCACGCCCGCCTTGGCTAACATGCCGTGACAGCTCAAGATGTCGGCACCACGGGTACAGTATTGTCCGGGCTCCGTAGGTTGAGTCAACCTCCCAGACTCTGTATTCATGCCCCGCTGAACAGGCGGCCCGCAAACACTCCGGCATTAGAGTTTGGCTAATACGTCCTTTGTGGGCACTTGTTACTCTTTCCCTGCGCGCGCGCCTCGCCTGCTTGACTGTCAGGTTTGCCACAGAAATCCGCTCCTCCGATGCCCCGTCCTCCTATTTTTATGTCGGTGTAGCGCCGGAGCAGGTGTTCCTCCAGATCCCCCATAATCCCTCAGTGGGAAGACAGGTTCAACCATCGGCCAATCAGTGGCAACAGCTCCCGGGGGAAGAGCACCTGAGGGAGGCCAGGCTCGCAGTGTAACTAGATGAAGCCAAATGAAATGGATTGGCTGCGTTTATAGGGAAGGGGGGGGGGTGGCCTGCTGAAAACCAGTTATGGTAATATAATTGTGGCGGGGGGACTCAGGGGTTGTTCAGTGGCTCCTGGCCATTGGCTGCCCTCTCTGCATGTGCATCACACAAACACAACCCAAGTCTTTTCATCTAGAGGTGCAACAACCAGTGCATAGTAGCTCAACAATTGGTTATTTAAAGGAATCAGTAACTATTTAAGCGTTAAACATCTTCTTTGATGATTTTAAGAAATTAAGTCGAAATTCTTGAAAAAATTGGATGTCTTTGAGGTGCAGACAAAAAACAGGCGTTCAAAGACTTCATCCAGGCCTTTGTGAAACAATTACCAATTTTCACCATTTTTCCATCATTTTACAAGTCAAACAATTAATTGATTAATCAGCGAAGTTATCAACCAATTAATTGACGACCGAAATAATTGTTTGTTGCAGTCCTACTTTGATCAGAGCCCCTCCACATTTCAATTTTTAATGGTTGCGGATTGTTTTTGTCGTGTCAGCTCTAAAGAATGAGTGTTCATTCATTAGACAAGAGAGCGTGGAAGAAACAAGCTCCTGTTTCCCCATCATCTTAAAGTTATTTACTCTAATGACCTCAAACGCTGGTAGATTAAGTGGTCTTGCCCTTTGTTTCTGAAGAACAGCCAGACAAAGCCTTCGCTCTCGCGTTTTAGGCTTTGAGGTGAAATGCCATGCCGCGGCAGCGCAATGCTTTGTTGGTTAGTGGCCCGGTCGACGCTCACGCCTACACCCTCACACGCTGAGACATAAATGAGGAAGGACGAGCACACACTTAGTCCTGAATGTGCATGGAAACAAAACAAACCAAAAAACGGGCCGACGGCAAGCAGGAGGTGGCAGAACAATGAGGTGGAGAGCATGACACACAGCCTAATGAGATGGAAGAAAGGAGGGGATTTCTCTCCCAAACGCGTAGACATACACACACACACACACACTTTCGGGAATTGGGAGGTCAGGGGTGGCTCGCGGCCACTCAACTGTAAAATGGGTTAAGGCTGTGTTTAGCTTCAAACGACTCCGCCTGCTCCAGTCAGCCCGCTCTGCCTCCCCTCATCCCTCTCACTGAGTCTTCGAGCCCGTTTGAGACCGTGTGAATGACTGTATTTTTTTTCATTTGTCCACTCCGTGTTTAGAGTAATCGGTCGGTGACGGCTCGCTGCGTGTCTAACAGATGGAGACTTCTCAGCTTGTTAAAAGCCTAATAGGTAATGGCTGGCCGGTGATTGGGTAAACAGGTGCTCGTCCATCATCTGTGACCAATGGCTAATGGAGTCATCAGTGACAAATATTGGGCAGTAATCGGGTTTCGTGCGGCTCTGTCCATGTCTGTCTGTGCATGTTGGTGTAATCACTGATCTCAGGTGTTTTTTTATTTCAGTTATTCTCTTTTTGTGGAGTTGTCATAGCACTTTTTTTACTTTGGTGTGGCTAAATCAATTCATTTTATGGTCTCAAATGGTCAACACCGTCCTTACCTTTCATGGAATAAAACCCAAGAATATTCTGCACATTTGCTTGAAATCTGACCTGGGTCTCCCTCTGACCATCATGCTGAGTTAAGGACTTGTTCTTTTGGCCCTGACAAAGCCCTCGCAGGGGATTATGAGACCGAACTCTTGCTTGAGTCAGCTTGTACATCTTCCCCGAGTCTTATCAGTACTTCATTTGTGGCTTGGTGTCACTAAAATCATTTTGTGTGAATGAAGTTACCGTAGCAAAAAAAAAAATCTAGTTTTCCCCACATATGTCAAGTCATTTGTCAAGTGAAATCAAGCCGTGTAGACCTGATTAATAGCGTGGGACAGCGGCCTCAGCTGGCTTCTCCTTAGGGAGACTGAGAAGATGAAGAAGGAGCGTGGAGAGGAGTGGCACTGAGACAGCGGTGGAGGGATCAGGTGCAAGGAGCCCTCATGGCTCCATATGTGTACAATTGAGTTTGACTTAATGGGTTGACTATTGCATTAGGATATAACAGCCCAATAATCACTAGACCCCGTTGAGACCCTGGACGTACCTTTGTCCAAATGGGTCAAACATTGACTGCCGAGCGCGCTTGGAGGCAGCGGAAGATGATTGAACTGGGATTTTAAAATACTTGTTTCCGGGTCAGATTTTGCTTTGGTTCCTTGTTTGTGGTTCTTTTTACTGAGTCAACTGCTCAGTGTCTTTCCATGCCTGACGCCTGCACAGCGTTGATGGAGGGGGCCTCCTGGAGGTGGAGTTAGTGCATTGCACTTTAGGACAGACGCATGGATGACGGACACAGTTGAGACAGTGAGGAATAGTTAAAGATTCCATAAGGCATACAAACCATCTGAAACCAGTGCAGATTCCAGACTTAATCTGGCTTGTCTTTGCTTCAACACCAGCTTGTGCCTCTTCTTTAGCCTCCGTCAGTTCAACAGTGGTCTCGTTTTCGATAATTGAAAAATCCGTAGTGCAGGATAAGTGCGTTTAAGCGCTCGGTCGCTGCACCAGTCCCAGTCACAGCTCATTTCTTTAATGAGAGCTGCTATTAGACGGAGCTTTTTTCCCTCCACCTCATGCTGCTTCCAGTCTGGTCCTCTGAGGTTTCTGTCCTCGTTTGCCCCACTGACCGGTCTGCTCTCTGCCTGCACACATGGCTACATTCCTGATCAGTACTGCATGGTTCACTAACCCTAACCCTCAGGAGAACACCTGAAAGAAATAATGGTGGTGGAGGAATGGTGGTCACAGAGGAACTAGTTTCGACTGCATTTCTTGTATGAGTCTTTTACATTTTGTTTATGTTTTTATACATAGTCTTTCAATGCAGGAGTTTCATTGTACGGGGAAACATGTATCTTTGCTATGGATATAAAAACTTTGGATCCTTGAATTTCCCTGTATAGAGAGATTAGTCTTAAGCGTGCATGTTTAGGTCGATCAGACAGTTGACGTAAAATGTGAATGTTGTCTTATGTGTGCTAGAAATAGACTCCAAAAATCTGAAACCACTAAACAATGAATATCAAAAAAAATTCTGGTCTGGACACTGTTCCACTGACTTTTCCTCTCATCTTTTATCAGTCTTTACTCCGAATAACGTCCTCCCTCACTACTCCTTAAGCTACTGTACTTCTACCGCTATCTCCGCCTTCCTGCCTTCTCCTCAGCTCCGGGGCTCTTTATGTCCCAATCAGCTGGAGGCTCCATTAAGCCTCAGAAAGCAAAGCCAAGCCTCTGAAAAGCTCATGTGCCCCCATTGAGACTGATTGTAAAAAAAAAAAAGTAGAGAGAGAGAGTGTGTGTGTGTGTGTGTGAGGGAGGGGGGGGGGGGGGGGTGATTTTAAGAGCCTCTTTAAATCTGTCTCGTTAATGAGTTGTCCTCACCATGGTAACGTCCCTTTTTCGAGGGTTTTCCTCTCCCTGTGCGCGGATGGATTTGGGTTCAAGACAAAAAAAGGAGGAAAAATGCAGAGAAAGGAAGCACGCAGCAATTTTCTACGCTTGTAAAACGGAGCGGAACGCAGAATGGTGACAGTCCTGCTCTAATTTTGTTTGTTTATTGCAGGAACTACATTCCTAGACCGCTGTTAACCTTTTTGCAAAGAGCCGTGCAAGGGAGACACTGGGGAATCATTCACACCCAAGCGTTATAAATGCTCACCACAAGGTGGCGGTACGAGACAAACAAGCAGGGGTCGGCCTTTAGTGGATTAGTGCTGGGGTTCAGAGTTGAAAACACCTGTGAATCGCCAATTTGAACTAATAGAGATTTCTCCTCTGCACACACACTAATTCACTTGTGTGAGCGCGTGAGGCCCAGTCGATCAGATTATGTTAATGGCCAAATGAAATTACTTTCCCGTGGATTAATTGCCCATCAGATAGGACACGCTTATTATCTGCAGCAAACGGAGACGCATGGGGTGTCACGGGGAATTTAATTTGGAATAACGGCGGTCTTAAATTTTGGGAGTATTTGATCAGGGAGCTGGTCCGTTTCCCCTGGTGGCCCATTAGCGGGGCGCTCCCGTTGCATCCGAGAGAGGCCTGCTCCGTCTATTAGTGCCTCCATCCCTCCCATTATCGCTCAGATGGGACAGAGAGAGGGGGGAGGGGGGCGGAGAGATGGACGGGCGGAGGGAGGGAGGCAGGGAGGGGGGAGGGGGGAGGGGGAGGAGGCTTATTAAAGAAGGGAGGGGGAGTGGATTTTGGGGTCCTGCTTTTTTTCTTTTTTTTCCCAGACGACCGAGGATTATCAATGGAGGAACCCGGGCTGAGCGCACGCATGAGTGCACACGCATGGGCACACACACACGCACACGCACACGCACACGCACTCACACACACACACATGCACTGCATACATAATGCATGAGTCTGTGTGGGATGTCGGGCGAACCCCTCGGTCTGTATGTGTTTTATAGATGATACAGATACAGATGATCCTCTGATGCTAAGCCTGTCCAGAGACATATTTAACCCTCTCTGTCTTAACCCAGGGATTACTACTCTGTTGCTGTTGTAGCGCTGCTCGGCCACATTCGCATCTCCTGCTATGACTCATATTTTATTGGTCCCAACATTGCTTGAGCGTGAGTGTTCAGGGTGTCACAGGGAGTGTCAGGATCATCACGACCTCTAACCCGCCTCGGTGTATTACAGGACGATGATGGTGGTAATTGCACTGCTAGGATAGGTGCAGTATCATCCAGTCATTGTGATTTATTAGCAGAGCAAAGGCTGTAGATTAGAGATGGTCCCTGGCCAGTTATCATAACCCGACTTACATTTCCACTCTACATTCTTACCATCCATTATCTTACCTGTTTAATGGTGTTGTATGGGGATCTGCTGGGGCCTATTTCCCCCACACACAGGGCAAAGGATTATAGACCTGCCTGATATTCATTTGTAATCTCCAGTCGTTTTGTTGAAGATGTTGAGTTGAGCGGAAGGCCATGTGGACCCCCCCCCCCAACGAACCAACTAACACAGGGGAGTTCGACAGTGGATCAATGTCCCAGGCTGGGATGGACCCAGTCCAGTCATGCAGTAATCAACAGTAATCAATGCCAACCACCAGACCTCACATCCGACCTCATATCTAACCCCGCAACTGTGCCCTCCGCCTCGAGGCGGGCCGTCCCGATCACTTCCTAAATTCATCACCATTGGTCAATCGCGTGTATTTCCGACAGTTGATTGGGTGGTGCCTTGTTGTTACTGCCCCCCCCCCCTTCCCCTCCCCACCCCTAATGACCCAGTGACGCTCTTGATGAAACAAGAGGTGCGATGTGGGAAGTGGGTCAAATGGCACGGTGTCAGATTTGCCCCAGTGGTGGAGGAACCGAGGATAAACACACATGCACGTACTGCCTCTAACCCACTTCTCAATGGTGTGCCTCTGTCTGCCCGACACACACACACACACACACACACACACACACACACACACACACACACACACACACACACACACACACACACACACATCAGCCCTCTCCGCTGTGCTGCAGGATTGCCCCAGGTGGCTTGTTGCTTTGTGCCCTTGAGCTACTGGAGGCACTTAACCTAAATTAGCTCAGTCTGTCTCTGGGCCTGAAATCAGACAGGACCCTCGCGTCCGCAGCGTGAGCCCAGCCCGAGATTCATGGTGGCGGCGAAGCAGTTTTTACCCACGCCCGCTTTACACCACAGTATAAAATAAGAGCTGTTCATCGCCTCCACTCTCACCGATGCTTATGTGCCGGGGTGTTGTGTTACGCAGCTGATGGGAAATGAAACTACGTCGCTGTGTCCGTCGTAAATCAGCTCAGAGTGTAGCGCCAGCCAAGGGCGTTCACCGCAAAACCTGCAGCGAGACGCTAATTAATCACTCCGTTAAGGTAAATGAGGTAATATTACAGCTGCTGCCCGTCGTGGACACGATTTACTTCACACTTTTAATTAAGCCGGTTTCTTAAGGTGCACGACATCTGTGGGGCTGGTGTCGCAGAGACACGCACACACAAAAGTGAACACACTTGTCAACCGTGCTCCTCGCTGCACCGTATATTTGTGTCAGGTTTATGGCGTTTTGTGCGTGTGAAGTTAATTATGAGATTGGATTAATGACGTTGGGATGAAGTACACACACACATACACACACACACACACACACGCAGTCTCAGGCCCTTAGGAGAGAAGAGCAGACAGCCCTGGTGTTGAAATGTGGGTCAGGAAGCGGTATGGCAGGCGGCATAGTGTGCGAGTGCTCTCATCCCTGCATGGGTGTACATTCTTGTGTGCAGCTTGACTGTAGGCACCTTCACATACATTGTCCCGTAACCTATATGTGCATGTGCCTGTGTGTCCGTATTAGACACACACTTTCACATACTTTGTCTTACAACCCATATGTGCATGTGTGTGTGTCAGTAGGGGACACTGAAGACACAAAAAGCAAGGACGCATGGTAGGGCAGACCGAATTTCGCGTGTATGTTGCGGCGTGTAATTAGCTTTATTGTCTAAACGCGGCAGATTGTAGAAGCAGCTGCGGGCGCACGTTCACGCATGTACGGCCATGCATACGGAGCGCGTGTGGATGCATGGGACTGGTGAGACACGCCAGCACACTGGGGCCTTGTGGCTATTGATGCGGCGGGTCCTCGGAGGGTCCGCCGCGGAGTGAGACAGCTCGGGAGTCGATAAGAGTGGAGACACCGTGGCTGGATGGATAATGGCTTGTAATGTAGTCTAGAGGGGCTGCCGGGGGTCCGTCCGCGCAACGCTGAGAGGGGCTCAGTGGAGCTTCCCACTGGGAAATTATATTTTGAGAGCTTGTCTTACATGCTCTCAGAATTAGACATTACACCTTGCCCAGGCTGAATGTAGAGTAGGAAGGGCTTTGCTGAATTATTGAATGCCGAGGATTGATTTTAAGTCAAGGTCGGCAGACTGACTTACCTGTCTGGCAACAATGCTGTTCTGCTCAGGCACAGTGCTAACATGAAGTGACACCCATCTTAACAGGGCAGTGGGGGCTTCAAGGCCCATAGGGCGAGGCCAGGACTGGACACATCACCAGTCTCTGGCAGGGCACTCACACACATACCTCGGGTAACTCTCCAAAAACCCTAAACTTGCATGACTTTAGACTGTGGGAGGGTAGCCCATGCACAAATGGGCAGAAAATGCAAACTCTACACAGAAAAGGTCCTCGATCTGACTGTGTAACTGTCTCAACTCAACTCAACTTTTATTTGTTTTAAGTGCCATATCATAACAGCTGTTATCTCAGAGCACTTTACAAGCAGAGCAACAATGTGTACATAGTGAAAAACCCCCTGTCCTTAGACCCTCGCAAAGGCTGAGGAACAACTCCCAAGAAAAACCCTGAGAGGGAAAAAAGGGGAGAAACCTCAGGGTGAGAGACAGAGGAGGGGATCCTCACCCAGGACGGACAGGCGGGCACAAGCAAAACATTATTGATGGCTAACAGTTCAGGATATAAATCAATGAATTGAACTGAATCAGTCCATAGTAGCAGCAGGCAGGAGGAACCGCAGTGAGATGAGCCGGGTAGAGGTGGTCCTGGATCCAGCTCAGTGTTGATGGAAGTCGGGAGGGAAAATAAAAATAATAAAAATAAAATGAAAAAGTAAAATAAGAATAAACAGAAAATTAAGAATTAAAAAATGAAATATTAATAAAAATTAAAATAAGAATTAATTAATTAATTAATTAATAAAAAAAAGAAAAAAAAGAAATATATATATATGTATATGTGTATATATATATATATATATATATATATATATATATATATATATATATATATATATATAAACAAAAAATAAAAATGAAAATAAAAATAAAATGAAAATAAAAATAAAATAAAAATAAAAATAAATTGAAAGATAACAAAGGAGAGGGGCAGGAGAGGGAGGAAGAGGAGGAGATGGAAAACAGACGGGGAGAGGCCAAGAGGAAAGAGAGAAGCTAGAGGGAACGTGAACCTGATTCACACCCACAGAGAAGGCAGAGAAGATAGAGCTCAATGTGCCGGGGACCCCCAGCAGACTCAACCTATAGCAGCTTATCTTGGATTTATCTGTAGGCTCTGTCAAAAAGGAGGGTTTTTAACCTACTCTTAAAGGTAGAGAGGGTGTCTGCCTCCCGGACTGAAACTGGTAGATGGTTCCATAACAGAGGGCCTTGGTAGCTGAAGGCTCTGGCTCCCCATCTAGACTTAGAGACTCTTGGAACCACAAGTAGGCCTGTATTCAGAGAACGAAGTCTCCTAGTGGGGCAATAGGGTTTTATCAGGTCTGAGATATAAGAGGGTGCCAGACCATGAAGACCTTTATAGACAAGGAGGAGGATTTTGAACTGGATCCTGAAAGGTACAGGAAGCCAGTGTAATGAGGCCAGAACAGGAGAGATGTGATCTCTCTTTCTAGTTTTAGTCAGGACACGAGCTGCCGCGTTCTGAATGAGCTGCAGAGTTCTCAGCGACCTATTGGAGCTTCCAGCCAGTAGAGAGTTGCAGTAGTCCAGCCTGGAGGTAACAAAGGCATGGAACAGCTGTTCTGCTGAATGGAGAGGGAGGAGGTGTCTTATTTTTTAAATATTGCGGAGGTGGAAGTAGGCAGTCCGTGAGATCGATTTTACGTGGGAGCTAAAAGACAGGTCTGGATCAAAACTAACACCTAGGTTCTTAACAGTGGTGGCAGAAGACAATCTGTCTTATTATCTGTCTGATAATAGAAATCATGCTTGAAGTGTGACAAACAATGAAAACAGAATTACCATGGTACAAAGAAACAGCACAAAGAGTGAGGATCTGCTAATGGCACCATTAAAGCTCTAGCCAAGGAGGCCACAAATATCCGCACTTAAATCACTGTAGATTTTTCGTGCCCTTTAATCCATTCCAAACATGCTCTACGTGTTGCAAATCTTCGTCGAAACTTTCCGCCTCCCAGCGGTCTCCAGTTTCATCCCTCATCCCTGCCAACGTTGGGCGGGGGCAGACAGTTCGGTGCGCTTTAATTGCGTTAGATTTAAAACTTTGTCCAGGGCGGGGCCCGCTTCTCGATGGTCGGCGACAAATCCCTCCTGACAGGGACGTAAAACACCTCAAAGTTAGCCACAAAGCTGCCACCCTGAATACGCCGAGGGCTCTGGGGTACAAATCACCCCGGTCGTAAAATAACAGCGCTTTACCTCCCCGCTCAACGGCCGTTTGGATTTTAAGAGAGACCCGCCTTTCACTGTGTCGAAATTCCGGGCTGTAAAAGTCCCTTTTCCTCGCAAACATGTATGATTATCTAACGGCCGCGCGCCTCCTTGTCAGTTTGCGCTCCTCCAGCTGTTATTGCTGTTAGTTGACCTGGTCTTTTTGTTGTTGTTGTTTCTTTCTAGCTTTTCGCTCCCATGCTGAGGCGCAAAGTCAAGCGCGGCCGCGCTGTCCGGCCAGGATTACAGACACTGTCTTGTCCGGACACAGAGCCGACTATCTGTCCTCTCCGTCTTCTTTTCTCTTTTATCCTGGCTCGGATTTCAAAGGGGGGTGGGCAAAGAGCGGCCCGGGTCAGACACCAGCGGAGGGAAAATTAGGCATGACGGCCAAGCACGCTGGGCCTTTGTGCGCGTTTGTAATATCTGTTTTTATCCAGTCTCTGCCTACGGACGTTTAGCACTCGCACTCCATCTACCTCCCTCTTCTCGCTTCATCCGCTCCTGTGTCCTCCACCCGTGACTTTTCAACTCCCTTTTGTCGCTTCTGAACGCGGCCTTCCTCTATCCCGCCTCGCATCGCTGCTCGGCAAAAAGAAAAACCCGACCACATCAAAGCGCCCTCCGACGTTTCGCCGATGCAACATTTCGGCCTCTCTTTCTTCGCGTCCTTCTCCGGGAGCCTTTGTGCCGAGCTTCGCTCTCGATGCCGTCTCCCACGCTGGTTTCGTGCCTCCTCTTTCAGAGACGTCTGCCCCGCTTCGCACGCGCGTCAAGCTGTGTGAGAGCGCCGTGTTTGCAGAGGCAACAGGCAGACGTACGTGCGCCGCCACATCAAGGCTCTGACGTACGCATGCGAAGATCAGAGGCGGCCGAGGTCTGTGATGCGCCGTCAGGGTGTAGCTTGCTCGATGTCACACACACACACACACACACACACACACACACACACACACACACACACACACACACACACACACACACACACACACACACACACACACACACACACGCACACTCTCTGAAGGTTTTCTCATGGATCACAAAGGAGCAGCGGGCTACAGAGGGAGGCCCCGCTGCTTTTCACTGAGAAGAATAACCTCTGCGTGCACACACTGTCACGGTCACAAAGTGCGGCGGCTTTCATGGTCAACTTGGAACTGGCTGGAGGAGACTCTTCGAAAACAATCTCCCATTTCGAATAAGACGCGCAAAGCGGAAACCAGCCGGTTTGGAATGAGTCTCGCGTCTGTTGAACGGGCCGGGTGAAGTGTTGTGTTGTGTTGTGGGCCACGGCCGCCGCCGCAGCTCGCGGCTCACTTGTCTCCCTCAGCCTGACCCCCTCTAACCCCCGGCGGTTTCCTCCGTGTGATCATGCAAATGCACTGAAATGTGCGAGAGCAGCCTAAAACAAGATGCATGGCTTTCTGACGCTGAGAGGTGTTTGGGGCACACGCATGGGTACGCAGACATTCATTAAGGACAGTTCCTGGAGATTGTCTATGAATGTATAGGGTGGGTGTGTGTGTGTGTGTGTGTGTGTGTGTGTGTGTGTGTGTGTGTGTGTGTGTGTGTGTGTGTGATGGAATCCCAGCTGCTCCAATAGAGTAGGTCAGACGGAAAGACCAGAAGAAGAGGGGTGAGGGGAGGAGGAAGGAGGATTGCTGTCACCCAGTAACCTCTGTCTGTCTATACAGAGTGAAGTGCAACAGGAGAGAGGGCGAGATAGAGAGAGAGAGAGCGGGGGAGAGTGAGACAGAGAGAGACGGACAGAGAGACAGGCAAATAGACACACAGACAGGCACATTAGCAGGAGGACTGAAAGGGAGCTTGGTGTCAGAGAAAGGTCACTCCGCAAGCTCAGGACTCAGTTTTTGTGTGTGTGTGTGTGCACGTGTGTGTGTATGTGTGTGTGTGTGTGTGTGTGTGTGTGTGTGTGCATGTGTGTGTGTGTGTGTGTGTGTGTGTGTGTGTAATGATGTGCGGGAACTTTACCCCATGCTAAAATCATTAGTGCCAGAAAAACAGTTATCACAGCCTGTTTACTCAGCCTTGGCTCGCTGTCACCTGGTTTCTCTCGCTCCGTGTGTGTGTGTGTGTGTGTGTGTGTGTTTTCCCTGAGAGAGAGTGTTCTGTTTATTCAGGAGTGAGCTTGAAGTTTCACTGGCCTGCTATGCCGTGTTTACTCCCACCTGGCAGTTCCCGGAGGCCATCCCGACAGCGCGGCCAGAGTCGCTTATTACCATTATTACACTGATGCCGAGGGGGCAAAGCTGGTTTAGTGCGGAGATCAAGCGTTAAATGGCAACCCTCATCTGGCTTCTGAGGAAACACCGTGCATTTTAAACATGTTGAATGAGCGGCCGTACCAGCGTCCTGCCTCCCCGCTATCTCCCTCTGATAGATTATTCATGTCTTACCCTACAGAGCGCCAGCGCGATCGGGTTCCCCTCCGGCCCGTGGCGCTCCGCTTTCATTCATACAGATGTAAGGATGAGATGATGAAAGGGGGGCAGGGATGAGAGCGTGTATGTTTCGCTCAGCCTGCTATAAATTATAGATTTTCATTCACAGAAAAGGGGAAGCAGAGGAGACATATGTAGTCTCTAATAGATCCGGAAGCTGCATATGTCCAGTGCCTGCATCCTCCTTGAAAGTCCAAGGAAAGGCGAGTTTGTGTTTTCACTCAGCTGGGGGTCATGACCAGTGGCGGACCTGCCCCCCCCTCTTTGAATCCATTCACTTGTTCAGCTTCAGCAACGTGCACAAAGTCCCGTACAAGCAAAGTGTTTGCATGCGTTCATGTGTGAAACACATGGCTGGCCCCGTTTTCCAGCCCGCCACGTCTCCCCGCTTATCTCCACCTCGCAGGGCTCCTGCTATTAACGCAAAGGTGTGCAAGGTCGGAGAGGAAAGAAAGACGTTGAGGAGGGGGGGTAAGAAAGGGAGAAGAGGGGGTGGGGGTGGGGGCGGGGTGCACGATCAATACAGACTAGATTACATTGGGCATGAAAGTGTTTGTGTCAAAGAGAAAGAGAAGGGACCCGGCCGGAGAGAGGAAACAGGGAGAGGATGAGAGAGATCTGACATTAGAGGATCAGGAGGTTGAGTTGAGGGGTTTTAGGGGGTCGGCTTAGCCCCACCTTCTTAAGCCCAATTAGAAAAATAAAAGCTGAGACCTGTCGGGCGATTGGGTGTGTCTGTCTGGAGTCTGACAGCGAGAGACTACAGAGGAAGGGCGCGTGGGTTTGTTTTTTTTCTGTTTTTTTTTTTGGGAGGGGGATCGATGGAACGGCAGAAGCGGGGCTGGAGAGGATTGCAGATAAATTAGTCAGTGCGGGATGGGGAAATAAATAAATAAGTGCACAAGCGGCGGGGTTTGGGCTGGGAGCTGGCGCCGATGCCTCCGCCGGGCCGATGGGGAAGCTCCAAGCGCGGTGTGAGAAACCCGACCGGGGGGAGACAAAGAAAGCAGGGCCACGGTGTGATTAGCTTCTCCTCTATCCCGACCGCTCTGCCGCGTTCACCTTTGGGCCTCGGTAGCATGCGGCGCAGCAGGACGTGTTAATTATTCACAGCCCCCCCGCTGAGTCACCCCCCCCCCCCTCCCCCCCCCCCCCCCTCCTTGTTTTTACTCCCACGGTCAGCACCTTTTCACATGCACATGCCGCCGGCTGTTCAACAAGAGGAGGCCTCGATCGCTGTCTGGATCTGATAGTCGTGACCGCTGTGTGTCGAGATTCTGTCTCTAAGAGCAAACAGCTGCTCGATAGTGCCACCAGCCTTATCGACGGTCTGGATGAATAAACGGCCATGTGCACTTGTACAGCAACAGTTTTGTCATTTTGACGGAATAAGAAGGATACCTAGTTATGTTGACATCCATCTCTTCAGCTTCTTTGTACCTTAATGGAGCGCATCTCCAACACACACCGGGTGAAGGCTGGGAACACCACCTGGACAGCATGCCAGTCCATCACAGCACACGCACACACACACACTCACACACACACACACACAGGCACCGTTCACTCTGACACCCACACCTGGAGGCAATTTGGAGTCTCCAATCAGTGTAAGCGTGTGCGTTTTTGGATAATGGGAGGAAACCTGGAGCACCTGCAGAAAACCAGTGCGGACGAGGGGAGGACATGCTTGAACTCCGCGCATAGAGAGGACAGCACTTTTCCGCGAGCTCCCTCCCCTCCAGCATGATATTAAGCATACTTTCATCTGGCTTTGTTTGTCGAGAGAACCAGACATTTGAATTCTGACCCTTAGAAACGGCTGAACTTTCATTGCCTAGACAGGCAGAATAACATGCGCCTTTTAAGATGATGAACAGGTGGCGAGCGGGACCCGGAAAAAAAACTAATACCGTCTCGTCTTCTGTAATCAGGATGTAGCCTGTTAATTAATTTCATAACCGAGGGGCTAATATGAGCTGGACTGCTTATTGGCCGTGTCCCTCATAATCCCTGATGTTTGTCCTGCTAAATAAGCCTTTCCAAGCTTCGTCCACAGAGCCCATGCTTTTCCAAGAGTTAAGTAAATCAATGATTGATGTTGGCGGTGGGGGGGGGGGCAGCGAGGCCACCATTTATTCATAACAGAGCGGAAGGATGCATGGACGTATGGCTGAATGGTTATGAGGCCCTAATCCTAGAGGTGGCCTAGATAAGAGGGCTTCCTTCAGCGGATAGAGTTGTTGTCCTGTCTGTCACACTGTATGCGCGTGTGTGTGTGTGTGTGCGTGCGTGCGCGTGCTTACACCCCTCAGGAGAACAATAGGCCCTTTAATGAGCGATGCTGCTCGGGCTGGCGTCCGCCTAAATGATCCTAATACTGTACGCGTGCCAGACAGCGCGGGACGCACGCCAAGCGGAGGCTTCTGACAGAACGGGTTGACTCCCGGAGAGACCGCGCTCACGCGGCCACGCACCATTATCCTCCCTTCAACCGAGGAGCCGTGTCCGTGTTGGCTGCGTGTCGACGTGCGCTCAACTAGTCAGCGATGGCGCGGAATCTTGGGGGAAGCGAAACCGCTACATGCTCATATGTAGAGATGGGGCGAGGGCGAAGTGACTTTTTATTGGCAGCGTTCACACATTATCAGAATCAAAATCGCCCAGGTATTTATTGCTTGGTTATATGACTTGGAGACGCTGTTGTGAGGGATCTGTTTTGGTGTGAAAAGGCGAGGAAGCGAATAAACAAATATTTACAGGCAATGTAGATAGAAGCCAACTTATCGCCCAGTGACTAATGAGAGGAAACTGCAGGGTGGCACGGGCGTTTTGTGAATAGCACAAGGAGATATCAAGGGTCTGTCTTTATGGAGATTGCATGTTCTGCTCTTGTCCTCCAATAAATGATAGATGGCTGAAACTTTCAAAAACAAAGCTTTTTCAAACTGGTTGCTCAAACAGGTGTTTTGGTTTCAGTTTAAATGCCTTAAATGCTTCTCATTTTTCTGATTTTTACTGTTGGAACAATGACCTGTCGCGTACACCTCCGGCTCCGTAACTCAAGGACGGAAGGAACCGCAAACGCTGTGAACGCAGAGCGTACGGTCGGCTGGGAGTGAATCAACACACGCACACGCGCGGGGACAAATCCAAACACGGCTCGGCTTCGGGCTGCTTCAGATGGCCGCGGTCTGAGGGGGAGGAGGAGGGGACGGGTGAGAGGGGAAACCTTTTTACCCGCAAATACAAGGATCGTTTGCAGTCCCCATTCAGGCTCTTGTTGCAGCCCCATCTCCCCCCTCCCTCCCTCCCTCCCTCCCTCACCCCCCACCCCAACACACACACACATACACACCCTCCACCCTCCCCTGTTCAACCATTTGGGCTGAAAAGAAATACGGTCGCAGAGGGAGGGGCAGCCCTGCCCTTCTGTGTGTGTGTGTGTGTGTGTGTGTGTGTGTGTGTGTGTGTGTGTGTGTGTAAGTGCGTGTGCACGTCTGAATGGGTGGGTATGAGTGTGATAGATTGTGCGGGGATTGGACAATGGGAGGATTGTATGCGATCTATATTAATGTGGCACAGATTCAGCGGCCATGTGGACACGCAGCAGGCTGATCACACAGAGGGAGAGGGGCTGTTGGGAAACATCTAGAGCAGGGGAAAAGATACAGACAGTTGAACACAACTCCGTATTTCTCTCTCTCTCTGAGAAAAATCTGTTCAGCCCCGGTGCTGCTATTCTAAAAGTGGTGCTAAAATGAGAGCAAACGG
This sequence comes from Karalla daura, assembly GCA_029224185.1. Classification (NCBI taxonomy): domain Eukaryota; kingdom Metazoa; phylum Chordata; class Actinopteri; order Chaetodontiformes; family Leiognathidae; genus Karalla; species Karalla daura. The sequence goes on from CM055206.1 coordinate 5,189,665, forward strand.
GATAAACGCCAGCGCTGTAATGTCTTTTAATAATCTAATGATGTTTCCTGCGTGCATTACACTTCACGCACAGATGGAGGCTGCGTCCTCCCGAGGACGCCTGGCGAAAAGCTCGACATGTTTTTTTGTGTGTTTTTTTTCCTCTCTCGTCTCATAAGGATGTACGGGGCTCTCCTCCTCCTCTCGCCGAGGTGGCAGATAGTTTAATGAGATGCATAAATATTCCCCAGATGAGCCCTGGCGGTGGAATGGCACCGCGCTGATTACTTTAACAAGAGCGCGAGCGGAGCAAAGCGAGAGGGGGGAGAAAAAAAACTAGAGACAGAGCGGTGGAATGAAATGAGAGTCGTCCTTCATGTGCCTGTGTTCGTTCTGATAAAGCGTGTTCAAACTTTCGGCCGTGTTGTGCGTCCCGGGGAGGAAAGAAGAAAGGGCGTAGAGAGAGAGAGAGAGAGAGAGGGAGAGAGAGAGAGAGAAAGAGAGCCAGAGAGCCAGAGAACAAGTGATGATGAGGAATAAAAGGGAGAGGCAGCCAGAACTCCTTGGTAACCAGAGCACAGAGGAACAGAGGGGCCGATCCTACACTCCTCCTGCTGTGTGTGTGTGTGTGTGTGTGTGTGTGTGTCTCCCAGGACCGGGCTGCCTGAGGGAGGGAGGGAGGGAGGAGTGATGGTTGTGATGGGGGGGAGTGGTGGACCGTCTGTGTGTGTGTGTGTGTGTAGTAAGGCAGATAGGGGCATTGTAAACGTAGTAGACGCTCTCTCTCTCTCGCACACACGCGCTCTCCGCCGTGCAGTGAGAATGTGAGTGGAGGAGCGTGGACGCCAGCTCCCCTTCGTCCCGTCCTCCTCTCTCTCTCTCTCTCTCTCTCTCTCTTGTTTATTCCTGGGATTTAAGGTTTTTTTTTTCGTCATTTTTAAACATTTTTTCCCCTCCCCTGCCCCACACACCCAACCCGGAATAATGGTGTTCATCGGGACCTCGTTAAAATCTGTGATTAAGTACTTCAAGAGGAAGGGTAAGATGCCTTTACTTCTGGTTCTGAGTGGACGTGGCGTTGGACATGATGAGGCGGACCAAATTCTCATCACTTGATTTGAATTTGTGCCGTTTAACGCCCTTTTGACAGTGGCCTATTTCTGTCTTTTACGGCATTTTTTCCCCCCAGTTCTTTCGCCTTCATAGCCGTCGCTGTCCGGCTTTCAGAGATGTTCCCGTGTAACTCCTAGTTTCCCTGCGGTCATGTCTCTTCCTCTCTCAGCCGCGACCCTCTGTTGCTCCTGTTACCAGGTAACCAGCCGGGCCGAGGCGAACCGCTGGCACCCGCTGACCTGCCAGTGTTTGTGAAGGTGGCAGCTGGAAGCTCTTACAAACAAAACACTGCTGCTCTGAAATATTTCACCCCCCCTCACCCCACTCCCCCGGCAACAGTTCTGAACAGTTTCGGCGTTAATGTAGCTCAAACATGCTTTGATCTGCCTTTGGCTTGCGTGTCACTCGTGTCCAGTAGATTATAGTTAGGAGGATCAGGTAATAGTCCTCTTATTTTATCAGTGGGTGTGTAGTACGCATGAGGGGATGTCTAACAAAGACTCGATTCATACGGGGCAAGCTGCTTGTGTTGGCTTTAATCGCAGGTGTATTTATAGCACGTGTGTGTGTGGGTATGTGTGTGTGTGTGTGTGTGTGTTTGCGGTCAAGGCTGAGGTGATATTGTTAATCATTAGCTCAGCGTTTTTGCACTTCTCGCCTCTTAACTTGCCGTCTTGCACAGGTCTGCCCCTGAGCCGAGCTCCCTGCCGGGCAGAGCTCCACGCCGGGCGCTCGGCTTATCCGCAGTTATCACTTTTTACCCCGGGACGGAGGAAGATGTTCGGGTTCCTACCGCTTGCATTGAAAAACGGCCTTTAAATGTGACCGTTGCGTGGACACTTTGTGGGTTTACGTCACGGTTGGGGAGTCTTGAATCGGTCAAATATCAAGCGGTTTGTTTTAATAGCGATCTACTGGTTGCATGTCGGCACTTGAATGCCTTGACTTTATGTTAAATAGCGGAGGTTGATGTTAAACACAGTGCTCAATGATGTGTTAGCCGGGGAATGATAGGGCACACAGTTCAGCGTCAGCGCGGATAACGTCGATGCCATCTGATCACAGTTATTGATCGCTCCAGCTAATAGCTCTGGTGTGTGTGTGTGCGTGTGTGCGCGCGTGTGCACGGATGCTTTTTCCAGCAGCTGGTCTGCCTGTGCTCTCGGTGGTGGTTTAGGTCCATGCCTGGGTTTGTCAGTGTGTGCAGGGAGAAGCTGGGATGTCAATGGACAGGGAGGGGATTAAGAGACTCCCAAAAGAGTTTCGCGCCACAGTCCGCTATGAGTGTGTGAGTGTGTGTTGAGCAGCCAGAGGCCATTGTGGCGCTGAAAGCCCTGATGTGGAGACTCATGCAGTGGGACAATACGGGCTTTGTGGCCGCGGTCCCCTTGTCCTTGGTCTCCTATAGCTTGGCCGGGGTCTATTCAAACCTAATGGCCGGAGGAGGGTGGGGGAAGGGATACCTGTGCAGAGTGTGAGTGTGTGTGTGTGTGTGTGGCGGGGGGTGGGGGGAGTTGGGGTTCGAGAAATTCGGTTTCACAAGAAAAACCCTAATTAAGCAGACGAGCTGATCTAAGGGTGTATCCTCGCACCGCTGGGGTTTGTCGGTTGATATTTCGGCCTGTTTTTGTAACCTTCACGTTTCCAGTGCCGGCGAACTGAGTGCGTGCCGTGTTGCGTGTGAAGGTTTTCCGGCCTCATGTGCCTCGGCGGCCCTGGACCTGTGGTCAGAGGGGTTCTGCCTCGTGATGGAGGCGATTGATCGCTCTGAACGGTGTGGACGGCATGTGTGGTGGCACGGGCTGGACGGTCGCAGTGACACACTGTTTACATGTCCACACGGGCAGTTTGTACCCAACACACGCGCCCTTGTATGACGTAGACATGCAACAAGCATTTTATCAAGCCTATCAGGTCGGTGGCCTCTATGTCTCTCCTTTAGTCACTTCAGCCTAAAAGAGACTTTGTAGTTTTATGGTCATCCAAGAAGATTGGACAGTGGCTCTCGTGGGACGCTGGGCTGCTCCATAAATCCAACCGTGATCAGCTTTGCTGTACTTAAGGGGACCTCTTGGTCTCACAGTTTAAGTTTAATAGCTGCCTGAGGGTCTTTAAAAACGGACTGGCTGAGGTTATCTGTATATCAAAACAGTCCTCTCACACTTCCTCTAACTGGCAGTTTGCAGTGAGAGGACCCCGCCCTGCACCTCCACCTCGCAGGCCTCCCACCCCCCCCCCCCCACGCATGCCAGCACAGTAGCGTCCTGCCACCGCTCATTAGCACCTGTGAACAAACACTCAAACACAAAAAACCAGTCCACAAGCTTCCAGCCCCCCCTTCCCCTGACCCAGCCCCTTCCTCCCGGCTCCTCCAGACACATCCTTCAGTCCTAGTCAGATGGACATGTTGTGACCAGGGCAACTAGCATGCGGATAAATGGAGGTAGTCTTGCATCCGCGATCGCCCACCTTGGCGTGGATACGCTCTCTTGGTAAGCCCAACTCGTGGAAAGTGTGTGTGTTTGCTGATATTTGATATTTGGTTCTCAGTCGTTTTGCTGACGCCGGTTGTCAGAGTGGTTTGCAAACACAGCTTGGAAATAAGACCCAAACCTGTGGATGGCTGTCACTACAAGCTGCCACTGGTTTGCATGGAGAACAGGGACATCAATCTTTCTTTGATGAAAGGACTACAGGTTGTTAACTCCATCTTTTAAAGGAAAAGAGTTGTCTCCAACGGTTTGTATTCATCTCTTTCTCGAGGGTCCAGCTGGATAGTAAATGACTGCTAGGTGCTATTGCATGTGGCGTTGCTCCTCTGTGTTACTATTCCTCATAAGTACGTTCTCTATGGGCAAGATAGGTTGGTTTAGTTAATCTCTGTTTAAAAGTCTTGTTGGGGTTTCCCTCCATTTCCTTCCTCCCCCTCAGACTTGTGTGGCCTGCCGTGTGAAGTCTCAGATACGTGTCGGGTTGTTGGTGTGGGGTCTGACACCTGGATGCAAAGCGCCGCCTTCCGTTTCCTTTTCTCTAGCAAATACAACACAAACAATTACAGTCGCAAGTCCACAGAGTGCACAGGACAAAACGTAGCGTTCTTCCAAGGACTGATCTTGCGTAGGATCAACAATATATTTCAAATTTCAACTGCGTGCAGAGGTTTTGTCGCTGCACAAACTCTAGAAGGTTCTCGAACAGACAATGTGGTGACGTGTCCTAGGGAGGATGCTCTCGGGCGGATGTCCTGACCCGATCTCTTATGTCTCTGCAGCCGTGTCTAACCTGGATGAGGAGAGCAAGTGGACGGTCCATTACACAGCTCCGTGGCACCAGCAGGAGAATGTCTTCCTGCCGGGCAGCAGGCCGCCCTGCGTAGAAGACCTCCACCGCCAGGCCAAAGTCAACCTCAAGACCGCCCTGAGAGGTAAGCAGAGGTCGAATCCTCTTCCCTTTTTGTTGATCGCTCGACAGTTTTCCACCAGAGATCCATCCACTTTATATCCGACAGTGTCTTGGGGGTCTGCTGGTGCTTATCTCCAGCACACATAGGGTCAAGGTCCACTAGTTCGTCACAGGGCACACACACACACACACAGACCATTCACACTCACACCCAGGGGCAATTTGGAGTCTTTCCACATGCAAACTCTGCACAGAAAGGAGCTCACTCTGACAGGCATCCAAGCTGTGGAGCTTTTTGCTGTGGTGCATCATTGCTATTCAGCAAGCCACTGTGTCGCCTCCACCCCGCTAAGACGAAGTAATTTGGTAATGATAAGGTATGCTCAGGAAGGCAACCATGTGCTCATTCACAGTAATAGGTAACGGGGTCTGCTGAAGGAACACTAAGCATCAACATGATTAAAATAACCCATAGAAAAAAACTTTGTGTTATATTGCTGCAGTTTAGTTAGTTTATTTTTATATCATAATCATCATATCAGTCAGTCATCTCATTCATCTTCCGGTTGTTTTCTCAGCATTATGTTTTATATCTAAAAACAGTCCGACGAGGTTTCCTCCAATGCATTTCACCATGTCCAAAGTCTGTCTGTCTATCCCGAATGTACAGCTCAGTTTACAACACACAGGTGTCACCTCGATGGCATTATAGCTCAATCGAAACCATTGGTTATCTGCCAGCAGGCACTGACTCACCCTGGGAGTGTTGGCAGACGTCGTCACATTTGTCATAGATAAAAATCACCTGCGTCAAACCTGTTTAATTTGTGCTGATCTATAAAAAACCAACAAAAAAACACGACCGTGTGATTTCCCCCCCTTTCCCCCTGTTTGTCCGGTCCACTTAGAGGGGAAAATGGACTCGGCCTTGTTGCCAAACAAACAAACAAACAAACGGACTCAGCGAGTCGGGTCACAGCGGCCTGACAACCGCGACGGGCTCTCACCACTTTCCCAGAACAGGAAGTTGGAACGGCGGTAAACGCCGTCGCCTGTCTCGCCCCGTTTCCTTGGGAAAGTTCTCCTTCCTCAGATAAACAGTCTGATAGACAGGTGTGAGCGCAGGCGTGTGCGTGTGGGTGGGTGTGTCACTTCCTGTTCACGTGCAAGTAACAGAAAAAAAAGCAGATAAAAAGACGGAGATAAAGTGAGATGAATAGGCAGCGGCCGGTTTGTAATCTGACACACACACACATGTCTCTCTCTCCCATTGTGTTACCCTTGCTCTGTTCTTGCAATATTCACGTTGCTCCGACACCACCTGCACAAGCACACACACACACACACACACACACACACACACACACACACACACACCCACTCTGTCACCGAGCTGTCATCCCGTCACCACCGCCCAGCCCCAGGGGTCCTGACAGAAAGCCAACAGGTGTCCGCTGGCCGCCGCACCTGTCCCGTCCGCTCTGGTGTCCCCTTTCGGCCCCCCCCTCACTCCTCGGCTGTCACGCGTCCAGTCACACCGCACTCATTTTACGGAGACTCTGAGGGCCGTTTGTGCGCGATGTGTCGCCGCCGAGAGGCGCACGTGGACCTGGCCGCCGGGTCCGGTGCCACCAGTGCGAGATCGGCAGAGGTCCCCCCCGGTCGATAACCAATCAGAGGGCGGCACGCTCCCGAGCATGGTTTTCACGGCGAGGCGTCCGGCCGGCCAGATCAACGTGCCGACAGGTCGAAATGCGTCGGTGGGGTTGCGCAACGGTCGCGTGCTCGCTGTCAATAATATTCCAGCGATTATTCAGGGGCCGCGCGGCAGCACTGGTCATTTATGTAATCTCGTCCGTTCGCAACGCGATCAATTTCACGTTGCCCGACAGGAGAGCCACGGCAGTTAGTGGTTGTAACGCAGGGATCATCCCAACTGACAGATACAGTTGAAAGATTGGAAACGTTTGATCCTTGGGGGAGGTTTCCTCTACCAGATTCAGGCTGGCCGTCATGTTAAAACATGATGGAATACATTTTGGATCTGTATTCGTCGATTTGAATGCGTTTATACACAACCGATTGCTAACGAGATTCCAAGTTTGTGACATGCCCTAGTAGGCGTCATGTGTTGATAGTAGTAGCACCCACAACTTGTGTCTGCTGCCCTCAAGTGGCCAAATGAATCAGTTCTTGCTGCTTAATATGAGAAGCCCCATTAGAATTACTATAGTGATGGTTTAACAGCATACAAGAGAAAATAAAGGTAATTCCCACTATGTGGAAGACACACAGTGGAGTTTAAGACAATGTTTTCACATGTGGTTTTTGGTTTCTTCTAGCATCTTCCCAAGTTATATTAAGAGGTAATTTATCATGAAATAATCATGACAGCACCCTCTCCGGATCTCGTTCTCCTTCGTACCCCTGGTTCTTGACGCCCATCCACTCTCGTTCCACTTACCAATCCCCTCCCTTCAGTTCTGCCTAGCAACGCGCCAACGCTCGCCCCCTCAATGTCTATCTATTTCCATCAAGCGTAGCCAATCACGCGACACCAATCATCTCCACTGCTCAGCTCGCCGTCACGGCTCTCATTATCGCCCCAGATTTCCCAGTCCCCGGTTCCACGCCGCCGCCACCACGTCAGCCTGGTGTTACAGTAGCTACCTCCGCCAGCCCCATTAGGATCCATTAGCTGGCAGCATTATACATGCACCGGTGTGTCTTTCCGCGGGGACGCGCCGCAATTAGCTCTGGAGACGAGTAAAAACAAGCACATGAAAGGGATCAAAAGCAGCAGCGCCGAGGTGCCAGGCTCAAAGTGCGTGCGCTTTGCTGCACATGTGCCACTCGCCGACGTGGATATCTGATTGTGCGTCACGCTCTGAATACACCTCAGAGATGCGAGATGAAAGCCCCGGGAGGCTTTTCACATCTACATAGACCAGGGAGAACAAGACATACTTGCCAGTTAACAAGGACGTGTTAAGATTTCTCTATACTGAGGCTATTAAAATGTAAATATGGGGGTTTGGATGCAATTATAGGTACAACGTGCGGATGAGTGATATGTAAATATGATAAAAATGAAAGACAAAGGATGCGCTGGGAGATATGGCGAAGGGGAGAGAGAGATGTCGTGCTAAATGCCCCCTGAGGAAGGGGGGGGGGATGGAGGAGAGACTGGGGGACAGTTCTGCCATCTGTGTGCGACAGCCTGAAACAGATACCCCCCTCCTCTTCACACAAACACACACGCACACACACATTCATTTCTAAACTCAGTCTCCATGTCACACTTTGGCATACACACACTCACACACACGCACACACTGGCGGCCATACATCACAGCCTCGTCACAGCAGGTGGCGAGGACAGGAGGTGTGAGCCAGCCGCGCTCCTCTTTCCTCCGCGTAACCGTGCCTCTGTCTCTGCCCCCCAGAATGTGACAAACTGAGGAAAGATGGTTTCCGGAGCTCCCAGTACTACTCTCAGGGTCCCACCTTCGCCGACCCCGCTCAGTCCCACAGCAGCCTGCAGGACGAGGAGGACGACGAGAACGATAAGAAGGTACGGGAACGCGAGCACGCCAGCCACGGCCGGCCAGATGTGGCTCTGCGAGCGGAGCAGTGCTTGGCTGTCCTGTGCTGATTCAGCAGGACGGCCACACGCCGGGAGCGGTTTCAGCAGTGCCATTCTGCCCCCTAGTGGTCAGGAATGGAAAAAGCATCTTTTGGAACTGAGATGACTGGAGTCAGCCACCGCAACATGTGTCAACACATAGTTCCTGCAAACTAACGGAACTAAGTTGAATATTTTCATCACGTACTCAGGCTAAAAAGGTGAAAACACGGATAGAATAAACGCTTGCACTTCCACACTTGAGTGGCTGATGACACAGTGCTGTAACTTCAGGACAGTGATGCATGACACAAGGTTTGCACCAAACATCACCAGATCAAAATCCCCTTAGCTGTAGCCGTGAAACTAATTTGCATAACCAGAACAAACACCATTCTGATTGTGAGACAGAAGCGGAGATGGAAACATTTCTTCACTTGTTGCTCCTCTCATCGCAGATCAGCAGAGGCAATGTATAAATGGTTTGACACGTGCTTCCTCTCCTTGGCCCCGTATTAAAATGGGGGTTCCTGAGCGGGTCTTAGGGTCTCTCTCAACACCCCCCCAGAACCAGTTGGATGGCACCTAGCCCCATGCCCACTCCGACCCCTGACCTTCATACCAAGCCGCCGACTCTCATCGCTCGTTATCCTACCTTTACTTTCCATGCATTCTAGAACAATCCCGTATACCTTCCTTTCTTTCATCCCTCCCTACTGTTTTCCTCTGTGCGAGGGCCCCCCCATCCCTCCCCTCCTCCCCCGTCACTTCCTGTTGTCCTGAGGCCACTGAGCCTAACTTTGCCTGACAGCAGCCTCCAAAGGAGAAACTGGGCTCCGGCTCGAAATCACAATGATGCAAAATAACAAGCCGTGCCTACCACCAAACTGCCCCTACATCCACCCCATTCTTCTCTCTCTCTCTCTCTCTCTCTCTCTCTCTCTCTCTCTCTGCTGCCCCCCCTCCCTCCACTCCTCCATCCATCCATGTGGGCTATGTACAAAAGCACTAATAGCCATGTTGTCTAGCCAGTCCGCTGTTTGGGATGGTCAGGATGGACCACAACGGACACGAGGGATGAGTGCTCCATATATTCCGGGCAACTTTTCTGTGGATTCCCCCACCAGCTGTTTTTTTTCATTCACGGTGGAAAAGCTCAACCTGTCCCAGATGGAGCGCGGCAGATTTTGGAACCGATTCCTAATCGGAACAAGTTTCATACCTCGCAGGTTCCCCGCGCACCACTCGTCTCCTACCAATGGTTTCCGGAGGCTCAGACGGACTTAAACATTCAGAAAAGGCACTCTTTGTCCGTCCACTGACGGATCAATCCCCAGCCCCGGACGTTGCAGTGGTCTGTCGCCTCTCAGCAGTGAATTCGACTTCAGAGCTGTTAGCGTGTGAGCGCAGTTTAATGCATGAGTGCTTCTCTCTCTCTCTCTCTCTCCCCCCACTCGCTGTTGCTCGCTTGCTTTTATCCTGCCATCTCTTACCGCTCCGCCAGTTAAGCCTGAGAGATGTGCGTGTGAGCGAGAGAGAGAGAGAGGGAGGGAGAGAGAGACTGTGTTTTCATCTGGGTTTGATTGCTCGTGAAACATGTTTACAGCGCCACAAGCTTCAAAAGGTCACAGCGATGTGATATATTAAAGAGCGTCTGTGCGTGCCAGCCCAGCCCGCGCGGCCCGTCACTCCTAGTTAGGTTGTGTATTTTAGCCACGCTCGCATTTTCCTCCACGTCTCCGCTTTTCTCTTTTCACCTCAATCCATCAGCGCGACTTACTTTTAGTTTTCTTTCTCCCTCGATGCCGCCTCTTAGCTCACCCCTCGACCCTCTGTCTCGTTTTCCCTGCTTCCACATTCAAATGATGTTACTCCTGTCTCCCTGCGCATCTCCTCCACTCTTTTGCACATCTCACGCCTCGGTAACTCACTCCCCTCTCTCTCTCTTATCCAGTCCACGGCTTCCTCCGGGGAGGACGACAAATCCCAGCTCTCCATGAGGCCGCAGACCCCGCTGGGCGATGGGGGGGAGGGGTCTGAGGTTGACGGACAGGTGGTATGGAACAAGGCGCCACCCCTCCCCACCCCGGAGGAGAAGATGAGGCAGACGGCCTCGGCCGTGCCCACAGACATCGTGCCCATCAACGTCACAGGTGCGACCTCGCAGCTCCCGTCCCCCTCTCGCCACCCTGTCCACCTCTAGATCAGCAGCGCCGTAGCGACCAATCCCCCATCAGTGTAGCACACAAATTCATCCCCCGGACCTGTAGTGGGCAGCAAATCGTGATCAAACCGCTTCGAGTTTGATCTGATCCGATCATCCCCGGACTCTAATCCATAACATTAATAATAATACCATAATATTAACCTCTCCATCTCCAAAAACCTTTAATCGTATATGATCTACAGGAATTTTCTGACATTTTCTGATTCTCCTGATTGCTGTTTCTCTGAGATTCGGACGAGCAGATCAGTCTCGTTTCTCCTCCGAGTAAGAGAATGGAGTTGATAGCCATGGCGGCAAGCAGGGACGATAAGTGAAGAATGTAAAGACAATATTCACATGACATGTCTCGTTATCGGTTGCCTCATCAGATTCTCAGAGAGGCAGCAAAAGGGCTTATGAGAGAAATTAGCAAAATGTCAGATTGTTCCGCTAATCAAGCATCTGTGGCTAAATGGATGCAGACTGATCAATTACTGCATCCAGTCATCCACAGAGGAGAAGCCTGCATGTGTCAGTCATGGATGTCTGCCGCTCCCCCTGTGTGTGTGTGTGTGCGTGCGTGCGTGCATGTATGTGTGTGTGTGTGCGTGTCCCTTTCCATCGTGCTTCTTGGACACTGACCTTCACCTTCTGTTGTGTGCACGTGAGCCAGCCCCTGTGTGCGTGGAAATCGTTTGGCGTCTCACCCCAGGGTCAAGGCTTCCCACTGGCTCCATGTCAGATCAAGGACCGCCCGACAGATGAGCCGCACGCAGCGACGCACGCCGGCGGAATTCCCCGGCCGGCGCGTCGCAGTTTCCAGTGCCGATCGGACGGCTTGTTTGCGAATGCGTTAGGCTGCCGCGTCTCGTGTCGGATTCGTCTGACTCTCCACACGCGCTAAAATAAACCCTCACGTCTGAATTTTGCCCCAACATCTGGGATCCTGTCATCCTCAACACGCTAATGATTGCCTAATGCGGTCCCACTCCACACAAATCACCGACTTCTAACTCCTGCCACTGTAGATTAGGGAGACGGAGGGAGGGAAAAAGCACACACACACGGATAGAAGAGGAGAGAGAGAGAGATCAGGGACGTGTCTGTCGCTTTTCGGGGCAATGTGATAGACACCGGCTGCCCTCATATCAATTTCCATTTCCCTGAAGCCTGTGGGCTGTCACAGAGTGACCAAGAAGCAGAGAGAGGAGCAGTTCCCACCGAGATATTGCTCTTCTTTTTGCGGATCTAGACAGAGAGCGGAGAGGATATTGAGAACAGGGAAAGATGTGTGTCATGTGTGTGTGTGTGTGCGTGCGCTTTCTTCACCTCATATCTGTCCTGTGCATGCGTTTCTGTGCATGAGCTCTATATTTACCTCATATGTTTACGCCTCAGTTACTTATATTTTGGGTTAAAAAAAAAAAAAAAAGAGCCCAAACCATAAGTGACATGTGCAGCTTGGCAAAGTAAATGAGAGAGCGTAGACTTTGCAGCTACGGTTTGGTTTTGATGTGGTACCATAATGCAGCAAAACCCAAACGGAACCAGAAATGCCAGAAATCGATAGCGCAGATGAAAAATCCGAGTGAAAGTCTCTTTTTTCATTGCATCACTCGATCAGACTTACCCTCCTAGCCTCCCCCGCCCCCCGCTGCATGTCCAACCGAATAGAAACCCTCCTGCATGTTGTGGAGTGTGTTCCTTCCCACTAACCGACTTCTGTTTGCCTGTGTGTCCGCCTGCCTTGCTCTCGCCCCCCTCCCCACTCCCGGCTACCAGGGGCAGTGTTTGACCGACAGGCCAGCATCCGGCGCTCCCTCATTAACACTGACACCGTGTCCCGCCGGCCCAAGAAGGTCAAACGCAGAAAGACTATATCAGGGCTGCCTGACAACATCAACCAGGAGCTAGGTATGGATCACTGTGGGGCAACGTGTTGCCCTCTACTGTCCACAAACCTGCACCGACACTCTGGACAACACCCACTCCTCCTTTTCACTGCCTCCTGTAACCCTAATCTCTGTCTCTGCTAGGAACAGATGCGCATACATTCGAGTGCAAAATGGACCGCAATTGGTCTTGCTCTTAGTGTGACTTATGTGCTCAGCGTTGCATCGAGGCCCTGCAGATCCTCAGTCTCTCCATGTTTCACTTCTTCATAATAACTGTCCTCATTTGCCGGAACCAGTTACATTATCCCTGCCAGGAGTTCTGGGAATTTGATTTGGCTGTTTCACTCGACCAGAAACTTCTTTTTTGCCTTATAGACGTTGGAAAACGCTAAGAACTTAAGAGCAGGGCTAGTCATTGTTTAGTGCGCATAGTGAAATAATCCGTGGAGTTCAACACTCTGGTGTTTTGTCTTTCTGTGAATTGTCTGTGTTAATTGTGTGTCTGCGCCTTAATCATGCGGCGCTGCAGTGATAATCTGCACGTGTCCTATATGTTTGTGTGTATGTATATGTGTGTGTGTGGCTCACACGCAGGTACTCATTACGTGCACACACAGCCTCGAATCCCTCTTAGTCCCGTTACGATGATTGCCTGCGATCCTCTCCCCCTTCACGCAGATGAGGCTTCACAAATATGAAGGTTCAGAGGTCCTCCACCCACAGTCAGTCAGCCGAGCGGGGAGTCAGGCGAGCGCTAAGCCCGCTAAGCCGACACTGTGCTGCGCTGACAGCGCCGCACGGCTGCTGTTTATTTACCGTAGCGTTTAAGCACAACGTAGCAGAGATGGCCGGGGGGGGAAGGAGGGGGGGCGAAAGGGAAAGAGCTTCAAAGTGTGTTTAGTGGCCGGCTGACGGCGTGGCTGCCGGGGCCGGGGGGAGGTAATTGTCCCCGGTGCCTCAGCCCTCCCTCCCTGCGCACCGGAGCCGCCCGCCCGCCAGAGGAGACCTGCAGCTTAATCTATCGCAGCGACGGCGGCAGGCAGCAGCCAAGCTGTCAGTCCAGCTTTCAGGGGAAGGAGGAACAGGCTCCAAGTGTGGCGTAGAGCGAGCAGCACGGGGCGAGGGAGGGAGAGAGGAGGAGAGAGAGAGAGGGAGAAGGAGAGAGGTAGGGAGAAGGAGACAGGAGTGTGTATGTTCTGGGACGCGAGCCTCAACAGGAGAACCGCCGCAGATGGGAGACACGCGAGACGCCCTCTCCCCTTCTTACAGTTCAGTCTTCAAATTATTTGTTTGCAGGCTGGTACGTTTCGCGTCTGTCTTTTGTCATTCCCGCGTCTCCGTGTCCTTGTCTGCGTTTGTCTCCGCACAGTCTCCGTCTCCTCACCTGTGCGGCCGCACCGGTGCTGTACGTGTGCGCACATGTGTCTGCCTGCCCGCGTCCGTGTCTGTGTTTCGTTTGCTGGCTGCCTCTCATCTCACCAGCTGTCCGTCCTGGACCCCTGCGGACTGTTTGCTCCGCTATCAGAGCCGAGCCAGAGCAGCAGAGAGAGAGAGAGAGAGAGAGGGAGGAAGCGTAGTGTGGAGTCTCTGTGTCTCCCCTCATATCCTTTCCTCCTTAATGAAGAGGACCAGAAGTTATTAACGCGTGAGACATGGTTACCGCAAATCGAATTAATTAGCCTCCCTGTGACCACAGTTCATATGACAGTGCCGGCAGAGCAGCTGGAAGTCAATGCGGTCCGAGAAGTTGAAGAGCGGCCAGGGAGGTTTAATGGGGCAGGAGGGGAAAAACATATTTGTCACAGTCGTGTTGATCTTGTCTCCCTTCTCCCTCCGACCGCAGCTAAAGGACACGGCGGAGAGCTCCGGCCGCAGTCCATGTTCATCCCCGGCCAGTACTCCACCTTGGGCCGAGTCGGGAGCGTCAACTCCACGCTGCGGCGCTCGCACACCCGAGACTCCAGTTGCCAGACGGAGGAGGTGAAGATCGTCCCGCCGTCCATGAGGAGAATCCGCGCTCAGCGGGGACAGGGCATCGCCGCTCAAATGGCCGGCATCTCCGCCTCCTCCTCCACGGGGAGCATATCCGTCTCCAGCAGCGACGGCTCCGGGATCCTGATGCTGCCGCACCAGTTCACCGGGGACCCCTCCCGCTTCCACAGCCTGCCCCGGGGGGCCCGGGTGTCCCTCAGCGCCGAGCCCCTCTACAGCAGCACCCCCATCAAGTCGGAGGAGCCGGCCGGGACGCCCCAGAGGCAGATCGGCAAGCTGCAGGTGGACAACACGGCCGTGCACATGAGGAGCGCCCCCCGCACGGGGACGCTGCCCCGGCCCAAGTCCCAGGAGCTGCGGGGGACGCAGACCGGCGAGTGGGGGGGCGGCCCGGCCTGCGTGGTGTCCCCGCACGCCGCCTACTCCACCTCGCTCATCCCCAACGCCACCCTGTCCTGCTCCACCGAGGTCATCGCCCTGAAGCCGGCCGGGCAGGCGCCCCACCCCCTGGCCTCGGCCTACCCGGCGGGCCGGCCGCTCAGCGTGGCGTCGCCCGGCCACTCCGACGCGCTGCTCTGCGGCCCCGCCGCCTTCAGCCACAGCTCCACCTGCCCGGCCCTGGCCACCTCCACGCCCACACGCGCGCCGCAGGAGGCGGCGGGGGCGGCGGCGGCCAGCGAGTCGGGACACTCGGACAGTAGCGTTCACAGCCGCAGCACCCTGGCCCCCACGCCTCCATCCTGCCCGCCGGAGGAGCAGTGGATCTACGACACGCCGGAGAGCGTGGGCGCGCCGCACCGCGCCGCCCTCACCTCCAGCTGCTCCACGCCCATCAACCAGCTGTACAGCAGCCTGGACCTCTCCTCCAGGACCACCACCGACTCCAGCTCGCTCTACTCCCAGGACAACGACGGATACTACACCTCCATGCACATGGACTCGGGCCTGCGCTCCCGCAGCCACGGCAGCGGGCAGGGCGCGGCGGGGCCCGGCCGGGCCGCCCGCCACAGCATGTACGAGTGCCGCGAGCTGGCCGGCCAGGAGGAGACGGGCAGCCTGTACAGCGACCGCTCCCTGTCGCGCAGCATCTCCCTCCGCAAGTCCAAGAAGCCGCCGCTGCCGCCGGCGCGCACCGACTCCCTGAGGCGCAAGCCCGGCTCCAAGAAGCCCCTGGGCGGCGTCAGCGCCCTGGGCGGCGCCGGCGAGGCCGACGGGGCCCGGCTGAACGAGACGCTGATCGCCAGCCTGCAGCAGAGCCTGCAGCTGGGCCTGAGGGGGGGGAAGGGCAAGGGCGCCTCGCCCTCCTCGCCCTCGCACAGCCCCAGCAGCGACTACGACGACCCGTGGGTGCTGCGGCCGCGCAGCCACAGCAGCGTGAGCGCCGGCAGCTCGGCGGCGTCCCTGTTGGCGGGCGGCGGCGGCGGCGGGGGGGGGCACGGGGGGCGTGTCCAACGTGTACTCGCTGTGCCACGTGACGCCGGCCCACAGCGAGACCAGCAGCCTGCGCTCCGACTACGCCGACTCCTGGGGCTACTACATGGACTACCCTCATCACCACGGCGACCAGAGGGCGCACACCCCCCCGGCCCAGGCCGCCGACGCCGCCTCGCTGGGCTCCCACCAGGGGGAGGTGCAGAACGGAGGGGAGGTGCGCAGCGGAGGCGGCGGCGGCGGCGGCCAGGCACCCAGAGCCGGGGGGCAGGAAGCAGGGGGGGCGGTGAAGCCCAAGACCTCCTCCGGCTCCTCCCCGGACCGGGTGCACAGGCTGACCTCCCCGTCCAGCGGGTACTCCAGCCAGTCCAACACTCCCACCGCCGGCACCCCGGTGCCCTCCTTCGTCAGGTCCATGTCTCCGTCGGGGGGTCGGCCCAAGCCCAAAGTGCCCGAGAGGAAGTCCTCCCTGCTCTCCTCCGTGTCCATGTCCTCCTCCTCCACCTCGCTCTCCTCCAACACCTCCGACTCGCTCAAAAGCTGCGGGCCTCCCCCTCCGCCGCCCCCACCCCTGCCCCTCTCCTCCTCCTCAGCTCCCAACACCCCGCTCAGCCCACCTCCGCCTTTCCCTCCCCCTCCTCCACCGACCTCTTCCAGCGCAGGCTCTCCTCCGCCCGCGCCCCCGTTACCAGCCACCCCACAGGGGTCCACCCTGAGCCCACCCTCTGCTTGCTCCACTTCCCCTGAGTTCCCTCCCCCTCCGTCTCCAGAGATGCTAATCCCCACCAGTACATCCTTCAACGGGAGCTTCAGTCCTCCTCCTCCTCCTCCACCCCCTCCAGCCCCCTCCATGGGGCCTCCTCCGCCTCCTCCACTGCCTGTTTTTGTCCCGCCGTCCTCATCTCCATCTTCAGTGAAGGCAGTGAAGGATTCCCCTAAAAAGCCTCTCACCAGCAGCCCGACTAATTCACCTAAGCCCCTGATCACCCCATTTGCGCTGCAGAGTGTTCAGCTCCGCTCGGTGAAACGGCCAGAGAAGGAGATTAACGACATATCAGACCACACCAAAGCTCAGGAGACGGGGGTGGATCTCCTTCAGGGCCTAAAGCCTCAGACCCAGGAGAAGACCCTTTCCCTGGAGCATCCTTCTCTGATCCCTCTGTCCAACGGCTCCCCAGAGGAAGACTTGCGTAACTCCTCACCTTCCCCCGTGTCGAAGCTCTTAGAAGAGTTGTCTTTGGACTGCAGTATCACAGATTACACCCCAGACAGCAGGCTCATAAATGGAAAAGCCGAGGATCAGAGCTACACCCTCTTAAGCAGAGAAGAAAAGGCTGAATGGCGGGAATCGGGGACATGTCCCGCCGAGAGTTCCCAAAGCTCACCTGTCAAACAGAAGCCCCCGGCAGTCTCCAAGAAGCCCAAAATCTCCTTTGTTCCGCCGTTCAGCTCCCAACCAATCACTGAGCAGATTCCAGCACAGCAGGAGGAAACGAGCAGCCTGTCACAAGTAGCGGACCAAGTGGACGGGCTCCAGAAACAAACAAAGCGCGAGGAGGAGAGGAAAAGCGAGCAACAGGAGGACGAGGAGACTTCAGAGAGCTCTGAGAGCAGCGAGACCACGACAGAAAACCAGGACGAGTCCCAAATCTCCGCTGCCACCTGCCAGGACACGAGTCTCGACCACGGACCGTGCACAAACGGAGAGAAGCATGAGGAGGAGGAGGAGGAAGAGGAGGAGGAGGAGGAGGAGGAGGGAGACGGAGCAAGCAGCACGACCGGCTCCATCAGCTCCAAGGAGGACGACACTGCCGGTGAGTCTTAACTCAGACAAGTTTCTGTGTAGATTTTATCGACCTCGTGCCCCCCTCCCCTCCCCCCACTCTAACAAATTAAAGTTCAGAAGTTGTGCGGGCAGAAAAAAACAAATTCCATCACCACAGCGCCAGCGTGTGTGTGGCTCGGCTCCTCCGCGGGCGCCGGGGAAATTCGCTTTATCCCCACAAAGCAAAGCGTCCCGACTTGAAACCAAAAGGCTTTTTAAAGGTCTGAAGGCTGTGAAAGCGGCGCAGGAGGCGACGGCTTATCTCCGGGACAGCAGTGCTGCAGCCTCTCCACTTCATCCCCTCTCCTACTCGCGCCTCTACATTTCGTATGCAGAGCTCTCTGGTGGTTACTGTCCGTCCCTTTTTACCCGCATTGCTATTTTTCTCCGCTACCCCACACACACACACACACACACACACAAAAGCACACCCTCACCCCAACTGTCTGCTCCACTCCTCTCCGCCATCCATCCTCATTTCCAAATATCCCTTTTTGTATCTTGGCTTTTTTTTTTTTTTTACCCCCTTCTTGACTGTTAATCTCCCATCGCCACTCAGCCCCACGCTCTGTCCCTTCTTCCGAGGTAAAGGGGGGGGGGGGGCAAGTGTCCCGGGGGAGATGCTTTTTGCGTGGATTGAGGGAGGGAGGGAGGGAGGGAGGAGGGAGGTAGGGGGGAGGGGCCGCATCCTATCAGAGGGGAGGGGAACAGATCGGGTAAGGGGATGAAGGGGAGGATGGGGTGTGTGTGTGTGTGTGTGTGTGGGGGGGGGTGTAAAGGGAGCCTGCCTGCAGCGGCTCAGGCAGTTGAAGCGCAGACGTGAGGAGAGGAGGAGGAGGAGGAGAACGGAGGAGGGAAGGAAAGCGGGAGACGTCAAGAGAATGTAAGAGGACAGGCGGACGCCTCGTCCGTACCGCTCCGCGTTCCACAGGCAGCCGGGCTCAGGGCTGCCGGGGCTGCTGGTTGCGTGTGTGTGTGTGTGTGTGTGTGAAGTGCATCCTCTGACTGCGTGTGTGTAACTTGTCTGTCTCCCCGGCTCAGGTGAGGTGTTCGATTCCAGGACGGCGGACTCGTCCAAGGAGAGCATGGTGACCCCGACACCCTCGCGGGCCCGGACCACCGAGGACCTGTTCGCTGCTATTCACAGGTACCAGGAGACACCTGTCCGTCTCACACCTCTGCCACCCGTTCCCCCCACGACCTCCTCTCCTCTCCTCTCCTCTCCTCTCCTCTCCTCTCCTCTCCTCTCCTCTCCTCTCCTCTCCTCTCCTCTCCTCTCCTCTCCTCTCCTCTCCTCTCCTCTCACCTGCCTGTGAACTCCTTCCTCCTCCTGTTCCGTCATCTTCTCCTCGTCATCCCCCTCTCCGGCTCCGTCCTTCAACCCACTCCAGCCCCCCCCCCCCCCTCGGTCGTAACTTTAGCCGCCGCCGTCCCAGCTGCGGGCGTGCGCATCTGTCAGACAGCTGGAGCCCGTTGCTCTCTCCGCTGCCGCACACTCGCTCGGCGAGGGCAGCGATTCACGGAAGCGAGAATGAGTCCGTAGTGCAGTGTTTACGGAGGCATCTGTGTTCGCGTTGCTCATTCATTCTCACCCGGAGAGAGAGAGAGAGAGAGAGAGAGAGAGAGAGAGAGAGAGAGAGAGAGAGAGAGAGAAAAGAAAGAAAGGCGGATGTTTCTTCATACATTATTTAAATACTCAACACCCTCAGGTCCTAATCTAGGTTAGAGGCCACCGGAGAGATTCCCCTCTCTCTCTCGCTCTCTCTCCCTCTCTCTCTCCCTCTCTCTCTCTCTCCCCCCCCCCCCTCTCTCTCTCCCTCTCTCTCTCTGCAGTCTCTGACATACATTGCATACGTGCCTGCCTCCCTTCAAAGGCAGCGTGCACATAAATTTCTCATGCCGCCCGTCAGCTCTCGGCTCGGCGGTCACGTGCAGCGGCGGGGTCGGAGCGCTCCCGAGCCCTCGCAGGATTTCATTTCGCGGGATTTTATTTCCGCCGCCGACACACCGCCCGCCTATTTATGGGGCCCTGCGTCAACGTGGCCCGGGTGTGATTTACTGCGCGTCTTAATTGGAGCCCGGGATGGAGCGCGTGGGGAAGCCTGAGGACGGGGCTGTGTTTGTTTACCGCTTGTGGCGGCCGGCCTCCCGCTGCTCCTATATATGCGAGACCTATAGATGTTTTGCACAAGTGGGAGGTGAGAGTTGTGAAGAAGTACAGAACATACAAAGCGGTCCTGCAAGATCTGCGTTTACGTCGACTGGAGACTGCAATACCCTCAGGTGTGACAGTGAATGTGATGTGTGTGTGTGTGTGTGCACTGTGATGGACTGGCCGGGGTTTATCTCCCGCCCTCACCCTGAAATCCAGCAGATTCCCGTGACACTATTAGGCTCGAACCAGGTGAGATTCTGGTTGGATGAGTAGCGCGTGGCGTCGAAGTCCGTTTGAAGTCCAACACTTTCAAACATGGGCAGGAAATTCAGAAGCGGGGGAGGAGTTCCCGCACATTTCTGCGGCGCGAGTTTTTGATGAGGACTGTCTGCAGACCTGCAGACACGTTTCCTCCTCTCATCCTCTCACCCTTTTTGACTTCCCCGCTCCCCTCACTTAATTTCCCCGCGTTCCTCGGGCAGAATCGGAGGAGCGTGAAAGATCTTGCCTCCCCACCTCCTCGGATATGGAGGTCGAGAGTGGGGGCGGACTGAGCGTAGTGCAGCCGAGGGAGGGGAATCGATGAGGTGGCCACAGATGGCTCTTAAATTTCAGCCTTGTTTACCTCCACAACCAACACCAGTGTCGCTGCCTCAAGTGGAGCAGTATTTTGCAGAGCAACCGTGGTTGAATTCAGGTGTGTGTGTGTGTGTGTGTGTGTGTGTGCGCGTGCGTGCGTGGGCACGTGTGTATGTGTGTGAGAATGGCGTTATGTAATGCTGAGGGTCTAATGTGGTGAGGGAGCTCATGGGGGACGGCGCTAGATGAAGGTTGAATTTAGGGCACGGGCGCATATTTTCGCAGGCTTTCGGCAACAGAAAAGCCGAGTGCGAGTCTCTCTCCCACCGTTTGCGTCCTCCTTCCTTCCCTCCCTCCCTCCCTCCCTCCGTCTGTCTGTCTGTCTCTCTCTTGTGACCTTCACCAGTCTACATTCTCCACAGGTTAGTTGTGCCTTATGGCAGAATTTCTCATTCCAGATCTAATCTAAGGATTAAGGGTTTGATCCGACCGCGTCCTTCGCTGCTCGCCTTACTTTTAGCGTCATCCTGTGCTCCCTGGTTGTGGGGATCTGTATTTTTCATGACTTCAACCGTCTCTCTCCCCATCTCCTCCTCCTCCTCCTCCTCCTCCTCCTCCCCCCTCTACAGAAGGGGCATACAGTGGGTGGGTGCATCCTTTCTAGCGAGGTGCGAAGTGGCAAGTAGCCCCTCCCCTTTAATTAACGAGCCTTGTTCCTGCCGCGGCTGCGATGCTACCTTTCGGATTAGCCCCCAGTAATCCCGCAGTCAGATTAATGAAGCCATTTACCTGCCGGCCCTAATCCCCCCCGTGTTCTGCCAGTCCCAACTTTTATTTCTGTGCTTGGGTGCAGGAGTTGTAGAGAGTGTAGGCTGAGCGGCGCAGTAAAGCACTCTGATCCCCCCCCACCCCCCTACCCCCCGCCCCCCCACCCCCACCCCCTGCTGAGCGCAGGCTGAACTGTCCTCGTGTGATTAAAACCGCTTTGGGCTCCTCTCCCAGTTTGTGTTTCTGATTAATTTCATTGTGCCACATCTGAGCTTCCCTGCAGAGATGCAGCGTCTGCAGCTTCTCTTGTCTTAAAGAACTCATTGCTTTTCCTCTACAAAACCCAAGAGCTCCTCTTCTCCAGGCCCCCTTGCTTTTTTGTTTTTGGAGCATTGCTGCTCCCACTGTCCCTCATTCATCCATCCATTCATTCATTTACTTATTCACTCACTTTCTTAAGATTTGTGCTGTGATGTATGTGATCGCTGGGGGCAGTGCTGACATATGGCAAATTTGGGACAAACATTTGCAGATCTGACTACAGGGAAGCACCGAATCGACCAGAGGCTTCCGTCTCTGCTCATTATACAAACAATGATGCGGCAGCCTAATGTGAATTTGACTCATTAGATCCGACAGCATCGTCTCCGTTCTTGCTCCTCCATCAGTCCAACATGCATTGTTTACCTATTTTTTTCTGTTCTGAATTAATACATCCCGCCTCTGCTCATCCCATCCTCTGTCGTTTTAACGTCGTTAATCCGGTGATCCAAATCTTCCCGCAGGTCCAAGCGTAAGGTCCTGGGCCGCAGGGAGTCCGACGAGGACAAGTCCCGGGCGGGGAGCCACCCGCAGTCCCCTCCCGTCACGCCGACGGGCCCCTCGCCGGGCTCCACCTCCTCGCTGCCGCGCCAGGCGGGCTCCATCCAGCGCAACCTGCGCAAGTCGTCCACCAGCAGCGACACCTTCAAGGCGCTGCTGCTGAAGAAGGGCAGCCGCTCCGAGACCAGCTTCCGCATGTCGGCCGCCGAGATGCTGCGCTCCACCGACCCGCGCTTCCAGAGGACGCGCTCCGAGCCGGAGGCGGACTCGGCGCCCGCCTCGCCCTCCTCGCCGCTGGCCCCGCACAGCCCGCTGGCCTCGCCCGGCCGCGGCAAGCGGGCCACGGAGGAGTGGAGCCGCTACGAGGCCTTCTCCCTGGCCTCGCCCACGTCGCCCTCCTTCCCGGCGGGCGGCCTGAAGTACGGGCGCTCGCGCACGCCGCCCTCGGCCGCCAGCAGCAAGTACAACGCGCGCAGCCGCATCCTCAGCAGCCCCATGACTGTGATCTGCGAGCGCGAGGGCGAGCAGGCCGAGGGCGAGCACGCCGACGAGGCGCTCGGCCCCGCCCCGCTCAGAGACTCCAACGGCACTTTAACGGGGGAGGGCAGGAGCTAGGGAGCGGGCGCCGCCCCCTGGGACGCAGGGGACTTCCTCATTGCTGCCTCTGAGAGAGGAGGAGGTGGGGGGGGGGGGCACAAACAGCGAGCCCTGACGTGAGGTCAGAGGTCGGCCCGTCTCGGACCAGGCTGGACTTAGTATGGAGTGGAGAACTGGTTCTTCTGCGGCTTTTTGTTTGTTTTTTTGGCCCACGACCTTCACCCTCTCCTTCGTTCGGTGACTCACCCTCCGCGTTGAAAGAGCTTCTTTTCCGCTTAGTCTCTTCTCCAGTTGTTTTGGCTGTTTGTTTTTGTTTTGTTCTTTTTCAACCCTTTTTTAAAAAAAAAATCTTGTCCTTTAACACGCAGGAACCCTTTAGTTTCTTTGAACGACGAGGCTAAGGTGGCAAGCTAAGGTGGACTGAAGGGAGCGAGACGTCACGAGCCGTTTGCTTTACTGCTGCTGTGGTGCTGCGTAGCTAGGCGGGTGGATGAGGGTGGAGGGGTGTCCACCCCCACCCCCCCACCCCTCAGCTTCTCTGGTCGGCCCTGGAACGTGCCTGAGGGGAGGAGGGGGGGTCTCGGCCTCAGCCTCGGCCTCCTGACGGCCAGGTTTTGCTTTCTGCGCTGTAGGCAAAGCGGTTTAGAGGTTTGCAGAGCGGGTGTGTTCAGTGGTCCAGAGGAAGTGCAGAGGGCTCTGTGCTGCCCCCTGTTGGCAGACAGGAAGTGAACCACAGTCGGGTCCGGAGAGAGAAAGGAGAAAAAACTCAACTCAACCCAAACAGAGATCGAAAAAAAAACAAAACAAGGCTCATAACTATTAAATCGAGTTTAGTCTGGAGATTTTGCACTGTGCATAGTTTGTCTTTATTTGTCTGTGACTTTAAAAAACAACAACTATGTTTTAAAGATTGTTTTAATAAACAAGTGATGTCATGACGTGTGTTCCCGAGTTAAGTATGGATCTATAAATGTAAAGCCAGAAATGACATTAGGGGAGAAGCCTGTTGTTCCTGTGTGGGGCCTCTGAGCGATCATGTTGGTTACCAAAGAGCTGAGAAATAATCTGGACGTGAACACAATCGCAGAGTGTGGCCGCTTGTCTGACACTAATGCTTTGGGTCCAGCTGTTGCCAGGTTTGCTGAGACCTACTAGAACATTTTAGGGCTTAAGTGATTTCTATAATGCTGTCAATGTTTTGACCTTTCTAAGTTGATCCCTTTGCAGTTATACATGGGTATGTATATAAAAAAAAAACCTAGAGAGAGACGAGTTTAAAGTAACATTTTGACTTATTTTCGAAGACTTTGTACATTTTTAGAGCCCTGTGTTTGCTGAAAGGGAGTGGTTTCCTTTTTTTTTTTTTTTTTTTAAATGTAGATTATTTATTCTCACATAGCATACGGTGTCACGGCCGGGTGCGGGTGGAGGTGGTGGTGGTGGTGGTGGTGGGGGGGGGGGGGTGTCATGGTTCAGCCTGGGACCACGTTTCCCGCCCTGCTCCCGCCATTTCTTTCATCTCCGAAAAGGTGCTCCACAGTTAAAGACTAAACGCCATGACGTCGGTGTCCATGCCTGCGCCTTTCCACTGCCCTTAATCTGCCGGGGGGGTGGGGGGGGGGGGGGGTGGGTTGGGGGGGGCGCCCCGCGGTTTAATCACCTGTGACCAAAGTGCATCCCCTGGCTCCCACCCCAGATGTGATTGAGTGCTCGGGGAAGAGGGAGGGTGAGAGGAGGGGGGGGGGTCCAGCCCGAGACGACTCAATCTCTAGAAAGAGGAGTGGAAGTGAAGGGAGTGGAGCTGAAGGCAGGCTGCTAATGCTCTCGTCTGTGTCTGTGTAATAAAAACAAGGTGATACTCGAGGAGCAGGTCTCTGTGTCGTTTTTCAACACCCCCACCCCTCACCATCCCCCTCCCCTCCCTCGTTGCATGTGTGTGATTCACAGCCATCTGCCAGGCCCACCCAGACACACCCGAGTCGCCGCCTCATTAGCGCTGTCGCCATGACACCCGCACTCGTCCGTCATCTGGAGGAGCCCTGGAGGCCATCGTTCAACCCCCGCCTCCCCTCCTCCGCCTCCTCCCGACCGGGGTCATCACTTATGTCTCCTCCTGGACATCCCATTAGGACCCTGAATCACGGCGACAGCCCAGAATAGAGTCGCTCCATCCACACTCACGCGCTCCCTTTTTCCCCTCTGGGCGCTCTCATCATTCCCGGCAGGTCCTCGCTGCGTCCCGGGTGCTGCAGCACGTCCGGCTCAGCAAGGACGCAGAGACGGCAATAACCTGCAGCATCCAGGTCGGGAGGAAGGGGGGGGGGGGGGGGGGGGGTAAATCAATACTAACTCCCACCAGCCATTATCACGCTATCGACGCTTCAATTCCTCCCGCCGTGGAGTCCTCAACCTGCGCTGGGACGTGTGATGGAGACGGATGGAGGGTCCCGCCACAGATGCTTATCGTCCGTGTCTGCTGCGACCGCGTGGAGCCGTGATGCAGGTCCCCTCACGCAGTTCTGGGAAGTGACGACGCTGGGGTCGCGATCGAATGTTTGCACGGGGCAAGATTTCCATCTCAAAGCTTTTTATGCAACGTGTTACAAAACACGGGGGCAACGGCGTGCTCGTGTGTGGACATAGAGCCACCCCGGGACAGGACACGTTCGCATGACGAATGACTCGGAGACAACTTTTCAGAAATGCTTTATGGCTGGTGCAAAACGACTGAAGTTGGAGTCAGCTGATGCAGCCCGTCAGATGATTCAATCAGGACGACGCGAAATTGCCTCATTTCTGGTCCGGCCACCAGCTCCCGCAGTTAATTTTTTAAGCTCTGCAACCAGTGGCGGCGTCTTCATTAGCAGAGAGGCTAACCCTGGCGCTCGGAAGTCCCCGAAGACACAAATTCTCCCTCCGTCCCAAACGGCGCGGGGAGGGGAAGCACCGAGGCGTACCCGTTAGCCGTTTGGTGGCGCGACGCAACGGTAATTTAGCTTCATTAGGCTGATGAAGTGTTCGGTGTTTACATGACCCGGCAGTTTTCAGGACCGGAACGAACGGATAAGAAGCCATTATTGCTCCCAGCAAAAATAATACGCAGTGTGTGGAAAGTGAAAAGTGCTCGCTCGCCCCCCCCCCCCCCCCCCCCCCCCCCCGTTTTATCTCCACTAGCAGAAAACCGGTTTGGCCAGGGCGGTGTTCATACTGGAGGCGTGGGCCGGGGCTGAAGGGAGGAGATAACGTCACGGCACCCGGAGCAGGAGCAGGAGCAGGAGCAGGAGCAGGAGCAGGAGCAGGAGCAGGAGCAGGAGCAGGAGCAGGAGCAGGAGCAGGAGCAGGAGCAGCCACGCCGCTCGCTTCCTGCTGGCAGCGACGTGCGTGCGTGCGCGTGTGCGCGCGCAAGGTGTCGTTTCTGCTGAGTGCCTGAACATGACACCGGGAACAATCGCGCCGCAAATAAAAACAAGCGACTCAGCAGAGGCGGTGGGGGGGAAGGTGAGGTGATGTGAGGGAAGGACGCGGGGCGGAGAGGATTTCGCCCCGGCCAGAAAGGTCGCCGTCGAGGACGGGCGGCCCGAGCGGATCGGACGGGGAGCTCGCAGCCGGGAGTCTCTCTGATAATCTCATCACGGAGCACAGACGACCAAAACGTGATTACAGAGGGAAGGCGGAGGTCGCTGATGACCGGGGCGATCAGTCTTTTTGATGCAGAGCTGCGTTTATTATGGATGAGATGGTACATTTCACGTGCTTAGGCACGAGAGGCGTACGGCTCGCGTGTCAGCGCAGTGTTATCAGTCCCTTTAGTGAGAGCCGCACGTCGTCCCTTTAGGATCACAGCAACGTTTCTATTACATCACATATGGCAACGCGAGATTTCGCGTAGAAAAAGTCGAAAAACACAAGGCTGCTCGTGAGTCAGCTTGACCATTGAAAACAAGATGAGACGAAACCTGCTTGTGACTTGTACATGGCGGTTACATTTCATCACGTTTGTCTGAAAGCAACACTCTCTCGCTGTCTTTTGAGGATTTATTTCTCTGAGCCAGAAAAAGATTCCCCGCCTGGAGAGTGCGGGGTGGGGGGGGGGTGGTTCCCATCCCCACGGAACTCAGAGGGAACAGACTCCCGTGTCCGTGTCTTCAAAGAGAGAAAAACAAGTGAAACCTGAAGATGAGTCGGACAATTTAAGCAAATCTCTTTATTGAGTTTTGTTTTTAGACACGGACGTCTCTGTGTTTTCTTACAAAACACGAAAAGGGGGATTTTTGGCATTTGGAAGAGGCTCACTTAGCCCGTTCTATTGGTTTTGGATCAGCTTCAGGGAGGATTCTGACACAGATCACTGTGGACTGTGGACCTTCGATCTCTTCGGCAGTCGCCGTAGGCAGAAGAAACGACTGCGCTTTCCACGTGCAGTCAGGGAAGTGTTGCTTTTAGACTCAGAAACATGTGAATTCCCTTGATTTCCATCAAAACCCGCACACAGTCTTTTTGCTTCAGCTTAGAGAAAAAATGTAAAGTTCTCAGTTATTTTACTGTTCGTTCACATTACCGAGCAGTGGGCTCTGTTGTAGTGCAGTGCAGAAGCTTAGCGTGTGTTTTCTGTCAGACACTCGTCTGGAGGGCTGATTTCTGTGAGGAGGCACTTGTGGCTTTCGAGTAACAAGACGCAGTAACAAGTGACAGAGGCGGCTCCTCGGCTCCACCTGCTGGAGCTGCTGGTCCAGTCCTCGTGACGACCTCTTGCTGCTCGCTTGCTGATTTTCAGCTCGGTGACTTCATGATTCAGTAACTCTCAATCGGATAAAATGCAAGGTAAACAAAATCATTAAAGCATGAAAAACTCACATTACTGCAACGATTTCCCTTCTCTCCACCGATACGTGGTACCAGAATGTTAGTCATGTTATGAAAACATCACGTAACCTTTGTGCGTGCGAGATGTTGGGAGTCTTCCTATTGGTGCTCCTTGAGGATCCAGACCTCGTTCCTGCGGTTGGTCAGCTTGAAGGGGCTGTCGTACCCGGCCACGTAGAAGGGCTTGTCCACGAACTGGACGCCGTCTCTCTGCAGGCTCTCCACGAGCTTCAGCAGCTCCTCGCGCTTCATCTTCTCGTTGGAGAAGCCTCCATGCATCCTGGGGAACGCAGGGTTGTGAGTGAGACAAGCATTAGTCGGATTAAGATGCGGCTCTGGGCCAGTAATGATGTTTGTATTGGGAGGCTGAAGGAAGACTGATGATGATTAGCGCGACTGCTCAAGAAATTGTGATTCATTCTCAGATCTGCTTTAAGAGCGTGACGTGTGGCTGAAGCGACTTGGGATGCTGGCTCGTCCCTCCCCGTACCGCCGGGTCTGGAGTCGCTTGGCGGCGCTCTACCTGACGTAGGCGGTGAACTGCTCCCGGTGCTCTATGAACACGTCGGGGTCGCTGGGCTGCGGAGGGTCCTCCTGATGCTCCTCGGGGATGAAGAAGGACACCACGAACTGAGACTCGCAGGCAGGCCCGGCTCCGGGGTCCACGCGGCACGACACCGGGGCCGTCATCTCCACCTTGGTCTCTGACGAGTCGGGACACATGGGTGTAAGAATCACAGGCAGGAAAAGCGCACATTGTACAATGATTCCATTTCGATGATTACTCCCCCCCCCCCTCCAGTTTGCATCTTTCTCAGAACAAAGGGAATAAACCGGTCCACCGGGTGAGATGGACGGCACAGATATCGCGTTCCCTAAGCAGACCCTCGGGTTCCAGGTGAGTCGCAGCTACGCAACGGGTCCCGAGCAGATGGCTGAGGTGCAGCTGTGCAGGATGTAACACCATGTTTACAGATCCCGGCGTGCACCCAGACCTCAGTAGTCAAACGGCAGAAACAATGAGCAGACTCATAAATAACGCCGCGGCAGAGTGCTGAGTAAGACGGCGGCACCGCTACAAACTGCTGAGCAGGAGCTGCAGAGAACTTTTTATTGACTCTTGCATTTATTCATCGACCGCATTCCCCGCATTCGCACCTATTCATCCTCCGGCGCATTGATTAGACCGGTGGTGTTTAATCTGCTTTTTTGGTCACAAAACAGGCCCTCGACGCCGGCCGATCTCATCCGAGAACGGGTGACGTCAGGTTCGCCATCTAAGAGCAAAGCGACGGGGACTCACTGTTGTGGTTGTTGCCTTGAATGTAGCTGAAGAGCCGGTGGAAGCCGGTGGTCATGGCCGTATCCCACTGCATCCCACTCAGGCTCGTGCTCACCCACTTGGTGGCCCGGTAGGTGCGGACCTCATAGTCTCGTCCCTGCAACGCATGCACAGGCTGCATATTCACCTGCTTGTCTTGTACGAAACGTGGTAATCACCTCATCCGTAAATGCCACAAAAGCTCTGCACCTCGGCAAAAGGGGTGTTTTGTCTGCCCTGGCACACAGTAATACACCAGCACAACAGAGGTACCACGGAGATATGATTTCTTGACACATGGGTTGTTGTTTGTTATGCAAGTGGGGTAATTGTTTGTTTTTTTGTAACTGGCACCTTAGAGGCAGCTCCGGCAGTTTCGTACCTGCAGCTATTTTTGTTCTTACACAGAAACAATAAACGCATGTGATGCTTTTCCACCGAAGCATCATAAACAACCTATAAAAATGTGTCTTGAGACCAAGAAAAGATCAAAGTTCTTGGAGCTTCATTTTGCAAATGCATCTTTTTGAAAAAAAAATTAACTTAGACTAAGCATTACACCTGTCATTTGAAGTAACAGAAAAGCGTCAGGTGGACAACTAACTGCCATTAGGGCAAATCTGAACTCCCCTCCACAGCACTGTTCACTGCCTGCACTGCCTGAACAACACCAGGCCAAAGGTTTACTGTGCTTTTGACACCGGGGGCGTGTGGGAGCTCTTACCTCCTTCTCCTCTGAGGTGAATTTGGGGTTCTGCAGCCCTGTGGAGAACAGAGCCTGGCCCACGGCTTTCAACATGACTGACGCAGGGATCCCCGGACACTGAAACACCGGCACGTGCGGGATTAACCATGAAGCCTCAGATATTAACTGTAGCATCAGGTCACGTGACGAAACAGGTTACACAACCTATTAAAAACCTAGGGACAGGCTTTCTCAACATTATCTGATTACTCAAACGCACGTTTTTAGCGATGATTCGCCTACATTAACACGTAAACAAAACGAACTCTAGTTGCCGTTTTGCACGTTTGAAGCTCGTGTAATAAAAGCGACACAGCGGGCTACATTACCTGTAAGGCACGCGATGCGCTGCTGAGGGTGCCGCCGCTCGCTCGAGGTTTGTTTTCATAGCAGCGCTTCCGCGTTACGTAAACGTGCGATCCGATTGGCTGAGCGGGCGGAATTTCAAAATAAGAGTCGCGACAGGTAACCTTGACGGCGCAGAGTAAATAAAGAGATTGAAGTTCAACTCCATCAAAGTCCTGTTTGTTTGATCACTCGGACGTGCCGGAGCGTAAAAGATTGTATGATGGTAACAAGTTATAGTAAGCATAAAAGAAGTAATGGAAAACGTGCAGCAGAGCTACAATAAGGCTGTGAGTTTATACGATAATTTGGCATTTTTGGCCAGTTTAGTTATGAGACGTTAAACAACCAGTTCAATGAATGAAATCATTTTAACCTCTGAAGCTCAGTAGATGTGTGTTTTATCTGCATGTGACAGCTGGGCACTCTGATGGACTGACGCCCTGTCCAGGGTCCACCTTTGTGTACAGACCAAGCAAAATGTCAGAATCACTTGCTTTTAAATCAGAGTTCACCACACAGTTGAAACTTAGTTCCCAAAGGAACATCTCCCCTTTATTTCCTATATCATTATTATTTACATCAAAGGAAGCTTTAAAAGCGGACTTGAAAGAACAAAAGTCTTTTGCAGTAGTTAAGAAACACACAGTCCAGGTGATATGAGGCACGGTCACACAAGGCGGTAGGAGCAGTTTTAGACGACGCCAACTTACTTAACAGACACACACTGACACACACATGCACGTAGTGTGGGGGAGCTGGTCGTGGCAACACATGTAACCCTAGAGGAGCGACGAGATGACGTGGGGGGATAAGAACAAACCCGTGTTTGCTGCGTTTCAGCTTCGGCTACAGTATTGCAGGTGTGGGAGCGCACACACACACACACACACACACACGCCTTGGTCTCCATGGAGACGAGAAGAGGAGGAGCAGACGAAGAGAGAGGCAAGCGAGGTTGCGTTTACACACATGGATGCATAGGTTTGAAACTCTAACTTGGAAAACATTACCTAAATAGCACAGTGGATGCATCTTTTCTTTGAGGCATAAGAATATGAGCACACACAAACACACACACACACGCACGCGCACGCACGATCGTGGTATGGACGAGAGATTTCGTCAACAGGGACATGCGACCCGCCGCTCCTCGTCTCCGTATTGTCCTGCGAGGTGAACGTGATTCATTACAATTCGTCGAGCAGAGGGCAGTGGAAGAAGGCAGAGAGGCAGAGTCGTTTGTCAAACGTCCGCTGCCTACGCAGAGTCCAAATGTCACCACTAGAAATAGCAGCGAGCAATTCATCACCGGAGCCCCAGAACTCCAGATACAACCTGCCGAGCGTCTCTCTCAGAGACGTGACGTAGAGGAACGGGTGGGGGGGGGCCTCAGCAGCAGCCGTAGAGTAAAAACAACTTAGGACATCTCTTTTCACTGAACATAAGCGACAGGATGCGTGCCGGCATGTTTGATTATTTGGCTGCACAGGTTTGCTTTTCGTATTTCTTTAACAAGTGCCTCTGTCTATGTCAAAAATAAATACCAATTAAGGCGTGGCATGACTTCTGCTAAGGCTCCTCTGTACGCTAAGTGCATTTAGGTTGCAGCTGGTTGTGGGGGGCGGGGGGTGGGGGCGGGGCAGCCACTTGCTTCAGGACTGGTAGTGCTGGTGGACGAAAGTCAAGACGTTATCTTTGGACAGCTTCTCGGGGTCCATGCGCGTCTGGGAGTCGTGGACGATCACCCCCTCCACCCAGGCCCAGAAGAAACGCTCCGAGTGGCACACGCTGGGGGCGGAAAAGCACAGAGCGGGCTCGTCAAACTGCAGCAAATGTGTGTGTGTGTGTGAGAATAATGAAACGAGGTGATCCGGGGAGGATGCGGAGGACACTTGACGTACTGGAAGGGGGCGGCAGCGTTGGGGGGCATCTCGTAGGTGGACTCCTTAGTGGTCTTATTATAGAAGAACTTCATCTTGGAGTTCTTGCTGTACGCCATGGTCCATGGCTCTGAGGGGAGGGGAGAGGAGGGGAGGGGAGAGGAGGAGAGCGGGGGAACGGGTCAGACCGGTTTTGCACATTCCTGCCAGGGACGGACACCGACCGTCTGCGGCTTTCGGTGCAGTTCTAGCAGAGTTGCGGGACCGACCGTTCACAGTCTTGATGATGTAGAGGCCCGTGGGGAGGAAGTGTCGGTCGTCCCTGCCGGTGTAGGACAGACGGGGGACCCCTCCTGAGCTCTTCGTCACCTTCATCTCCAGTCTGGCACAAATGGGGATGCAAGATCGGTTTTGTATTCAAATCTGTACGCTGTATGTTTCCCTGTACGTACTCCAGTTTTCCAAAAACATGCGTGTTTGGGTTCACTGGAGACTCTAACCTGCCCCTAGGTGTGAGTGTGTGTGGCCTGTAATGAACTGGAGACCTGGATGTAGTGTCAAGTGTATTCCCTGGATACGGGACAGCTGGACAGTTCCTGTCTTACCTGACAAAGATTTTCTCCATTTCCTCCAGTCTGTAAACCTCCTTCACCCTGTTAGGGAGAGGACGCGGTGAGTACGTACCCAAAAATAATGTTTCACGGTGCAGAGTGTGTCGGGCGATTTTAACGAGACCATCCTTCAAGTGAACGATGTTTTGCTCGCTCATGTCCGCATGATGTACAGCACGTAAGAGCACCCCTGAGAGGAAATCAACACCTGATAGGGTTCATGTCCGGTCTGCTGGGTTTGGCCACCGCTTTCACGAACTTCTCGGCCATCTGGATCCTGGACACACGGCGAGAGCGATTTGTTTTCAGAACAGAAAGCCAGCGAGCCCGAGACCCCCTAGACACGAGCCACGCACGTCGCACCTTTGGTTGAAGTGCTTGTCTCTCACGTCGGTGCCGTTCAGTATGAGGGCGTCCATGACGTGGACCGCGTTGATTCGGCGCTGCGCCTTGCCCTGGGGAGCCAAACACACCGCGTTTGGAGAACAATGCGACCGGCCAGCGAGGAACTTTGGCCCAGCTGCATTCCTGCTCTTTCTCCATTTAGCCCCTTAAAATACACTCGTCGTCTGTCAGAGCGGCCGCCCGGAGCCAAAGCTAACAGGAAGCCGAGCCAGGTATGAGGAGGACGCTCGGCTGGCTCCTATATTTCGTCGGCTGAGCTCTTTATCTCCCCGGTCCCCCCCCTCTCACCTCGCCCTTAAGCTCTTGGACGATCTCCACGCTGAGCAGCGTGTCTCTTGGCAGCTCCAGCTTGAAGTTCTCCAGTTTCCTCCAGCGCACGGGCACCTTGCCATCCCACGTGTATATCTGGGACTTCTACACGGGCCGAGGCGAAGCGGAGACAAGGGATGAAAACAGATGGAATCGGGTTCAGCCGCCGGCTGCTGGGTTATTAAACAGCCCCGGGGGGCCTCAGTGGCCACAAATCTCCCCCCCGGGTAAAAACTAAAAAAAGACGAGGGCCGAACGTGACGACCTGTCAGCTCCACGTTTGCATCGAGGTAGAAAACAACTCCAACACAGTGGTTCCAGCATGAGCGTCGTAGTGCTTTAGGAGACTCACCCCCATGGCCAGGAGGAAGATCTGCTCTCCACCCCCCACGATGCACCTGTGGTCCAGGATGTGACGCAGCTTCTCGATGGTGCCGGAGGTGAGGGGAGTGAGCTTACAGTTGAACGACTCCACGTCTGCATTCTGTGGCGGGGGTGGCACAAGCAAAGAGCAGACGGCAAACCTTGGTTCAAATGGCACACCTTGAGCCTTTTCCTTTCATTGCGAGAGGAAAACGACAGCTGACACTTGGTTTGAGATGCACTGACTGACCTTGATCAGTTCGTAGAATTTGGACTTGGGGTCCGAGGACGCAGGGGCGATTCTGGCCTTGTCGGGGACCTGGAAGCGGACAGAAGAGTCGTGACTTATTTGATCTTCCCTCTCGTGTGCAGCTTCAGTTGGACGCACGCTTGTCCGCTCACCCCCCACGCTTTCAGACACTCCTTCCTGATGTCCGCTTGCCTCGGCTCCGAGAGGGTCCTGGGGACACAGACGCACACACACACACGCACGTTCACCGACACGCACGTGGCTACGCAGCGGCAGAGATGAGAGAGAGAGAGAGACGGAGCGGTGCAACGAGAGCTGACTCACGGGTCCACGACGTACGCGTGGATCTTGGCCAGGGCCTTGATCTGGACGGCGCAGAGGCTGAGGCGAGAGATAACACGGCGTCAGTCAAGTGGCTCGGCCTGGCGCGAGGGGACGGAAGCCGCGGCGAGTGTGTCTCTACCTCTCGTTGGAGTTGACCATGAACTGGTAGAAGTCGGTGTCCTCCTTGATGATGCTCAGGGGGACCACGTCGGTCACGTCCGAGTCAGAGTTCCTCAGGCTGTTGAGCTTCAGGTTGACCCTGAACAAGTATTCCCTGACGGCATCCGAGCCGGGCTTCAGGCCGCGGCACACCACATACCTGAGCACGACATTCAGTGGCTATCAGTCAGGGGCCGATTGCCCTGCACCCAGACATATTCCCGAGGATTTCATTCAAGTGTTTCCTGGTGGGTTCTGACGGGGAGCGTCACCTCTCGGAGTTGGCGGGGCGGCTGGTGACGGGTTTGAAGATGGAGACCCGGTCGAAGCAGAGGTAGAGCAGGTAGACCAGACCCACGCTGAAGGGGGTGAAGAGGTCGAAGGTCTTGCAGACAAAGTGGCCACCTGCAGAGGACAAAACGTGCGACGTAGGACTCGGAGAGACGGCCTGGACGTGCCGAGCGGCATACCCGTACCTGTCCTGACCGTGGAGAGCGCCATGAGGAACTGGCAGAGCAGCAGCTGCTTGCTCAGGATCTCCTGGATGTTCTCCTGGCCTTCCACAGAGAAACCCTGGCGGTGCGGCGAACAAACACCAGCTGTGAGAGGAGAGCTAACCGTCTGCTCGACGTGCTCAAAGTTCAGCTCGGATGGACCGTCTCACCCCGTCCGCCATGAGGAAGTGCAGCCCCCTCCTCTCCGTGCTCTCCATGACAAAGTTCCGGAACGCCGTCAGGTTTTCCGGCCGCGTGATGTCGCCGTCTCCGTCCACGCCACCCTCGCCTGGGACACACAAGGCGAAGCTCAGGCCTTCCGGTCCGACACCGATCGCCCGAAACCGGTTCCCCGCTCTGCGGACGTACCGTAGTAGGGCTCGAACAGCTCGCTGGGCGCCGCGTAGAAGTCCTCCAGTTTGAAGTCACACGGGCCCTTCAGCGTCATGCCGAAGCCTTTGGCGTGCCAGCGCCTCTTCCACAGGATGTACTCGGAAAAGCCCCCGGGGCCCGCGCACACGTCGCCGAAGTACAGCAGCTCGCCCTCGCGGTCTTTAGTCAGCGGCTTCTGCAGAATGAGAGGGATTTGGCGCCGCCACCTGTTAGCACGGGCCCGCCCCCGGCCAAGCCCACGGAAGCTCTGTCGCGCCCGCAGCGCTGCACTCACCGAGTGGCCGTCCTTCGGGTTGGTGAACATGTTGTCGAAGCAGTGGTCGATGTTGGACATTTTCATGGCCGCTCTGAACAAAGGAGGAGAGGAACTCTACTTAAAAGGCTGACACAATCTTTACCAGGTATTACCCACTAGGACACTATGGACAACCACTGGAGTACAGTTACTAGTAATAGTAACAATTAAAATAGCTGATCAAATACAAAATACTATACAATCTACTAAACTGTTGCAACCTAATAGTTTGTAAATCCACTGTTTTTTTCAAAGGCATAGTGCATCTCAGTGCACTGACGTCACATACGATGATAAACATGGGTATGAACACACACACATAAAGTGCCAACGTCATCCACACTCGTACGTCCACGTTGTTTTTCACTTCCTAAAGAAGCACCTGTTGAGGAAGATTCCCCCTCGGATCATCTCGTACGGGTTGGAGCGTGTCCGCGCTCTCCTCATCTCCTCGCCCTCCAGGGTATCAAACACCGACTAAACAGCCGACAAGACGACATTATTATCCATCCATCCCAAGAGCTTTACAGTGTACACACAGACACACGCAAATGTTCATTCTTGAAACGGGGGGGGGGGGGTTAAAAATGATATAAAAATGAAGGAAAATGTTCAAAAATATTGTTTCGGTGTTGTGCTTTGAGTATACCAAAGTGTTTTGGCAAGTAATCCTGTTCTATGTCATTAACAACGTTTTGTTTCAGGGTAATTAAGGTCACCCGTCTTTCCTGAGAATGTACTGAAGAGGTGCTGAAGAACTCTTCCTGGTACTGCTCACCTTGCACCTGAGAAGAGTGTGCAGGAGGTCTTCAGTGCAAAACTCTGTCTCATCTTCAATCTTGAGTTTTCTCTGTTAACAGCCAAAAACAAACACAAACTGTATAGATCTCAGGAAGAAAGGAGTCCGAGTGAACAGGATTTGTATCCAAACAAGTGTCTGAACTGTTAGTTACCCGTCCTAGAATCATCCAGTCCCTCAGCTCGTCTGAGTCTGGGATCTCGGTGGTGCACTCTGGGAACCAGTCTACCTTCTCTTTGGCACTGGGCTAACGAGAGACAACACAGTAAATCAATGGTTCATTAGCAGACACTGAGTGGCTATTACTTATTGCTGCATACCTCTGGTTCATCTCGCCAGTCCACATTGAGCTCCCCCTGAAAGCCCTGAAGCGTGAGACCCAGACCCCGTCTCCCTCTCTGAGTCGATGCCTCCACAATCTCTTTACGTCCCTGGCCAAACTTCCCCAGACCTTCACCCTCACGGAAACCCATCTTGGCCTAAAGGGTGCAAGATTTAAAAGAGAATGATGGAGTTAGAGAGGGACAAAATTCTTCTCTTAAAATGACAAACATCTATGAATAGATTCAGGATGGCGTCACTGTGAGTTCCGCTCTATTACCATGAGTTTCTGAGACACGCTGTTGTACATGGAGAAACTGGAGGAGGTCTGTGTGGTGTCTTGGTCGTCAAAGGATGAATTGGAGGCCATGGAGAATCCAGGCTTGTGATCCTCCTGGTCACTGAGGGAATCATTTTGGCTGGAGTCTAGTCAGGCGCACAGACACGGGAAGTTTTTTATTTTTTAGTTTCATACATGGATGTTTTCAGGAAACATCTAGAATGTGCAGGGCAGGGATACTCGAGAACAAGGACTGAGAAACACTAGCTTAGAGGTTGGAGATGAGTCTACCTACCTTGCCTGGACAGCTGTGATTCTTCACCTGAGCTGCTGTCCTCCCGCTGCCTCTTGTTCCCATGCAGCGGGGAGAACGTTCCTTCACTTCTTCTCTTCATTGTGGCTGAAGCAGAGCAGAGATGATAATGTGAAACACTGATGTGGTGCGACAACATGTGGCGCATTGAGAGGAGAAAGCATCAACCAAACATGGTTGGAAGCAGTTTGGAATGAAATGAAAATAGAAATAGAAGGCGGGAGAGCAGAACAATCCCCCTCCAGGGAATAGTCCACACATTTTTCTGATATTTGTTAAAAGATCTGAGAGATTAATTATTAGTTAGTTAAATTCAGATCAGATATACATGAAACCAGCAAAACCATTGAAAACTGAGATGATCAACAAGTCGTAACCCATGGACGTGTACATCTCCAGGTTAGAGTAAGTGGTTCTCGATACACTTAATACGTGGTACGATAGAAGCTTTAGAGCTTAAATCATGCAACAGCCTAAGCTCGGAAAAAAGTATACATTTAGCAGAGAGGTACAAAACAAATACTTCATGAGATACTAAGTATGACGAAACGTGCAATGCTCAGCATGAAACGTGTGATGTTGCAACCCGTGGAGTAGGACATCTCTTCAATGCACAGAGAAGAGGCTGGTACCATTTCTGCTTAAAAACACACTACTAACAACACAACTAATGGCGGAAAGCACAGATTCAACGGGACACACTTGGGATCTAATTCAGAATCCGTGCAGGTTTGAGTCACTTATTAAGCGGCAGCAAGTCAAATCGTGGTCATACTAGCCTATGCTACTCGCCAGAGTCCAATGTTTGCAGAAATCACAGCTAGATAAAGCTGCTCTCTATCGGTGTTTTGACAGTAAAACGAAACTGCGCAGCATTAGCAGCGTCAGTCGTTAGCCAGGGCGGTTTATTTACCAGCTCAGAAGATCAACTTCACTCTTCTGCGGTGAGACTGCTGCGAAAAGGCGTTACTTCCACATATGTTGCAGGATTTGTCAGTTTGGAGCTTATTTTCCAGGAGACTTCGGAGGGAAAACGGTGTTTTCTGAAGTTTTTACATTAGCCCGTGCTCTAATTTCCACAATACAGGGGTCCTTTCCTTCTGAGCCCGCACAGTAATGACGCTTGAGGGCTGTCCATAAAAGTGCCTGTTATTCTGTTTGGAGTATTTCTTCTGTTGCTTCTTCTTCTACTACAAATAAAAATAGTAATAACAATAATATATATCCATTTCCTACTTGTAAATAGGACATTTAGTCGCATTTCGTGGTGACGCTTTTGTGAAACCAATTGCTTTAAAAATGGGTTCACTACTCGAAGTTTCAGTAGCAGTGACCTCTGTTGGTAAAATGCAAGGCTACAGTCAATTTTGGCACACAGACTTCACATCACAATATAGTGTTTGCAAATAAAGACTAAAGATTAGTGTACTGTGTTCTTGAGGACAGAGTGGGGAGGCATGTCATATCAATCGTTTTGCTTGCACTACAATGAGGATGGTATGGGATATGGCATATGTTGGGTGTGTTTATGGCAGGGCGTGGGACTGGGAACACTCAAAATTATTTGCTGAAGTGGTTTCTTTTTTTGTCACAATTTCCCTGAATTTCCCTTGAAAACACCTGCTCACATACATGGGATGCTGGTGTGCATAAAAATACATAAGAAGGTTAGGGTAAACAGACAACTTTCCAGTAAGCGAGTGGGTCTTCAGAACTCCCAAGTGGTGGATCAGTCACCTAACACTGCACCTAAATTGTAGCTTCTTTTGCATCTTTTCTTCTGTATCTTCTCTGTCAAGGATTTCCCACAGGTTTAAGTCTGAAAGAAAAACACAGCTGTAATGTTCTTATTTTGTCCTGCATTTTATCAAGCCTAAACTATTTAAGTGATGAGAAAAAAGTTTAAACAATACAGTTTGCTTTTAATGAGTAAATAAGTTATTGCTTTTACTGATCAGCAAACTTTCTGAAGTACTCACAATAACTACAGCGCCACCTGGACACCCTTTCCCATGGAGGTTATCCCATTGCGTCAGTTTTCCTATCAACGGCATGTAGTTATCAGATAACACCACAAGGTGGCGCTGTCATTGTTGTGCACTAGGGAAAGACTGATGGATAGCCACATTAGCTTAAACAACATGATGGTATTGTAAACAATGAGTATTTTAAACAGTACAGCTGAATAACGAGTGTTTAACCATAAACACCTAATGCAAATTATGTTACAGTTATTAACATATCCATAATAAGAGCTTTCATATAAACAGTCTATTTTAAACATAGTTTTTCCACTTATGGAGCCAATAAATCATTTTTAAAAACAAATTCCCAACATCCCCATGATCTCTATATGCAATTTATGCACTTTTTTTTTTTTTTTTTACTCTTTTGACTTTAGAAATCTGCCTACATGTTAACAACTGTTGTCTGTCAGGTGACTGACTGATTTAGTCAGTTTGTGAAACTAGATGTGTCCTTTCCACATGCCAATTAGCTCAGTGAGGAAGACGATGGTTCTTGGTGTTGAAGATTGAGTTCAAGCAGTACCGTGCAGCATTTCTATATCAGAATGTCCTCAACTGGAAAAACAAGACAGTAATCATGATGGTTGTGCTACAGAAAGCCACTACATTTTAAAAATTTGAAACTGCATGTGTTTCTCAAATTCTGTAAATGAATTTTTTTTTCTTTAGTTGACTGTGGCTGCAGAAGCGTAATTGGCCCAAGGGCCCAAGGTGATCATTTACACTGATATGGATAAACGCCACCAAAGTGACATAGTGTTCTCATCAGTGTGTAGGTGTTCACAATTTGGACTTTATTGTCCTGAAGGACTTCGTTATCTGGGACTCATTGTCTTCTATTTGTTGTGCGTGCTTAAGAGATTCGATTTACCTTTGCATGTCTGTTACATTAGGCTAATCTGTTCTTGCCAAGTGAGCTAAAGGATCCTGAGCTGTCTGTCAAAACAATTATTGGCCTATTTTCACTGGTACAGTACCATGGCTCATTAAAGATGTGCTCAATGGAACCTGTCAGTGCGTTAATGGCACATGGAGTGAAAACACACTACCTCAGGCTAAATTAAAATATCTTTTTAGTGCTTCTAAGTACATGTTTCAAATGAATATTCCCCCTCAATACATTTTCTTCCCCCTCAATACATTTATTTTGGTAACACCAAATGATGATAAGAGGAGATATTCTTCATTTGAAATATTGTAAATTCTGATGAAAGGTTACTTGTCTCTAAGTTGTCAGAGACCTAGATACTTATTGTAAACACAGTCCAGACAAGGTGATCCAGTGACAGGCTTTTTATACAATCTGTCGTTGCAAAACCTGAGGAGCAGTATGAAGGTATAGAAACTTGAGATTGATTGACTATAGTGAGAAATTGCAACCATGCAAGCTCCTACATGGACCGGAGGACATGTTTGTTTTGTTGTCCTCACATACACTTGTGCCTGAGCCACTGTTGGAATCCAATTTGGCTCTTGATTGCGCTTGATTGTTCATCTACCTGTCTGTGCCCCCAACAGACGTCATAAAAACGTAACTTTGTCATCCGTTGATTGGGTTATCTGCATCTCGTCACTACACAATTGGTGGTCAGTGGACCTGGAACATCTCATCTCACAGGTGTGTATTAAGCCTTGGCAACGCTGGCTGCTCCTCTAATCCTGCACTGACACAAATGCACATTCACACGAAGACACGGACACACACACACACACCATGTGACCAGCTTATGCAATGAAGCCTTTATGTAGCACCTATAGGCACAGCTCTGCCTCCAGGGAGATCATTACAGTTCAGGTGTGTGTCTAAGTCAGGAAGCGCAGGGAGTGTGTCTCTGGACGCCAGGGAGACGTGCTGCTGCTGCTGCCACAGCTGTTGGCGGGGAAGATCCAGGACAGAGAGACACACAGGGTGAAGGAGCTGAGGGAGTTACAGGGACAAAGTTGCCTAGCAGGAAGTCCTGAGGGCGGCTGCAGAGGGGCGTCTTTGTGGTCTCGGCTGTTAAACACTGGAGAGAACAACAACGATGTTTTTCCGCATCCCTCGGCTGACCCCCGGATACATTAGATATCTGCAGGTGCGTAAGATGCTTTAGGACTTTACGACTTTCTTCTCTGGATAGATTAATGGTAGATTAATGATTAGTCTTGTTTGTTAAGGGACATCTGCGATGGCACGGCAGCGGAGCCAATTCCATTACAGCCTGCAAACAAAAAACAACTGTTGAGCTCCAGAGCCGAGGCCCTGCATGTCTCCCTCTGGACCTGCTTTACTGAACAGCTGTTGTAGTATCAAAGCCAACAGAAATGTTGTTTGCAGATTGATTTCTCTTAATGCCTCCTCCTTGATGCTTTAAATGGATTGAAACAATTTTTCAATTTTTTACTGAAGTGTCGCTTCGCTGTTTAGAAAGCTTGTTTTTGAGAGAGGCCACTGACCACTTGTGTCTGTGCCATGGCAGGACTTAATGCAGGATTACAGCAGCCTGCCTTTGAATGGATTTGAATCGGGGGCCTTAGCTGAGCGAGGTCAGCTAAAATGCCCTCTAATTGGATCTCCAGAGGACTAGCAAGGGATCCCTCTTCTCAGTCACCCTGGTGGATATTTCTGAGACCTGCAGCTGGATTTAGGAGCCCACAAGGTGGCTTGAGTGTGCGTGTTTTAAATATGGTCCGTTTCAAACCTCATTATCTGTGTCTCACCTCATCAGTGGTCATGTTAGATAATACTCCACCCATGAGGAAACAGATCATGGATACTTAGGTCACGGAATTTACTCTCCTGTCGCTACTTGCGAGGACCAAAAAAAACAATAATCTAAATATTTAGCCTCAGAAATCAGAGAAACCAGCTTTCCCAAAATTCATTCAGAATCGGCAGATTTGTGTTTCATTATTCTGTGATTAACATGACAGAGATGACCTAAAAATAAATGATTTATATGGATTTGTATCTGACTTCAGGACATGTCTGGGACAGCTCAAATTTCTGAGCTGCAAAAGACTAACACAGATATGAGTCGCTCAGACAGGCATTGAAACTGTGCAGGGTGGCATTTGTAGACTCTTTGGCGGCCAGAGCTCCAAGGAGCCTGACGACGGGTCCCGCTCCCTGCTCTCTCTTTCAGACCCAGGCGGCCCAGACGGTGCTGCAGAGCCGCGAGGCGCCCGCCATGCCAAAGATGGCCGTCCTGCTGGGGCTCATGGGGATCGGCATGTCCGGCTACAGTTCCCGCCAACTCACGCTGCACTACAAGCCGTCCAGCCATCTTTTCAGATGAAACGGATGGAGGACACACACAAGCACACACACGCACACACATGCACACACATGCACACGCATGCACACACAGACAAAGTAGTTTGCGATTAAGAAAGCTGGAGCTGCAGGTAAAATGGCAAAATAATGATTTTACACAGTTTTTGTACATAATGGTATTGCTAAGCTTTGAGTTTCTGTTGGATGGATTATGCTGTGATTTCATAGAGCTGGACGAGCTTTTGCATAGAATCCACATTTCGCTCTGTGCTAAGCTGTATTTAACTGTCACATTTAAGAGATATGGTCCTATCCCTAATTTATGAGATAGATGACAGAATTTATGAGTTTCTCTTTAGTAAAACCTATCAATTCTCTCATCTCATCTCTCATCAGTGTGTTGCTCAAAATACTGAGGTAATGTGAACAGCAACCTGGACGGATTAACAAGCCCCGGGGGAAGCAATGCTACCAATTTTTATGTTTCTGGTTTTGCTTTTCTCTGTGTGTCCTGGCTAAAATGCGTGGTTCCAGTTCAGCATCATCCTAGATCTGGATTTCATTACGATTTTGTTGTGTTTGAGATGAAAAGATTGTGGCCTTAAGGCTCTGTAAGCGCAGATAGAAATGAAATTTTGCCCATTTTTAATGCTCCTTTGGAGCACAGTGCAGTTTTTTTTTTTTCTTTCATGCAGTGAAACAGAGAGGCAGCTTTTGATGGACCTGGTCGACTTGCTTGATGTTAAACTGGAACCACAGTTCCTCCCTTTGAGTCCTGTGCCTTCTCATGGGAGTGTTCAGGCAGAAATTGTCATTGAAAAGATTTTCAGATTTTCCACCAGTCCTTGAAATGCAGCTTGAACTGAGACCCAAGATGAAGTCCTCGATTATTTAATCACTGTTTAATCACTTTTCCTCTTTTACCTCTGGCATTTTCTCAGTTTGTGTGATGTAATGGAGAGCCCTCAGTTCTTCCTCTTCAGGGACACAGCCAGCATTGTAATGACTTGAACTGCTTGCGCTATTAGGATATCTTGGCTGACGTTACTCAGAACCAGAAGCAGAGTGAGGTATCGCACCAAAAGCTGCTTCAACTCAGAGAACTGAGGCTTTTATGTCACCGTCAATTTCATTCTCAATTCTGGAGTTTCCTGTATGAATTTTGGTCTTTCCGACGTCTCTACTGACAAAATGCCAGAGGAGCAAGTAAACAATACTTGTTGATCTGTTTTGACGACGCACAGAGAAATACAACACAAACAGAAACATGAGAAATGTGTGACGTGATGTGTGACCAATGCTACTTTGCACATTTTTTTTCGTGTACATATCTTGTACATAAACGTGTACATATCATTTTGATGCTGTATGAGATTAGTAGGAGGCGACATTGGGTGCTTCCAGCCTTTGTTGTGAGCTGGACAGGGCGACATCTCGCTGGATGGACACGCGGCTGCTGCTGTGTTGATGCCAGGCTCAGGACCCAGGACAGCCATCCTGGGTCCCACCTGAACTAAATCCACCCGGATCTCTCCCTGTTGCACACCTCTGTCCTACCAGAAGGATGTAGATGAATGACCAGTACGGTCTCCTAATGTAGGCAGAGTTTCTTTATGGCTGTGTCTCTTTTTGTGCATTTGTAATGCAAAAAAAACGTTGACAGCATATGAATGTA
Source organism: Karalla daura (assembly GCA_029224185.1). Lineage (NCBI taxonomy): Eukaryota > Metazoa > Chordata > Actinopteri > Chaetodontiformes > Leiognathidae > Karalla > Karalla daura. The sequence goes on from CM055206.1 coordinate 5,233,485, forward strand.
TCACCGACGAAGAATGAAATTAGTGAAGTCGATTGTGTGTGCTTCCAGTTCTGCGTCAGCAACATGTGTAGGAGGAAACCTGCTCGATAACATGTCACAGGGTGTGAAGAGCGATACAGTGATCCGTCACAGATCCTCTTACAATCCCTGTCATTTTTAGACCAGCTTATACTTACATATGTGAGGGGTCACTAAACCTGAAATGGAGACACGTAAGAGCGTGACTTTGAGTGCGTGGCTCTTTGTGTAATTCAAGCTTGTGATGGGGATCCAGTTGGATTTGAGAGATAGTCTGATTTGTTTGTCGTGTACAGAGTTGTTGGCGTGTTGCTCAGTTTAGCTTGTTTGCTTGGCACGAAGACATGAGATGTCACAAAAACCACTTCAGCAAGTGGTATCCGTAAGTTGGACATCACTCTACATTAAAGTTGCTTAAAACTACCTAATAACAAAAGATAGGCATGTTTTTGTAATATTCATACTGCAACAGAATGTAACAATGCGTGATCAGACAGGATGATTAATCTTTGAAGGTTTTATTCTTCGAGACAAGTTGCATTATAAATGCACTACAAAGCACCTTGAAACATGCATTGTTTTGTATGACATGTGCTGTAAGCAAGAATAAATAAAGAGACATTGTGAATATCTGGCTTGTGTGTCACCTGTGACTTCCTTGACGAATAGGTGAAGAAGCAGAAATACTTGCCTCATGCACTAGATGTCAGCATAGATTCCCAGCCATTCACTCACATAGAGGCACCAGGTTTGAGCTTGCTTACGTTACATTGTCCATTATGGTCAGATTAGCTGACATGAACCCACGGACCCCTGCACAAGCAGTGAGTTTGAGTTTCATAAACAAGTGACATTTCATAAAAGCCCCAAACAAACCTGCTAACCATCTCAGCTGTGGTGCACTTTGTATCTTTTAAACCTTAACAGTGTCATGGCTGCTCTCCAGCGTACATAGGGTGAGGGCAGTGGTGGGTAGGTTGAAGTTCATCCTAGACAGGTCTTCTCTCATGCTCACACCCAGGGACAATAGGCTCCAATCAAGCTAAACATGTATGTTTTTGAACTATCAGAGGAAACCAGAGCACCAGAAAACACATAGAGACTCATGGGGGAACATGCAATATTTATACTGAAAGACCCCCAGTCAGACCTGTGAGTTGGACCCAGGCCCCTCTTGGTCTGAGGAGACAGTGCTGGCCGGCATTCCTTCAATAAACAAATACTGCATCCCACTAGTTGAAGTTTTTCTTTTGTTTATTTTCTGATTCACAATAGCTTGGCATTGACCGTCACCTCAAGTGGTCCCAATTCACTGTTTGCAAGTCATGGTCAAGGCTAAGAGTTCTGACCCAGTTATAGGTCTAAGCTGCTTTGGAAGCGTTCCCAAATCTGTTCCTGTGGCTGCCAGGCAGGGTTTCACCTGTGCCTCTCTGGGTTTATGGAGGCTTAGGGTTGTGCTTTACTGAGAAAATGTATAGAGAGAGAGCCTACCTGGAAGTTCCAACACCTTCCTCTAGAGTACATGCGATTAACGCAGGTTTGACATGTACTGATATCACCTGGGCTGTCAGAAGCCTTTTGTGCTCGTCCAGGCTTATTATCACGTTCCTGGCCTCAAGGTGGAGAGGAGCCAGGACTCATGGACGGACAGACACAGTGTCTTACTCTCCCTCACTACACACACACACACACACACACACACACACACACACACACACACACACACACACACACAGAGGTCCATTGTGTGTGTCTGTTTCGGTGGCTTCTCCTCAGGAGGCTCCAGTTACAGTCTCTTACAGCCAGCAACAAAGAGCTGAATGTCTTTGCTGCTGGAGAGATGGGTGAGAAGAAGCCAGGGCCATATCCACAAGGCCTTTAAAACATTTAAAGTTTCAGGTTTATGTGTGTGTACGTTCATGAGTGCATGGACCCCTAGAGGAGATGTGAGTGTTATGTCTCTCTGACTCTAACATTACAGTGCCGTGCCTGTAATGAATGAGAGTAAATACCAAGAGAAGCCTGATATGTGTGATGTACCTGTGTGAGGCTCTACTGCATTTGCCTCAGGTGAGTCAGCCATAAGTCTCTCTCCATAAATGTCAGGTGAAATGAAAAGGCAACATGCTGTGCTGCATCATGCCTGAACAGACAGAGTGCTAATAAACATATATTTGTCAGAAAATAACAAAAACAATACAGAGGGAATTCCAGTATCTCATACTATCCTTTGCAGAGACTTGTCAAGTAGAGAAAATGACAATAGGATGTAAATGGGGGCAGAGGACAAAGCCGAAGAGTGGCAGGTTTGCTGCAGGTGACAAACACAGAAAAGAAAGCGTTGCTCCCATTTGTCAGTGGAGCCCCAAGTTCAAGCCCCAAGATCGGCAGGTACAGAGTAAATACCACAGTGAAGTGTCCTTGAGCGGCACACCGAATCCTTACTGGCTGCAGGGTTGCTCTTTGTTGCAAATCTTGATCTTTGACCTCCTCATACAGGAGATGTAGGCAGTGAAAAACTCTCTGGAGTCAACATGTAATTGGATCCAGTGTCTTTCCAGAGCTGAAATTTTACAGTTGTTTCCCAGATGCTGGGAAGGTCAGTAACAGAACTGAATTGACATCAATTGAAAGGCAGCCCGTGTAGTGATATCTATCCATCTATTATTGTACCAACTTTGTGCTTAGTGGTGTTGCAGGGGATAACTGGAACCTGTCTCCAGGACAGCAGGGAATAAACCTTGGACATGTCACTAGGCCACCACAGGGCCCATGTAGTGATATATCTTATCCAATTATTTGTGTTATTTGGAAACAACAATCAAAATAAAGTTGCTAGGATAAAATAAAATATTACTTTTTGTTTTGTTTTACACACCGTCTTACCCTATTTATTCACAGAAATCACTTGTGCATGCCTGTCCTGGTATGATAAGGCACTCTTCTGTTTTTAGCCCAGTGGATCAGTTTGTTTGTTTATATGTGTGTGTGTGTGTGAGTACAGTCTCAGTGACGCAGCACATTTGTCCCTCCTCTAAATGGCTCTTCTTTAACAGCGGAAGAGATTAACCTTGTTTTAAATATGTCTCTACCCTGAGCTCATTAAAACACCTATAGCTGTCATGCACACACACACACACGCACACACACACACACGCACACGCACACACGCGCACACACACACACACACACACACACACAATTCACAAACACAACACTAATATATGTGAGCCGAAGCATGCATACATCCTGTAGCATTCATTAGCAACATTAGCTGCTACAGTACGTATGTGATGAGATGCACAGCGTCTCAGGAGTAATGTGCAGCCCGACGGAGGAAACGGGCGGCGTGTGTGCGTGATGTTACCTGGCAGCATGTTACCAAACACAGCAAGGTGCGTATGCCAAGACACATCCAGTCTATTTTAAGCTGGCTGCGCAGAGCGGGTGAGGTGTGACCGAAAATTTGCTTCTTGTGAATGAGCTGCAGTGAGCGGCCGTAGCTCTTTGATTTTGAGTTGAAGAAAATCCGCCCGCAGGTCTAAAAATAGACATGTGAAAGACTGCTAATATGCACGCAGTGCTGCCCGGGGGAGACTGGAAAGATATCTGAGGTTTTATGTGCTTCAGCGTGAACGGCGCGTACTTTCCTGTCGGTCCTGTGTTAACGCTGCGTTAATGACTCAGCACTTCCAGCTCACAGGTGTGCGACACCCACACTACCTGCCCCTCTGCCCCAAGACCCCCCAACATGCCTCACTGTTCCTCCACTTCACCCCCAACGTCTCTGTGTCTGACCTTTGACATTGTCTGACCGCGGTTTTAGTTCATCGAGAAGCTCAGGGAACAATTGTAAGAGATTTTTCATCTAGAAAAACAAGCATGATAACAACATTAAGAAGCTTCATTAGAGGATTGGCAATAGTCAGTTAACAGTTGTTTGTAAAGATAGTCTAAATCTGTCCAAAGATGTTCTATCATCACATTACAAGGCAACTTATGGTGTCTTTAACTTAGATTAATATTGATACTACATGCAAAATGACCTGCAATGTTCACAAATTGCACAAATGCACAAGCAAAATGCGTGCTTGACCTGTCGACATGCGCCGTAGAGCCGCTTTAAGTCACTGCTCAGATGCCAAGTGTTCATTAAAGTCTCAGGGGAACATCTTCGAGAGTTGGCCTGTGAACGTAATTAAAGCTTTAAGCTCTGTTCTTGGCCCACACGTTTTGATGTGGTCCCGTGGGTTGGCGCTGCACGACCCTGTGACCTGTGGACCTCATCAGATAGTTGTTGAGTCATGGTTAATCTCAGCTGTCTCCTTCCGTTCCAGCTCACTGCTGAGCCCAACCGAGGAGCTCCCTGTTTACTGTGTCCCTGTGGTTACTTCGTCAAACTGGTCACGTTGTCAGACGTATTGATGGATCTCAAGTCAAAGTGTTCAAAGTGTAGTTTACGTTGTTAGTTTACTCTATTCAAAGAGTGTGATTTGGCCAGTGTTGGCTTCTGACCCAGTCATCAACTCAGTAACTTTGTTTTTTTTTCTGTTTCTCTGGGCAATGAAATGTTTTATTTGTTTTTTTTTAGAGAGCTTTTGATATAAAACGCTGAAAGCAGCCATTTTAAAAGACAAACAAGCAAGCTGTGAATTAATGGAGTCCAGTACAGCTACATTTTAAATAGATGCTAATCAGAATGCAGTTGCATGTTTGACATTAATGGATTGATAAAGGGAATTATTCAATTTACGTTTATTAAGTCTGCACGACTCTTCACACTGACCTTGTGGGTTATTGTCCAGCATGATTGACTGTTTCCAGTTAAGGCATTAGTGTCACGTTCACACTGCTGTAATTTGTAAGACAATTTCGGAGTAATCCAAAGTATTTAGTACTGAGTTAAACCATTTCTAATGAAACTTATCCACAGTGATTGTGGTGACATACGATTGAGTGACTGACTGACGCGTCCCACGGGCTTAGGTGTGCTGCCGGAGCTGCGTCCAGGCGCACACCTGTGTCCGTGCGAGACATGCGAGGCAGGTCGGTTAATCCCAGCTGTGTCCCGCGGCGACAGCGTGACCCCGTCAGTCCTGACCTGCCGCGGCAGCTGACGTCAGAGAGACTCCCGAACAATGTGCATACAGTGCGCGCGGACACACATACAGCCTTCAGCGACGGGTTGTAATCGCTAAGCAGGGATGGATTAACCCCCGCGAGGGCCCCAACCTGGGGCCCCGACTGACCCTTTAATGTGAGGCGACGGTGGGGTCCTTCGCGCTAACAGCAAAGTCAGCCTATTCAGATGCGATTCCATCCAACTCTATTTGACTGATTTCCATTCAGTTTGATTCACCTACAATTATTTAATATAACCGAACAACATATTCCATGCCTTCTACTTTCATACCTCTCTCCCTTTACATATCTGGAACAAATATTGCTTGATAAAAATTCCAGCAGGGGGTTACTTTTCACATTATTTATTAATACCCACTGGTGTTTTGTTTTTGTTTGTTTGTTTGTTGTTTGGCACATTTATGACACTTGTGTTTTAAATTTGCCATTATTCACCACTAAAAAACATTAAACAAATCAAGTTTAAGGCCTCAGTCATTCGCGATCTTACAACACAGGGCGGCAGATGCAGGTTGAAGAAAACGTGTAACTCCTGGTGGAGCCGGAGGAAAACAAGCCGTCGGGCAGAGACAATCAGGACGACTGATTAGGGAGGTGGAGATTGGTCCACTTGAGGATGTAAATAACCTCTACGGAGATACTGCGGGAATGCACGTCCCAGATACAGACAGTTGACCCAGCGATGACCGGGGTCAGAGGTCGCCGACCTCCCTGCTGACAGCTGATGAGCAGCCAGTCATGGGTTGTGTCAGTCGCTCGCAGAGCTGATCACGGCAAGTCTGATGATAAGCGGCACTGAACAGCACATGTAGGGTTACACCTTCAGAGTAGAACCTTGTATGACTGCATCTGTGACTGGTATCAGACTTTTTCTGGGCAGATCTCGGAAACGTGTGTTCTTCCAGTTTAGTTCTTACACATCTGACGCTTCACATTCTCCGCTGTCTTACTGTATAATGTGGACATTGAAAGCTGAATTTAGGGGCCTTTGAATCAGGTGAGTGGTCTTAACCAGAGCTAAACTGCAGCTATTTTGAGACGTCAGCCCACTAGCATAATGTGTCATTTGTTTCCCCCAGCGTCAGAGGTCTGAGAGGGAGAGAGAGAGAGAGGGAGAGAGAGAGAGAGAGAGAGAGAATGAGAGTGAGTGAGAGAGATTTAATTATTTGTGCAACCACTCATTCTAAAAATTCTTGCTTTTGATTGTGTAACACATCATACTCGCACTTCGTCTTGTTCTGTGAACAGGAAAGACTGTGGGCATCAACATGGACATTCCTGGAATCCAGCATTGTGGCTTTCACAGTCTTATCTCTAGTAAATACTAAATTCAGTGAAAACTCATTCACCGTGCACTCCTTGATAGTGAAAAGAATTTCATTTATTCAGCGGCTTGGGCTAACAGCGGGAAAAGGAGCTGATACAGTTTTCATATGATGACATTAGAACTTTGTGTTTTTCTTAAGAATTTACTAAAGGAATACTACAAATGTTGTTATGCCTATTTAACCAGATCCACCCCATGAGGCACTTGTACACAATATAAAAAGGCCATCCATCCATCATCTTATCTGCTTTGTACTTTAATGATGTTGTGGGAATCTCTTGCAGTCTATCTCCAGAGCACATTGAGCGAGGGCAGCAAATACATCCTGGACAAGTCACGGTCATTTACACACACACACACACACACACACGGACCATTCACTCTCACATCCACATCTAGGGACAATATATTGTCTAAAATCGAACTGAACATATATATTTTTGGACTATGACCGTAAACTGGAGATGCCAGAGAAAACCCACACAAACTCTCACATTGAGCTGAACCCTGGGCTACTCACATCAAACAGTTATAAATACAATCACTTTATTTGATCATTGTAATTTCTCCTGCACTATACATCTGTTCCACAGTATTCATGAGTGAAACACCTACTTCACCTACTTCATTTACTTTTAAACACAACTTTAGTTACTTTGCAAGCTTTTGTATGTGGAATTTTAGAAAATATCACAAGAAACAGAACATTAAGGCACTGCTGATGATAAATAAATGCATACTTTTTGTAATCTATCTATCTATCTATCTATCTATCTATCTATCTATCTATCTATCTATCTATCTATCTATCTATCTATCTATCTATCTATCTATCTATCTATCTATCTATCTATCTATCTATCTATCTATCTATCTATCTATCTATCTATCTATCTATCTGTCTGTCTGTCTGTCTGTCTGTCTGTCTGTCTGTCTGTCTGTCTGCCTGCCTGTCTGTCTGTCTGTCTGTCTGTCTATCTATCTATCTATCTATCTAATGTTGTAAAACAAGCAATACAATTATATAATAATAATAATGAATGCTTTCTCTGTTTTTGTCGCCCATTGTTATCCAAGCACCTGCTCCACTATTGAATATCTGTTCCTTGTTGTTGGACAAGCTGAAGTGAGTTAAAAGCTTATTTTGCATGAATGCTTGTGTTGGCTGGAGGATGAGAGGTATGACCCCTCTCTCCTCTCTGCCATGGAAACTTTAGGAGCCGATCATGGCGAGGGGGAGAGCGGTGGGAGGAGCGAGGTCCAGGTGGTCCAGCCCTGCGTAAAAAGCGCACCGAGCGCACGCCAAACTCCTAGTCGGCGTCACTGAAAAAAAGAGAGAAAAGGGAGAAAGGGAAAGAAAGCAAAGCACGCGGGCTTCTGACTGGCACCCCTCCGAATGAATAAGCTGTTCTGGTGGACAGAAAGCCTCCTGGATTTGTTGCTGCAGAAACGAGGGAAAGAGCAGGGGCAGCGCGGTGCAGCGGGGTGAAGACTGTGGCCAAACAAGGGAAAGTTTCTCCTCGACTCCACAGGGTCAACAACGACGACGACGACAACAACAATAACAGCAACACGCCTGGGCTCGGGCTGCTTTAGGGGGAGATATGTTCAAGAAGAGCAAGAGCAAAGTGCTGGTGGATTATGCGTCAGAGGAGGACGACATGTCCTGGCACTACCAGCACTCCTACAAGGTAAGGATGGAAAGAAGCTGCTCGCAGTCGGGATGATTTCAACCTGGTCTAAGATGTCATGTTCACTTTGCCGCTAATGTCAGGAAAATGAAACGCACCGATAGCGCAATTAAACACAGTTGTTATTTAAGATTAGACGTGATAAAGAAGACGAAGTTGATGAATAAGTGAAATCCGACTTTAAACATAGTCCCAGATGTTCCTATCTATCTATCTATCTATCTATCTATCTATCTATCTATCTATCTATCTATCTATCTATCTATCTATCTATCTATCTATCTATCTATCTATCTATCTATCTATCTATCTATCTATCTATCTATCTATCTATCTATCTATCTATCTGTGATAGTAAAAAAGTGTAACTCCAAACAACTATTCATCAGCTGAGGAGGAGAGTAACAGTCACAAACATCCCATTATCTCCCCAGAATTACGTAAGGCAGTTTATCCTTGGTTTAGATGTAATGTAATGTAGATGTAAACCTGAAAGTCACAGAGAGCAACAAGGGCTTAATGGGCAACATATATACTCATCTATGAAACAGGAATATAAACAATAAACAATAGTGGAATTTGTTTTCGTTAGTTTCGTCTCACGAACGTTTCGCAAGCTGACACATTTTCTGTGAGCATGAGGGAGTTCACGGGTTGGGGTTAATGATGCACACATGAACACATGCTGTCTCCCATACAAAGCCACATTTAAAAGGTGAGTGGTGTGTGAGGTTCAGGACCCTCTGTATCATCTGTATCAGCGTCTGCAAGCAGCTGGGCTCTGTCAAGGTGTTGGGAGGGATTGTGGGGGGTGCGGGTACAGGGGTGTTACACACACACACACACACACACACACACACACACACACACACACACACACACACACACACATACACACTGAGAGCAGACTTTAAATAGGTTTCAAAGAAGGTTTGAGGCTTCCAGTTGTGCTACAGTAATTGAACTTTCTCTCTGTGCTTTGGTAACGCTCAAGCTGTTGTTTTTTCCCTCCTTTTTCCGAGGTCACAGTGGCGTCCAAACAATGTGCTATCAGCCTGATTGTGGTGTCTAATCAACATGTTTAATGTATGAGAAAATGTAATTCAAACTGTGTCATGAATCAAGGTGAATCATGCCGAAAAAAATCGTATTTATTTAGGGCTTCAGAAGGAGATGAAAGATGAAGGAGAGACCAATACATTTTTGGTAAAGTCATTATTTCAACAGGGAGGAAAAAGGGCTTGTTTAAAGGTTTGTGAACCTTTCACCACATGTATAAAAGTTTCATGTGGTGGGCAATTGGGAATGTCAACCAACGCTATTTCCCAACATTTTTCATCTGGTGCCGTGTCGAGAGCTGTGACCCCTTGGCTTGGTTGTATTGGCCTCTGTGAACTTCCAACCTTGGAATTGACGCATGTGTGCCAAAGAGGAGTTGCTTCCAGTTCGGCCAGACTGGACTCTTGTCTCCAAAATTACTCCGTAAGAGCCGACCTGAGATCAGAGCGAGAGCCGTCTCCTCAGAATTCCTGGGAAAGTCACCAGGGAGGTCTCCTCAAGTCGCCATGGCAACTAAGTACATCCAGGGGTCAGGGGTCGGATCATAAAATGTCGTAAACACAGCGAAGAGGCAGATCCAGCCTGGCAGTGGTACAGGAGTGGGCCGGGATACAACGTTATGATAACACAGTCTGGACATGCAGCCTTTTCCTTCCCTTCATTCAAACCTCTGCAGCCACTCTGATCCTTCAGCGCCTTCAGGGCGAAGGACAGATTAATCCCAAGCGCTTCTGCGTCACGACCACGTTGCATACATGTTTCTTAAATTCCTTCAGAGAACCCAATGTCACTGGAGGTCACATACGCCTGGTTAGATATAAACATGTTAAATCAACTTTAATTCTTTCTCTGCATTTTATGAAGTATCCACGACCATGTAGAGTAAAAGTCATGCGCTTGACAGTATTGAGCCTCGCTCCAGTCGCTCTCATTAGTCTTTTGAGGATGCTCTTGTCACATTAGCCACATCAGTGAATCACTTGATCTGCACCATGTCAGAAAATGTCCAACAGTGTACCAGAGAAATTCATCCATCCATTGTCTTATGCACCCGCTTCCGGTCTGGTGGAGCCTACAGGGTGAAATTTCCCCATAGTGGGACGAATAAAGGCATATTCTCTTACAAGGCCTATTCTATTCTATTCTATTCTATTCTATTCTATTCTATCCTACGCCCTGGATAGTTTGCCAATCCATTGGATGGAGAACAAACTCACTGTAATACTCATACATTCAGAACTAGGATGGCCAATTAAGTGTTTTTGAACTGTAGGTGGAAACATGAATACCTGGAGAAAATGAATGCAGACGTGGCCACATAGACACTGAAAAGGCCCTCGGTCTCTTGCATTTGAAGACCCCCCTTGTTGTGAGGCAACAATGCCTTGAATGGAAAAATCCAATTATATCTACAGAACCACTGGGCTTTCCAATCACACAAAAACAAGCCTCATTGTAAAGTAAAAGGAAGCCTAACGTTTTCACCTTTATTCACTCAGGAGGCTTTGATGCTTTCCTGCCTTCATATGCGCTAATTTTGGAAACTGGCGATTCAGGGATGAGCCACAAGTCACCTTGACCCCTTTGTTCATCTTTGTCTGACTTTGCATTATCTCCTCATGTCACTGGATTAAAAGTTTATGTTTACTTAAAACAGGTTTACTTCACGACAAAGTCTATTTGGTATGTCGTGTTACTCCCTGCTCTCTCTCCGTTTCACGTTAAGGCGATTTACGGGTCGTGTACTGAATCTTTGTGTAGCCAGAGCCAGACAGATAGAGACGGACTGACAGAGGGATAATACATCCACAGACACAGAGGAAAGGAGCCAGGGCATAAAATGCAGGATTAGAAGTTAATATCTGTCCTCTCTGCACTGCGCACAAGGGCGACCACAGTACCGGCCCCGTGCTGCACTCTGCTCGCTCTTTATTGAAGTTCATCGGCAAGCGGCAGCTGGGAACCTGACGGAGGTCTGGGGCTTAAATTGGTAATACACCTTCACTAACATATACGTCACAATACTCATCTGTCATCTCACCATTGAGACCTTGAGACCCTGAGTGGGGTTCTGAGGCTCTGGCTTCAGATGACCTCCCATCTTAAAGGGGACCTAGAATAAAACACCACTTTTCCTTGGCTTTGTTGAATAACAACAATCCAGTCGCCCCAACACCTTTAAAACAGTTTGCATATACCTGCTTTTGTTCAAGTAAAGGAAGGGCATATGACTGTTAGGCAGCAGTTTGGTGAATTTTCTTGAAGAGCTCCTCTGATTCTGGCTTAATCATACAGTATATGGCTGGACATGTATGAGCTCCAGACCTGTGTCTCTCTAGTTAGCGCGCTTGTTGAAGGGCAGACAAGACAGCCAGTCATTGGAAAACCGGTGTGTGGTTGCCAGAAAAATATGCAGCAGAACCTTCCAGAACCTAAAAATATAACCATATTTTTAGGTTTTGGAATGAAATACTTACATTTCTGCACAGGGCTTGTAAAAGGGCTTGTAAAATAGCTTCTGAGACATGTATAATGAAACTGCAGTCCCAAACCAATCTTTGTAACAGGGGTGAATACTTCATTCAGCCATTCTAGGTCACCTTTAAAGTGTCAGCAGTGAGCAGGAGGAAGTCAAAGTTGGGTGGGTCATGGTGCTGATGGGGTGCCACAACTGCTCTGATCCAATCACCACAGAGGGAAAAAGGTACGGTTAGAATCAGTTTAAAGCCTGACGCTCTCCAAAAATGATGACTTCCTCTGACCTTCTAACTTTAGGTTCAGGCTTTGCTGTCCAGCTTTACACTTTTGGTACGGATGACAGCAGTCTATTGCTGACCTAACTCAAGAAAGTACTTCTATAAAGTGGTTCATTTAGTCCGGAGTTTGGTGAGAGCCGTTTGTGAGTCCCCGGGCGTGAAGAATGTGGAGATTTGTTGGTGTCAAATGGCTTTTAGAAACTGCTCTTGGCACTTACGTATTTAAACTCGCTCTGCACCTTTACTGCCCAGTAATCTGTCTCTTTTTTTTTTTAACAAACAAGGCCTTGCTAGAATTTACACACTTTTACACACAGACTGGGAGCGGAAAAAAATGGCCCCTTGAAGTGTGAAAGCAGGACTCATGCTCTCGGCTGTTCAGGGCTCTCTCTCTCTCTCTCTCTCTCCCCCGAATCTCCCCTCCCCTCACTCTCTCTCTCTCTGTTCCAAGTTGTTAATGCTTTTACGTCCTAACAGTAGTCAGCAATCAGTGTGTGTGAGTGTGTCTTTGATCAGCTCAGGTGGCGTGGACCCAGAGGTCTTTGCTCAGACTTGCCCGACCACCGTTTCCCCCCCTCCCCTCTCCCATCGAGTTGTTAGATGATAAAAGTTCTTTTAGCTTTGATGGTTTAACAGGAATCCGGGCTCCACTACAGTTATCCCCGGCTCAGCAGCACGTCTGATGACTTATTGCTACCATCCACTACAGGAGCCTGAATATTTTTTAGGCTTTTAGCCTTTTTGAATTTGTTTTTCAGCACTGCACACACATATATATATATATATATATATACACACACACACACATACACACACACACACACACACACACACACACACACACACACACACACACACACACACACACATATATCCCAACTCCTTCAGCCAAAGTGGGAGGTCTCCCTGAACCTGTCTCTGTGATCTGCTCTTTGGTCAAGGTTTTATTATTTCTAGACCTGAGGGTTTTGGCTTTCAAGTCTTCAAGACCAACAACGCAGCCTGGTTAGTCAGGTATGAATCGGAGGACAAGAAAGACTCAACGTCCATGAGGAAGAATCAACTTTTTTGTCATCACACTTTGATACAATGAGGCACAGGCTGTTGTGACTGAGAAATGAAATGTGAAATATGATAAAAAGATAGGAAACATTAAAACAGAGGCATGATTTCAAGTGGGAGGTCATTTCATATGAAATTATAAAGACACAAAAATAAAGTTTTACAGCAGTTAAAACCTCACAGGCTTTGGAACTGCATGAACCTGTTCAACTTTTGTTCTGTTACTTAATGGCATTAAGCAAAACAAGGTAACTCAGTGATTTAGAGAATTAGGAAAACAATGAAACCGTGGCACAAATATTATACACAGGATATAGCTCCATGAAAAATGGGTGAAAAAATAATTCGGGGGCTGAAGGACAATGGACCTAAAATAGCTCCACTTAAATACTCAAATGGTGTCATGGTCCATTGCCGCAGCAGCTCATGGATTTGTTTTCTCTCCCTTTTGTTTGGCTCTGCCCTCTGGGTTCAGCGGCTCTCCCTCGTCCCCTCTCATCCCTCCATCCATCTCTCCATCCTTCCCTCCATCTCGCCATGCAAACACAGCGTGTTTATGTTACAGCTCTAAAAAGGTTGCCCCTCTCTTTTTACAGGAAAGCCTGCACACACTCCGCACACACACACACCTTCCTGTGCCACAAGGTGCGGACGCTGTGTGTGTGTGTGTGTGTGTTTGTTTTTTGGGGGGTTGCTATTTGTGTTAACTCACTGCTGGCATGTGTGTGTCTCTCTCTGTGTGTTTGTGTGTGTGTGTGTGTCTCAGGACAAAGACATAGAAGGAGAGGAAGAGGAGGAGGACGCTGTCACTGCAGTCTCCAAGGTAAACAGCACAACTTCACAGCTCTCAGGACGTAACACAGACACACCATTTGCTCTCAGACTGATTCGCAATTCACACTGAATTGTACCTTTGACAGTTACCCTATAAACACATGCATGCTCTGACCGGACAAACACATTGTATGCATACTCAAAACACATTCGTATCCTTTGATTAACCTCGGTGCTCCCAGAGTATTTGAATGCACTGTAGCCACTGTTTCTGAGGCTGCAGTGTTTATCAGTAAACACACAGGCCTTCAGCTGTCATCCGCTGCTTTATCTTTGACCTTATCACCAGCGGTATTTGTGTATACGACATGGGTGTGTACGCCTACTGGTACCTTTATCCACAAATTTAGAGTGGAACCGGGGAGTAAGAGACTAAAGTTAGGGGAAACGATTTACAGGATAAGTCTGTTTAAGTACAAGTCATATTTGTAGTTTTGACATCAAAGTAAGAGGGAACTTCCCAAGACATGTTTTATACAAACCCTTAAGCTTAGGCAAACTATGTTGTTGAGCAAAGCAAAAGCAAACAATGATATTATCACCTTCGCTGTCTGCAGCAAACATCCAACACAGTTTACACACTAGCATCCTGCCTGTAGTGGCAGTGTGGGCCGAGTTTAAAGACAGTTGCAATTATATAACCGAATCAGTTTTATCCTTATGTGCGGTGCAGAACAAAAATCCTTTGTCCACTACTCAGTTGGCACTTGCAGCGTCCTGCAGCAGATACAGTATCTACAGTATACACTCGACCTCAGTCACCTCCGACCACCCGCCGGTGGAGGAATTTGTTCTGTTCTCTTCTGCTCCCCAAGGGTCAAATCATGTTTAGGTCTGAAGTTTTCTTTGTTCTCACTCAAATGATTATGCTCAGCTTACACCAAACTGCTTGGCACTCGACTGACTGTGTCCGCTTTTTGTTTTTGTTTTTACGTACAACTAAAAGTTACTTGAATGACGTCACATCCCACACACACAGCCATGTGTATCGTTTAGTAAAATTCATTACAACTTTACTCTTTGCTTTGTTATTTACAACTTAACTGACTTTCAAAATATATATATTTTCAATGCATAGATACACTTTTTAAGAAAGGAAAAGAAATGTATACCTACCCACATTCACAAACTATTCACAGTTCAACAGAGTGTTTTGCCACAAAAACATTGTGAATGATTGTTTTTTATTTATACTTCAATATTTCACATTCTTGTTAAAATATTTTTATGACTGTTGGTTGTGTGGTCTAAATCAAATTTTATTTATATGGCAGCTTTCATACAAAAAAAGCAACACAAAGTACCTCAAATAAGCTAAAAACAACAGAGGAAAACCCAATTCTCCCACATCAAAAAATACACACAGAGACCTGGAGACATAGAGATACGCACACACACTGTCAATTGCAGAGGCATGGTATTCAAATATTCAAATAATGGTTTTATGATGCAGGTTTGAGGACAAGTGCCCTTTATGTGTGCAGGCAACTTTGCTGTGCCCACCTCAAACAGTGTGTGCATGTGTGTGTGTGTGTGTGTGTGTGTGTTATCTGTCTTTGCTCCTGAGAGATAGGGAATGTCTCTCGATCTGTTCCGACAGCAAATCCAAACTCTCAGGTGTGGTCGCCTCGGAACCCCTTTGACTCAAGTGTAAACTTCAGATCTTTGAGACGCTTTGTCTTTGGACGCTGGCTGGGCTCCATCACATGTATAGCCACTGTAGTCAACTCAATTTACAGGACATGTTTCACAAGCTGTTTGTGAGGATACGGGTAGCTGGGCTGGAGAAAGGGAAGGAAACGCAGCATTCTTTCGAGGAGCTGGGCCTTTTGGACGGGAACAATCACCGTGGAAGGAAAACAAGTCTGAAAATAACCACGGACTGCTCAGACACCGTAGAGGGCTGAATTTCTTCACCATTCATTCCTTTCATGCTCATATTAGGACAGGAGGTAGCCTGGGTGGACAGGAAGTGGGGGTTACCTTTCACTGTAAGAGGCTGATTCCATTTATAGTTAGAGTTGGAACAAGTTTCATACTGCTATGCTGTTTGAACTTGCAATTCATCAACATCAGGTACCTCATAAACACAGGCATACATTGAAAGTCCTTATTACACAATCTCATAATGTGATTCAGGAAGTCACTGAAACAGATAAATGCACTTCCAAAATTGCACTATAGATTTCAGGAAAACTGGGATATCATACATCTTTTAACAAGCTCAAAGGAATAAATGGAATTCCACAATCTGATGGCCTGATTTCTGGCCCAAGCGACCAAACTTTGTGTAAATCGGTTGAGTAGCTTTTGCATAATCCTGTCGACAAACAAATGAACCAATTCACACAAGTGAAAACGTAGCCTCCGTGGCTGAGGTAACAAAACAGGTTGATGAGCTGTGAAGCAACAAAAACCTGAAGCTGAGGCTGTGTTGTGTCTTATTTTTCCACCTTTGGCAATATTTTCTTATTCAAAGGCCTCTTTTAATCTCCCAGCTTCAATCTCTGGGGTATGGATGGAAGAATTTGGCCCAATAAGAGCTCTATTGTTCTTCCAGGCGTGGAGCTGTAGGTAAAGCTCCCCCACACCGTGGAGCCTGGCGAGCTGCTCGGTTTACGTACAGTACTTTGGAGTCAGAGAGATTACAGGCCACTGAGCTGCTTTGGATCCCATGGCCTGGAGGTTAATGCTGATGAGAATGGTGAATGGCGTATGTGCAGACATGCATGCACAGTGGTCATTTACCCACACCCCCCCCCCCCCCCCCCCACACACACACACACACACACATATGCCGACTCACTCAATCTGTCTTGGTATCTCTGGTTTCTGCTCCGCAGAGCTCTAACTACAGCAAATCCGATCCATGGTTTACACTTGACGGCACACAGGAAACAAGAAACTAGAGTGCAAAATAAAGACAGGGTGTTGAAATAGCTGAAATGAAGGTTTTGTAAATAGATTTTGATGGGAAAAAGTGAAAGAAGAAAAGAAAAGAAAAATAGAAACTCCCCAAAACTGGCAGCGTTCTTGCCCTGAGGCATGTACGGGGTGATGAGAGGCGAGAGGAGGATTTGATTTTTCATCTGTCTGCAGCAGTGCCTGTCTCCCTCTGAGATACCATAGTTGCTCCATTAGAAGTCACATAGTTTTGAATATGAGAGATCATAAGTGGGATAAGTATGGAGCTGGTAGGACAAAATGTTCTGTTTGGAATGATGCTGCAGTACGTGAGCTGTGACTCAGTGAAGCTTGATCCAAGGCCCAGTGACAGATCTTATTGTTAACTTTCCTGCTGGTGTGAGAAAGTGCCGCTTTCATGTCCCATTAGTTGTTTGCTTGTTGTTGTTGAGCAGTCACATCCTCTGGATGAGAGGCTCAGAGAGCGAATCAGAGGAGGGGAAGTGCAGTTCCCCTACACATAAACCATAGACACAAAAGAAGCCGTTCACAGGGTTCACCAAGGTCAGGCGCATTCATCAAATCACGTCCTGAGCGCGGAGAGTGTTTTGATAACGGTGAAGCGGAGGCATGCACGGATGTGAGTAGGAGTTACATTATGACCTTGACAGTTGACATTGGTAATTCTTCCCAGGCATGAAGAGAAACGGAGCCAAGAGCTTGTTCCGTAATCGCTTGTGGAGGGCGGTATCTGCGCTGGGTGGAAAGCTGCGAGCGAGGGCAGGGAGGAATTCTGATGTGACGGGGGAGTCGGGGGGGAGTTTTGGAGGGAGTCGGAGGGTCTTCCACTGGAATGTGCTGCCCGTCGCTGCCAAGTCAATGCCACTCGAGCTCCTCTCCCTCACTCTATTTACCTGAGCGGTTGAGCGTTTCATTTGGCTTCCATATGGAAGTTGCCAGTTTTATGTATTTGAACTTTTAAGTGTACGTTGATTAAAGAATCAAGGCTTAGCAAGGAATTAGTTTAGCTTAGTACAAAGAAATGGGGAGAGCGAAGCTTAAAGCTTAAAACCTAAAACCACAAGGTCACCACTTTTTGCTCTGGGTTGTTTACAGTTTAACGAGACATTTCTTGTTTGTAGCTGAGCTCTTTGCTCCAGAGCGATCCCATTGTCTTGTCTGTTGAGACATAAAGAGTGATATTGATAATGTTGCCCAGCAATTTGAGCAATGCCTCTCAAGGGTAAAGCAGAAAACAAAACCTCTTTATTTCTGTGATGTTGAGTTATGAAATCTCTCCTCGTATTGGGACGAAATTCACTTGTCGCTATCAGCGATGATAAGCTGATATGAGCTGTAATCAGCCTGCAAGTCAAAATCAAACGCTCTCTTGTCTGATGCCTCCTGTCAGGAGGCCAAGGTGAAGAAGATCATGTCCAAGAAGGAGAGGAAAGAGAAGAAAATGTTCTCCTCTAAAGATGACGAGCACTTCTTGTTGACTGGTGTGAATCTGGCTGACCGTAGGGGGTGAGTACACACTCGCACACAAACACATGATATCAATGACTGACTCACTAACTGACCCACTAACTACAGAACAATATAATATACACATAAAAAATACATAATACATACAATATACACTGCATACTGTACACTGTGCACACTATGATGTAATTGATACTTAACGGTTCGAACTGGACATGCTACAATGTAATTCTTTCATATTGTACATGTTGGACATGCTATTAAATACAGTCATTGCCTACAACTTACTTTACACGCACTATGCTGTGATGCATGCTGTTGCGCCTACTGTACAGACACTCCTCTTTTGTGCTCCTGGTTCAATGCTATCTGCCTACCGTATAGTGGATTCTCATCTAATCTAAAGTAACATGTTGTTCTGTACGTCACATGGATGTTTGGACACAGCATGATAAGCTGTGTTACCTCCCTGCAAACCCTAAGCTTTTACAGCATTGCTTGCCATGAATTCAAGTATCATATTTTTTAAAAATATATGCTTAATTTTTACTACACATTTATTTACTGTGAATATAGTCCTTAGCTGAATGGTTTTGATGGAGACTTATATGTCAAATGCAACTGTAGATGTAGATCTTTCCTGGTTCATGCATTGTCAGTAGTTACAAATAGTTACAAAACTATTTCCATTCTTGATTAGATATAATAGAGCCATTTCCAAACACCATATACTTCTAAGTTTCGGATCTGTTGAGGAAATGGAATATATAAAAAACGGAAAACCTCTATCAATCACTGCACTGGAACAAACACATGGGAGTTCCTGTACAATGGCTGTGTCACTGTATGGGGTTGGGTGTCTCAAGCATACATTCCTATTTTAAGTTCAGACGTGAGTTTTCTATGAGCTCAAAGCTTGTACTTCCTCTCTCTGTTCCCCCCACGAAGGTCTCACAAGAAAATCAAAGATGACGAGAAGGAAAAGGAAAAGAAGGACAAGCCCGAGAGGAGCCACTGTTTCTGGGAGAGCGTTACCATGACGATGAGACAGATCTCCCCCGGCAAAAAACCGGAGAAGATGGAGGGGTGGGAGCCGCCGCACCTGGCCAGCCTAACCGAGCCCGGGGTCGACGATGGCCCCGAGGGCAAGAGCCAGAACGGGGACTCGCCGGTGTCCCTGGCTGACTCCCTGGGCCTCCCGCTGGAGCTGGCCTCCTGGGCGGGACAGGGGCAGGGGCTCGAGGAGGATTCCTCCCGCTACGCAAACCTGTCAGACTCCAAAGCTTCAACGGCCATCAGGTGGACAGCTCGCGCCAAGGTCAAGCTGGCCGGCATCAGCAGGATGAGCAGAGGGATTGTGTCAGAGAGCGCTTGGGAGGGCTTCAAATAGTGCCGACCCAACCCTCCATTAACAGGACCAAGACCAAATACCTACTCATGTTTTCTATTTCTGGACAAATCTGATGTGAAGTGATCTTGAGACGCCGTAGTCATGTCATGAACATGAGAGTCACCACATGAACTTTGTTCTTATCTTTTTTTTTTTTTTAGCCTTTTAGTCCGTGAGGACGATAAATTGGTGCGGCTGCAGCTCAATCACTGACATAAACAACAAATAAAAGCCTTAAACTACTGTACCATTTTAACTGTGATATGCACCGGCCTGCCATGTAGATGTTTTGTGCTGTCAAAGAATGCGAAGGATGTTTTCTGTGGCTGCCAATAGTAGAGAATCAATGAAGAATAAGCAAAACTGCTACTGAAGACTTTGTGTTTCCATTTCCTTGTCTATGCAGCACCTGAGTGAAGGATGTCAGCCTTGACTTCCCCCACGGTTATGCATGCACGTGTGCAGGTGTGGAAAATGTGTTGAGAGCCCATTGAGAGGATCTAAGCTTGTGGATGCAAACGTGAGCTGTGTTGCGAATGTGTGGAGAAATCAATGCAAGGTTGCTGAAAAATTCAAAGTGTCCCAACGGTGTCGTCGACTGAAGCGCGTTCAAGTCTATTGCTGAATATGGATGAAGACAAAGTCTGTCCACGCTCTCTGCACCACCCTCAGGCGAGCAGCGATCGCCAGCCTGTGAAGTGCCTTTTGTCAACAGATCAAAATCGTTCACCTACTGCGAATGTGAACTTGACCAAATCATCCACTGAGCACAAACACAGCACGGCGACTGTGTAGATGCAGAGCCTACCCAGCATGCACCTGCTGTGCTGCATCACCTTTGGAGACACCCCCTGGTCTTCACTTACAGTCCGGTTGTGTGCGCTCCAGTATAAACAGCAGATGAGCTGTATTGTGCATATCCATTTATGGTAAAATAGACATTGTAGAATTATTAAATTTATGCCGTGATTTTTTTTCCCTCCAGGTGAGTGAGCAGCTTCATGTCACTGGGTGTTTCTCTCTTTTCTATGTTTTCATTTGTGTATTGAATTTGTTTGACACTGAAGTCTGCTCCATTCACGGATACAGGCCCACTCCCAGGGAAGCCTGTATCCTGTCTTTATTCACTAAAAGGCTGGGTCACCTTTTCTCAAGCAGAATAAAACGTTAGTTGGAAAGCCCGCCTCTGCTTCTTTCGACAGTTGCACTCTGGATCAAACCCACGGCTCCATTAACAAAGTCTCTCTCACCACTTTTGCTGATTTGTTGGTCACGACAGTAACAGCCAAGCAAAGTTGTTCGTCATCAGGCCAAAAAAAAGGCTACCAGCTGTATTTTCTCTCTTTTGTTGTGCATAGGAAGTGCCCCAGGAAGAATGTTGCCAGAGGAGGAAAGTACAATAACACTATGCAAAATGAACAGATAAAATGAAATGAAGCGTCTTTTTTAAAGAAATATTTAATTATTGAATAGCTAGTTCCTGTCCCATACAAGTCACAGCAGTACCACGTCATATGGGAGAGCGGAGGAATTTTACAAAAGTTGCAGGAAGGGTACAAAATGCTTATTTTTCCATAAATACTGCTTTACATTTCCTCTGTCTCTTGACAGTTCTGGGGAAGGCAAACTGTAAGAACTGGTACGGCTAAAGGAGTCAAACGTTAGTTTCTCTTAGTACCGATGCACACGATGCACTGCAAGAATTCACAGAGGACGACATACATGTAAACAGGTACTTGAACGCGACATGCATTCAGTTATTGCAGGGAAATACCACCGAAAACGGTCGGAGAACGGAGTTAAAACACTGAAGTAACGATACCCAACACACAAATACTGTTTTTTTTTTCCCGAACACTGTAAGAGGTTAACCTCTTGGCATTAAAAAAACATCTACTGTACCTATAAACATGCTACAACCCCTTGACATAAAAATCTTTTTTTTCCTTTCTCACAGACATGATCATTTTCCTCATGAGCGAATGCCTCTTTTGTTTTTCTTATCAAAAAGACAAACATTTATACCGGGAAGAGAAAATCACAATGTTCATGTTTTCGCCCTCAGTAACATTCTACAAATGGACAAGCGAATGTGTTCGATCCCCGTCCCCGTCACATTTCATGGAAACACTTGTGCGCGAGGGTAACAAGGACGCTAAAAAGTCGTCTCCTCCGGTCGAAGCCCTTTGTGTTTGGATGAGTGACATCAAGCTCTTTGCAAGGACGGGGCGGTGCGTTCAGAACTGGAAGAGGTCGATGAAGTGCTGCGGCGAGATGGGCATGAGGCAGCTGTCGGGGTCGTTGGCCGTGCACGGGTGACCGCAGTCCTGGAACATAGTCAACAATGGCCGTGTTAGAGAAACCCCGGACCAGGGAGACGCTTTTTAGGCCGGGCACAGGCCTATCCTGAGCCAGACATTAGGAAGCTTCTTGGTTTTTCCTCCTCAGCATATGACATCTGCATTTTCAAAGCAGCACAAACAAGCTTGAAGCAGTTTTTACACTGACACAATACACAGCTGCTTATTAACTCATACAGCCACTGGATCGACCATGAAGCCCAGTGTTTACTCCTCACTGAAGCTATGAGGCTCCAAACAATTAAGTGAGCAGTAAAGAAAAGATTTACCACTAAAAGTCACAGTATTTGTTGAAAATACAGGCTCCACATTGCTGGACGATGACTATGAATTCTGCCAGCCTAAGTGAGGACTCTCTGCAGTGGTTAAATGCCTAAACTAAGCTGACGAAGCCTCATAAAAGGGAGAACTGAGTCAAAATATTTATTCATAAATGCGTAATTAATGGCTGCCTTTATTGGTTCGGTGCCAAAGGACTGATGGTGAAGTATGCCTACAGTTGAATAAAAGCAGTCCCTACTCTACATCTACGAGACTGACTCCCTAAAATGTCTTTGAAGAACCACAGAAGATACAGATGTGAGGAGAAAAGCAACTGATAGTTTGCGTCTTACAAATTGCAGCTGCAGTTGCAGACTGGCTGCCGGCATTAGTAAACACAGAGACACTTTTGTGTTGAACGAAACCACGACTGACAGTTTGCTCCTGATGAGCTCAACATTCAGAGGAATTTATGAACCAACAAAAAACAGGTTCTTAACAAGGTGGTGAGGGGTCAGTAAAAAGTCAGAGAGACAGTGTTTACAAAACACACCCCGAGCAAAGACATGAGAACACCAAGTGGACCGGGGAACGGCACAAGACAGAGCGGGACAGATGGAAAAAGGTGCTATAAATCTGATAACGAGGGAAACGTGAGGCCAAGTGGCACATGAAGAAACTCATGGGCATGATGGGAAATAAAGTACCTTGAATAACAAAGCCAGATGGCGATCCTGAGGGAGTCAGGGGGGGAAGGAGGGGGGACCAGGAGAAGGAGCCGGAAGGAAAGGAGACAAGCAGAGGGAGGGACGCAGAGGGAGCACAGGTTAAAAAGTACAGGGACCAAGTTGAGGAGGATCGTGGGTAGTAGATAATCACAACGACGGGGGGCAGCAGGGAACAGTAGCATTTCTCATCTCCAGGTGACGCTATTTACTCAATCCAAGAGAATAGGGATCTTGGGAGTCACATTGTGTGTTCATATCAGACCTCACGGGGTCCAAACTAGTCATTCGTTTGACCTCTGACCACGGTGATTGCACATCCGAGCACATGAGTACACACAATCAACAATATTGTTGACTACAAAGCCTAGCATTAGCAGCAGTGGTGACATGTGCTATGTGAGTGTGTGACTTGTTCCTGCTGAATTGTTTAGGCCTTGTTCTAAATATCAAGCTTTTAACTGATCTTATCAGTACATTCGATGGGCAGTTAGTGAAATTATGAAGTGGAAAGTCGAGATTTGCACTGACCCAGGTCAGTATGAGAGAGGAACAAAAGAGTCTGCGATATCTCAGAGTTTACCAAACATTAGGGAATGTTTTCTCTCTTGTTTTGTCTGGGCATATAAAATACAGCACGTTCTGGTACAAACTCGAGACTTGATATGTTAAGACTCCCATGTTTGATCCACGAAGGGTGATTGTGACATGAGGCCTGTCAGAAGCTCTCTCTCTGAGTGGCCACACCAGCGACTTCATGGATTATGACTCATTTAGTTTGTCATATAGCGCCTGTTTGTTTTACCTTCCAGAAGAGGATGCTACAGTGTTTGCAGAAGTGCAAGGTGTCTCCATACTGCTCCCTCATCGGATAATGTTTCTGCAGGGTGAAGTACATCAGCTTCCAGTCCACGTTGTCGCTCTGGGTCAGGACCAGACTCCTACAGAACTGCATGAGGATAGGTGGTAGAACACAACCATAACCCCTTTTGAACTCTGTGTGAGAAATAGTCTGGGCTCATGTCTGATAGTGATAGAAATTGTAAAGAATTGATACAGCCCTGCCCTCTAGTGGTCAACATTTACACTACAACCCTTTCAACAGAGTCTGAAAATAATCCATCTGACCACATTTAACATGCTCGTTCACCTGTTTGTCAGAGAAGTGAAAGTAGCAGAGTTTCTTCCACAGCGTCCTGTTCTCACTGAGGCTGTGCAGAGTGGGTGTGGCCTGTCCCAGGTTGATGATGTCATAGGCGTCGGACAACTTGCAGATGATCTGGTTCTGCATGTGCAGCGGCAGGTCGTCGAATGTCATGCCGTTGCACATTTGCTGAGGAGACGATGATGAAAAGAAACGGTGAAAGATTCAAAGTGGACAATCCAAAAATGCGGAGAATGATGATTCATAAATGGATGAGCATTAACTGTCCGGTTCAAACGGCTGCATTGTCGAGCCTTCCCCTTCCGTATTCGGTGTTCCTCACACACCTGGCCAGGAGGAGCTGAATATGAGGAGCTGAATCTTCCCTCTTTAAATAGACCCAGGAGGTGTCACACTCATCATGCGTGAGGCGCTCTACCTTGGTGATCTGCAGGTTGTTGAGCTGCTGCTGCCATTTGAGAATGGTCTCCAGCCGGCACAGCCAGATGTTGACGTTGCCCACGAGGACACACCTGCCGACGTGGATGGTCAGACCGTGCAGTGTCGCGCTGAGGTCACTGAGCAGCTCCTTCACGAGGCGTGGATTGTACTGGTCCTCGAGAACTGGTGGCATAGACAACAAACAAAAAAACAAAAACAAACAGTGATCAAAATGAATAAGGCTGCACAGGACAGGCCAACATGTAGCACGACATCGTGATGTATGTCATTTTCAAAGCTCAATTACGGTAAAACGAAAAGGCCAAAACATGAATAAATCTACAGCAGATGTAGAGACATTTCTCTGGCAGACACCTGCAGAGTGACAAATTGAGAGGAAGCAGACTGATTGAAAATACCGCAGCTGAAACCGCAGTTTGTAATGAATACTGTCAATTTCACGGAGCAGGACTTCCACCGCACACGAGTGGCAGACGAGGACCTGTGTGTTCCTCCATCAACGCTATGACGGCGGGGCACGGCTGTCCAACAGGTTTCGGTGCAATAGCGCTGCTGAGACGGACAGCCTCATATTGGAACTAATGACTCCACTTGAAAGCTCTGGACTCGCTGACCGCGTCACAGTGGCTCCCAATCAAAGCAATCAGAGCAATAGCCTCAATGTCCTCCGTGAGGCCAGCTTTCTTTGGGCGCGAAAGGGGTTTAGTTATTAAAAATGTGTTTCATTTCCCTTTGTCTGTCCACCGTACTCTGTAAACTGTAAGGCTGCCTGAGCGGAGCTGAGTGGTTGCCGCTTCCAGTAACAACACAATAAGCACAATGAGCAAAGTTGTTCGGCGCGGCATGCGCAGTAATCACAAATAACAAAAACCTTTGTTTCGCCAGCGCTGGCAGGGACTCCCGCTGCTGACCTTCCAAACCGAGCCCGTCCGTTTGCACAGCTCTGACAGTAAAATCCCAAAAAGTCTGAAATGGCATTGCTTAACGAGAAGGTTCAGCGTGGCGTCTAATTTCAGCGCTATCTCCAAAATCTGTCCTGAAAATTTCAAACACATCCTTTGTAAAACCCCTGCCATAAAACCCCCGCCGAAGAAGCCTAATCTGAACAGGGGAATTATAAGCAATTATTCTCCGACGTCAAATGTCCCGCTCTTGTGCAAGATCCTGGGAAAAGGAAAGGTTTTCCATCAGATTAACAACTTTCTAAATGAAAGGAATATTCAGGAGGAATTTCAATCACGGAGGCTGCTCCCACAGAGATAATTTGTGATCTGACACTTGGCGCCGATGCCAGCAGGATCTTGTTTCTGGTTCTCATCGATTCTGGTGAAACGTTGGGAGACCGCGGTTGGCCTCGCAGAATGCATTAAGACGTGGCTGTGAACATACACAAATGGAGGAAAATTTTATATCCGACCTGGGGACCATGTGTTCACGGAAGATGACGTCATAGCCCATATTGTAAGAGAGCTGTCTTACCCCACTGATATTCCCACCATGCATGTTTCCTCTGGGCGATATCATCTGGTAATGTCATTCTTTCTCCACGGCTACGCTGATGATACACTAATTAATATACGTCTGTCCAGCAAAGTTTCAGACATACGTTGAGTTCCCCTCACTGCCTGACTGTCAGAAATGCAGGAATGGAGGAATAATAGCTTTCTTAAACAAAATGAGGATAAGCCAGGAATCCTATTAGATGGCCAAAATCCGACAGGGATGAGCTGATTAAATCACTTGGCAAACTGAGTCCCTGGATCGAACCAGAAGTAATAAGACTGGGTGTTATTTTAGAATCTGTCTTAGGCTTTA
This sequence comes from Karalla daura, assembly GCA_029224185.1. Classification (NCBI taxonomy): domain Eukaryota; kingdom Metazoa; phylum Chordata; class Actinopteri; order Chaetodontiformes; family Leiognathidae; genus Karalla; species Karalla daura. Next base: position 5,259,923 of record CM055206.1, read on the forward strand.
AGTCCCATATAAACAATGTAATCAGGGTGGTATTCTTCTTCCTTAAAAAAATCCATCCATTTTTAACAAGGAGAGGATTAAATACATTGCACATTTCACGGGTTCTGCAAGCAAATAGCATCATGGCTTCCTACACTGTAGTATCTTCTTATCGTCTCGATCTGATTATTAAGACTTTCAACTTGTATGCAAAGCTTTTAATGTCTTAGGACGGGTTTCCTGGCGTTTTTGTTCCGTCGTGAGCTCAACTCTGCTCCTGGTTTTCTAGTTATCCCCAAGCCTGAGAGGAAAGTTGGAGCTCAACTTTGGAACGGCCTATTCAAGGATTTTAAACAGGAAGGCTTTTTCAAAAATGTGCAACCCAATTCGCACCAAACCATATGTGAGCACTGACAGAGCTGACTCTTGATCTTATCTGTAGATGTGACAGCCACTTCCCACCCAATGCAAATTTGCACCTGTGTACAAACTGTAATTCTTACTCTTGTGTTGATGAAAAACTGCTCGGTGCACCCTGAATTACCGCCCCCAGGACACTGATGAATATAGTGTCCCACATGGCAAGGGGTGTGTTCGAATGACCTCTAAGGGAGGAGGAGGAAATGTCCGTATCTGAGCCCGATCTCCATACCTTTTCGCACAATCTTCTCCAGGATATTGAAATAGTTTTTCTGGGCTGCGCCGCTCAAAGATGACAGCTGAGACTTTGCTATGAGCTGGAAGAGCTATGGGAGCGAAACAGAATCAGACAGGGAGAGATATAATCACAGGTCCCGCTTGAACAAGAGCTTTAAAAGGCTTCTCAGGGTGTGTGTGTGTGTGTGTGTGTGTGTGTGTGTGTGTGTGTGACCATGACCACCTACTTTTGCAACATAGTTGAACCTTCTCAAGTCCTGAATAGCGCTGGAAAAATCTAGACGGTTGAGGGCTTCGCCCAGCGTGCAGTATCCATGTCTCTGTGTGTTGGGAAAGTACACCCACATGCCCATATGTTCAGTTAAAGTGTTATCCGGGTGAAAAAAAAACAAAAAACCCTGTTCTGTTACTGAATCATCAAGGTAAAAAACAGCTGCAGCACTGACCTCTTTTGTGCTCCCTTTCTGCACATAGATCCATTTGTCCCTGAAAACAACTGGACAGATGGATAAAACACAGCATTAATTCCGGCGTCAGTTCACTGCTGAAAACATGGACTCTACACAGTTGGAACCAATGCAGTTTATTGCAACCTTTGTTTGTCAGCCTTTCATAATAGATTGCAACTTTTTTTTTAATGATGTGTGGGATCCCTATTATTTGTATCGCGTTCCCCCGTGCTAGCGTCTTCTCACTGTTTAAGTGTGCTGCAAGGTTTCAGCAGTGAGTTGCAACAGACCGTGCAGGTGTGCAGCGTGTCAACTGTCTGTAGCTGCAAATAAATAAGTTGTTTCTAGGAATTATCCGAGGACAGAAGGAAAAGCTAACATTGCTCTTGAGGAAGATGAATGGACCATAGTTGAAAGATTTACATTTTAAACTAAAACTGAACTAACATTTTGAAATGGATGAACTACCAATACGGAAACAAACAATTAACTTAGAGATCTCCTGCCTTAGGCAGAAGGCAGGTCTGAGTTTCAGCTATTTATTGAGGGCTTTGTGCCTGGAATGCTTGGAGCAGAGTTATCTGAACGACACTTCACCTATTTTGTCATTTGGACACATGCAGGTGGCGTAAACAACTGCACATCATGTTGAATGAGATAATCTCAGGTGATAAATTACCAAGCGAATAAAAAGTCCTGAGCCTAACCATATTAATCTAATGCAGTGACAGACACTTGGACAAGGTTTTGACCCCTCCAAAGCAATAAACTGTGCTCTGCTTTTTGTACAGAACCATTGATGTTCTGTGAAGGGCCTCTAATTTTCGTGCCGCCAACAAAACTGAAATTGTATTGTATTGTGCGGACTCACACTGAGATTTGGTGTTATTGTTGTAGAAATCCTTTCTTCTCTTTGCGGTGGCGAGCTCACACACATCCCCGACAAACATATTTTCCTTGTTGTCACTACAGAGCCTGTTTGGAGAGAGGAAGCAGGGGAGGAATTTGTTAATAGCGCCGCTCACACACATGCCCGACGACCATATTTCTCTTCGCTGCCCCTGCGGAGCCTGTGAGCAGTGCACCTGGAATACATGTTATACATACAGGGCTCTGCTCTGATAGGTTCGAGGCGGTTTACGTGATGTAGTATTTTGGGTCTCAGAAAATGTGCGAGTGCAAATTACGAATGCACAGGTCGCCGGAGAGAAGCAGTCGTAATTCAACAGGATCCTCTGTTCGGGAATACCTGTTTTGACAGAATCGCAGCAGCAAGGAGGCTAAGCTGAGCTAGATAAGTTTGAGTCAAACAAGTCGAGATGAGCCAGTATGTTAAGATGGTGAACATACTGCGGATCAGAGTCGTATATCAGAGGCCGGGAGATGGAGTCACAGATGTGAATCGTTCCTTTTTTCTAAAAAAAAAAAAAACAACAAAAAACAGACATTACAGGACCCTTATCTGATCCCTGTTATTTCTGGCTGCCATTCTGGGCCTGCTGGATTGAAGTCAGTAAAAGCTGCCGGGCTATTATTGATAAGAAAGATCTTAGAATTTTGGCAGCTGACCTCATCTTGACTTATGTTGACATGGGAAGCTTGAATTGGCTCAATTTGAACAGAAACCCAAAGGAAAACATGTATGAACGTGTTAATCTACCAGATAAAGATTATCTATGAATGTGTATTTATGAGGGTGTGTCTGCACGAATATAGACACTTCATCATGGTTTGCAGAGAGCGCTGCGATAGCGAGAGCTCGCGTTTGTGTTTTCAGAATGCCAAGGAAATTCAATCACATAAAATAAAATCAAGAGCAGGAGGCTCTGCTCCACTGTAACAGGACATATTGTGATGACCTTTAGCTGACAGACCAGACTCCCCATCCATCAATACCCCTCGACTGGACCAGTAGGACAGCCAAAGGAAAATAATATCTAAATATCTCAGGGCTGGTTTAAAACCCTTGTTCTTGCACTTCTTCCATGTTCCCATGATTTGTTGCACATCTGATACCAGGTCAGATCAGTCCCATCCCTAGTAGTTACATGGGATATCATTGCGCATGATATGGCACCGCATTAACAGGAACCGACTCGGAATCATCCACACTAGGTCCAATTATGAGAGGAGTGACAGACTGACTGTGTTATCTTGAGAAAATAAACTCTACACATTTAGGCTGATGCATCATTAAAGCTATGCGCGCACCACCTGGCACACATTAACACATCATCATCTTTTTTTTTCCCCCTTTTTTTTAATATCCTATGGGAAGTTTCCATCAGCGGGACAGAGCCGAAGCGATTTGTCGGATTGTTGCATAACGTATGGCACCGCAACGTGGACGTATTCCTTCAACAGCCCCGCAAATGCAAACAAAGTGAGCTCTGCTTGGCTCAGGGGGAGGCACATTAGGGAACTGCGCTAGAGATGTGTTTGGAGGGGTGGTGATGATTTTTACACCCACTGTGCACCGAGGGTTGCCTCTTAGAGAGAGAGCCGGCGGATCACACTCCATCGAACTTGACCCGGCGTCTCTGTTTGTCATTTAAAATCATTCTCTTTTCATTTGAAACAGAGTGATTATGAGGCTTCGCTTGACTGAGAAGATGTCCGTAACAGAAAACAGACATCACAGGTCTGAGAGTACATGCAACGGAGTATTTGTTAGAATACGGGGCCAATTTTTCATACGCGTACATGGGGAGGGGAAGCTGGGGAAATCCGGGTAATTTCAACACACATGCTTTCAGGATGGAAAAAAAGAAATCTATCGTTTTGTTCTCCTCCAGCGGGGGGAGAAAAAAAAGAAGGCACGGCTTTGCTTGTGTGACTGAGAAGTCGACTGATTCAGCTTTACAGTAATCCCTCATCTCTATCCAGTTATCCCTACACACAAACACACATGCAAGCGGAGTTATCTGTCACAGTGAATTAGAAGTGAGGAATGCAAAAGCCTGGCCCTTTTTTTTTGTTTTTTTTTTGTGCTTCACAACAGGTTGCATGCAGAGCGCTGGCCTCCGCCGAGTGGAGGAAAAAAACGTCACGCAGCAGAGAACATTTACGAGGATTTGTGGGTATTTAAACTAGATCCTGAAATACACGATCTAATGGGGTGATAGTCTAGTCAATCGAACTCAGGGAAGGGCCCAACCCAGGATAAATGACAACAGCGCTGTTTCATAGCTTTCCTCCCGCATCTTCTAGGATTTGGTGGAGCACGCGGTTTCAAGGTTTAGACTAAGATTTCATCATTTCGGACCGAAAACGCTGCTTACATTGGACGCCCCACGCATCAGGGGCCAGTCTTTCCAGAGCAGCTTTCTTTTTTTTTCCTCTTTTCTTTTAACCACGCCATCTGCCTAACGTAGACAAAAGGTAGCAGAGGCGTGATCATCTCCACGGCCTGAGCGAACGCACAATGCTGCCCCTGTCTCCGCGGCCTCTCCCAGCGCGGCCAGCCGGCTCGGCTCAGGCGGACAGCGGCCGAGCGGCGCGGGACGACGTCAGCCGCCATTGTGCGGCGGCGGTCGATAGGCAGGGCGGCGGCGGGTGACGCCACGGGGGAGACGGCGCCCAGCGGCACCAGCGGGGCCTCGTCTCCCGTAAGCCACACCGACGGGGACGGGGTCTGCCCGCTTCTGTGCCGCCCCTCCCATGCATCCATTCATCCATCCATTCATTCACTCGATGAAGAGACGATAGAGGAATGCAAAGCCTCAAACCGAGAGCCGCTCTTCTCTCATTTCTCTCATTTGGCGACATGGAAGAGCACGCGTTCCCTGCAGATAACGAGGCGAGCGGCAGAGAGCAGAACGCCCGGGACAGACAAACTGGTCTTGAGTCATTACTGTTTTTAAGGCAAGGCTGTAATCAGTGCTTCTAAGCACTTAACTTAACACCTTCGGCAGGGGGGGACGTTACAGAAATTCACAAGCGGTTTTGCGTGATGGGGACCCTGCAGCATGCGAGAACGACTGTGTGACACCATCCAACGGTGACTTTGTCGGCCGATCAGTCACCAAGTACGCAGGGCTTCAGGTCATCTGAAAAAAATCTTAGACCCGTGAGCAGATCAGAAAGTGAGACTTCAGGTGTGCTCCTATTTACCTGTGACTTCACCACCGTTAAACTCCTCATACTGTGTTTAAATCTGTTCATCATCGGGCACGTCCGTCCCTGCGGTACCTGGGAATCTGCGGTTTTCAGGACAGAGACAGGCCCGGGAAGGTTAAATAGGTGCTATGTTACAACACCATATATTACAACCAGCTTGCGGGACTCGCTTTAAACGTGTCTTTGTTTAAAAAACGAGGCTGCGTGCTTGCGTTGCTGGGAAGGGATAGTATGCAGGGGAGAGTCAACTCAGTTCACACGCACCGCAATACACCTGACCTCAATTCTTCACATTCTAATCTTCACATGCCAGCTCCAAAACATCAGAACGTCCTCCACGGCTATACTCTGGACTTTCTCGCTGGTATATCTACACCCTATTGCCAAAAGTATTCGCTCACCTGCCTTGACTTGCATACGAACTTAAATAACATCTCATTCTTAATCCATAGGGTTTAATATGATGTCGGTCCACCCTTTGCAACTATAACAGCTTCGGCTCTTCTGGGAAGGCTGTCAATAAGGTTTAGGCGTGTATTTATGGGAATTTTTGACCATTCTTCCTGAAGCGCATTAGTGAGGTCACACACTGATGTTAGACAGGAAGGCCTGGCTCTCAGTCTCCGCTCTAATTCATCCCAAAAGTGTTCCATCAGGTTGAGGTCAGGACTCTGTGCAGGCCAGTCAAGTTCGTCCACACCAAACTCTCTCATCCGTGTCTTCATGGACCCTGCTCTGTGCACTGGTGCACAGTCCTTCCACAGGAAGGATGGCCCCTTCCTGTTCCAACATCAGACATGTCATACAAGCAAGGCTCTGCTGGCCACCGCCAGACCCAGATTTGTCTATCAGAGTGCCAGATGGGGAAGTGATTCGTCACTCCAGAGAACATGTCTCCACTGCTCTGGAGTCCAGTGGCGGTGCGCTTTACACCACTGCATTCATCCTTTTGCATTGCACTGATACTGATGTATGGATGTGGGATGCAGCTGCTCAGCCATGAGAACCCATGAAGCTCTTCACACACTCTTCTTAAGGTAATCTGAGGGCCACATGAAGTTTGGAGGTCTGTAGCGTCTGGCTGCAGAGAGCTGGCGACCTCTGTTCCTAAGCATCTGCTGACCCCACCCCTACCCCTCCTACCTCCCTCCTACCTCATCGAGTTGTTGTCGTTCCCAATCACTTCCACTTGGTTTTATCACCACTGACAGTTGACTGTGGGATATTTAGGAGGGGGGAAGTTTCACGACTGGACTTGTTGCACAGGTGGCATCCTGTCACAGCACCGCTACGATGAGCTCCTGCGAGCGACCCATTCTTTCACAAGTGTTTGTGGTCTGCATGTCTGCAGTCTGCATGCCTCGGTGCTTACTTTCATATGTGGCCATGGAAGCAATTGGACCACCTGACTTCAATTATTTGAATGGGTGAGTGAATACTATCTTGTATCTTATTTCTAACAATGTGATGAATTGCCCTCTTTAGTGTCTAAACCTAAACCTACAGTACACTCGACCCCGTCTGTTGCGGTGATGTCCCATTGCCAGAACAGGCTGTAACTGTGGGATGTATATCACCTCATTAAAGGCCGACTCAATTTGGAAATTGTGGCAATCTGGTCAAAACGTTTCCTACTGTTGTTGCTATCATCCTATCCCTCTTATCTGCCTGTCATTTCTTTCGGATTAAGACATCGAGTATGACTATCAAAGATCCTCCCAAAGGGACGACATTGACACTCTGAGGCTCGGAGAGGAGCGTGAATGAACAGCGGCATCTGCAACCTTGAACAGATCATCTATAATTACAGTGGCTATGGGAGTCTAGGGGTTTAAGACGCTGGAGACTTAAGCCTAACACACCGCTTCTGTTCCATGTCAGAAACATGTCTCGCGACGTAATGTTCCTGGTTGCGCAGCACAGACCTCTGTTAGATAAGTGGAGGTATCCCCTCAAAAGTTTTTAATGGTTTTTGTGGAGGGTGAAAGATGTCAGTCATTAGTCCACTGCTAATTGGAGTGGATCAAATGTTTAACTACAAGGTGTTTACCTTAGGAGTCTGAGCAACTGCAGCTTCTAATGCTAATTGAAGTTGTTCAATAACTGTAACAGAATAAACACACTATGATGACATGTTTCATTTATACTGAATATGAATTGGTTATCTCTAAGGGTCTGCTGCCTTTGTTGTCATTCAGTCAAGCGGAGGAAGGTTACTATGGTTTTCATGATTCAACTTGGTATCAAAATGAACTTTGTTAATTAAGTTACTGAAATACGACTTTAAAATTAAAGTGGTTTTTATTGTGCCCTCTGAGAAACACTGTGCACTAGGATGGGGTTAGAGGACTCTTGTGGTAACATTTACCTAACGATTGTCTCATAACTGTGACGGTTGTCAGTCGGTCAGATATTACAATACCTCCTCAGTATTGTATGAATTATGCGTATTGCCACCAAATAATCAATTATCAGTCATCACCAATCAATCCCAGAATGTAAGTGATGCACCATGTGCATCTCCACGGTCCAATAGGACCGTTCTGTTTCATAACAGAGACTGGCTTTAGCCATAGCAGAGTACGATGGTCAGACCAACCCAAGATCAGCAGGTGAATATTATTATAAGATCGGGATGTTGCTCAGCAATCTCTTAGCAAATTGAAAACAACACTATTAATTACCAGTGGGGCTTCCTAGTAGCCCCATTTTCCAGGAGTCCTCTCTCAGGTTTTCTAAAGGACTACTGTTCACAGGAAAAAGACATCATCAATAGGAGCAGCTGAAACAGTAATGATGTTAATAACAGGCCAGCTAGTACACAAATGTGTGCGTATGTATTTATTGTATATCCTAGCGGTAATGGTAATGGTAGTTACACAAAGTAAAAACAAAAGGATGACAAGGACAAAACAAACAAATTCAATGCATTTTGGACAGGACAGGGGTTCTAGAAAAATGAAATGAACTAACATCCACTCTCTCGAGTTACTCTCGCTCTCCGGCATTACAACACCACAAAAGGACACGTGGACATCGATGAGATGGGTAAAAAAAAAAGACTTGTAATCTTACTGATTCAAGACTATGTCTCTGTCGCTATCTTCCAGCTCGCCTCCGTAGAGGATCATCCTCTTCCAGCCTTGCTCCGTCTTGGTCCAGCTCCATCCTGGAGACCTCCAGTCCTTGCCCAGGAAAGGCATTCTACCCGAGGGGGGGGTCAGCGTGAGCGGAAAGGGTGCGGCTTGCTTCAGACACCTGAACAAGCTGCGAGAGACTGGATCTGTCTTCGTTCTCTGAGAATAGGGAGGCAAAACGGGTCATAATAATCATTTGAAAGATCAGGTGAGTTAGGCTGAGGGTCAAGCCAAAAAACACGGTTCCATACATTCAAGGATTATGGATATTTTGTCCCATTGCTCTGTAAAAGTGAGTTTTGAATGTGCCTTTCTTGAAAGGAAACCCTTCCATAGGATCAATAAAGTTTCTGCCTATCTATTTAGCTACATGTTTATCTATCCGTCGATCCATGCATCCACCTGTCAACCTGAAATGAAGATGATCTTTGGCTAAACTTATGAGGATTTGGTGAATGTCTCACTTTTGCACTTAAATTCACATAAATTCAGGCTTCCACACATTTTTACATTTTAAGGAGAAAAACATTCAGGTTTTGACAGACTTCTCTTGTGTTCACAGCTTCGGGCTGTAATCCACAATCACGCATTCATGTCAGTTTGTTGTTGTTTGTTGATGAAATCTGCCAAATACACAGGAGGGCCACTGCATTGACAAATCCACTTACCCCACCAATAAGTGGTTTTGCAGATCACCAGGGGGATGCAGAACAGCGTGGCGGGGCAAAATGAGAGGAATAGCACGCTTGACAACAGCCGTGACCCGTTTATATCTAGCGTTTATAAAGAACGGCAGCGTTCATAAGGGCTGTTTCAGCCTTTTTGCGTCAAAAATGCGGGACAATACGAGCTGTCAGTCGACGCGACGCACACAGTCGCGGCGGGAGGCACATAAACAAGACCCCAGTGTTGTTGCGAGATGCGAGAGAGAGTAGGTAAACAAACCTGACGCGTCTCCTCTGTCGCTCTGTCCCCCCTGCTTTCAGCACCTTGACTTGTCTTTTCCTGCCGTGGTGGAAATATTGACGGAAGTAAGTGCGGCGACTGGCGCCCGCCCCCTGCCGCCCTCTGATTGGACGAGGCCCCGGGATCGATCCTGTTGCTACCCAGAGGCGCGTCGCTGAGTGGACGGCTGGGCTGTCACTCACTTCCTTTTTTTATCCCCTCTGTTTTGTTGGGGGCTCTCTGCTACACGTGACTGTGGCCTGCGCACATGTCCCAGTGTTTTGATTTTTCTGGATGGAGGATGGGAGCTGCGGTGTGAGCGATGCTGCGGTTATTTAAAGAACTTTTATAAAGCTGGATGTTTTTATACCAGTGCATTATTAATCAACCAGCCGCCTCAAGGTCAGGCTTTCATCTTTTATGATATTTTATCTAGGTCACTGGTGCAAAGCTGTCGGGACCACCTCCTCCTGCATACTATATGTAAACGCTATTGTTAGATATTGAGTAATCCTGTTCAGTTTGATGGTTGTTTTGTGCCCGCTTTGGTTTCACCTTTCAGTACTGCATTCAACATGTCTGCACAAGCCCCAAGCAAGACATACCAGACGTCTTCAAGTACAATTTCCAAGCCACATTGCAGGTCATGTATGTCTCTCGCTGCCAGAATGACATTACTTTCCTCCCTATTTGGTAACTGGAACAGATTTTTACATTGTTTAAGGTGGAGTGTTGCTTTAAGCGCTTGGTTTTGTAACATTGCAATTGTAGTCGGTAAGACACTTTTGGTCCAACACACATAAACTGAACAAATATGTTCATATTCTTAGATCTATCTGTCCATCATCTTTCCCACTCTGTACCAGTGGTTTGTGGGTGTCTGCTGGTGCAGATATATATATATATATATGCACTGCACAAATGTGTACCCATCATTCACTCTTACAATCCCACCTAGTCTAAAGTTGGCCTTAAGGCTCCCAGCCAGGATTGGATCTGACAGTCATCTCACTGTAATTTGCCAACACTATTCATAAAGCCACTGTGTCACCCCTGACATGCAAAATACGTCTCAAAATGCAATTTCCAAAACATAATGGATGTCATTTTAGTCTCTAGTGTAGAAACAGGACCACTTGTCAGCAAAGTTGTATTAATAGTTTGTATCACTGGGATGTTTTGACTGCTGTGTTAATTTATCTCATCAAGGTGATATGATGACACAGTGAGTTGGTGAATAGAGCTGATGGTTTTTCTCTAGGCACTGCAGTTTCTCCTACAATTGAAAAAACATGCATGGAGTCTTTAAATTGTCTGTAGGTGTGAGTGTGAGTTTGAGAGTGAATAAAGTGTGTGTCTTGGTTACAGTGATAATTAAAATGATCCACATTCAGGTTGAAATGGAAGATGTACATCGAAGGTAAGAGTCTGCTGCTCTGGTTTATATCTTTCCTCCAGGGTGATGTTGGGGACAAGGCCTGAATAGCTGATGCCATTAAACATTCTGCCTTCGAGGCAAAACAGTAACAGGGGCGTGATGTTATTTTTTTCTCAAATTAACTAAAAATAGTAGTTTAATGAGAACTACATGCCAGCTGTTCATTCACTTTAATCCACATACCTGTGTATGTGAACCTTATTAGCACGTTATCACATTAAAGTCATGTTTACTTTGACTGGCCAGATAACACAGCAGCTTAACACAGTAATTAACCTCAGTCTTGTTGTAAGATACTGCCACCTTTAGGCGTCATACAGTAAATTCAAACAGTTTTCAATTACTGCAAAGCACAATGCCAGAATCTATTACAGGCCTGACTTGGGCACACATATAAACAGTGCTCAAATGCATTTCTTTCAACTGTCGATGACGACTGAAATGAGTTAACACTGATTCTGCAGCACTTGCTTAAAAGGCAAAAGTCTGACCCATCATCAGGCTTAATCAGCTCTACCCCTGAGCTAAATAAGCGCTGAGACTTTTATGTAGCCTTGACAACGTTGGAGCAAAACGTAACTTTTAAGAAAAACATTGAACAGCTTTATTTGTAATTGCACGTTACTTCAGTGTTTGACATTGTTACACAGGCAGCAGCAAACCCAGGTCAACCTGGTCTCAGTAAGTTGTGTAATGACATCGCAGTAATAATTCAGTTGATGAAGATAACTGATGACACTTGCAGGCCTAGAGCCATGTAACCAACAGCACACATGTTTAATCAGTAATCAGTTCCCCCTTGAATTTGAGATGAACTTTAAGTTCTGGCAAAAAACAAGTGGAGGAGGCAAGACTCAACTTGTCTTGATGTGAAACAGCGAGCCAGGCCTGGAGTAGAAGGTGCGTATATGCGCTCACATATACAGTGCATAAATGTTATGTTAGTGTGAGCGAAACGGAGTGGGTGGTAACCCAGTGAGACAACTCATGTCTGTCCTTTGCTCATTTTCCCACTGGTGTTACAGCCCCTGGGCTTTGATCAGCACAGAAACTTGGCTAAAAGACAGAAAGAGAGAGAAAGTAGTGAATAGGCAAAGCATACAGGGATTTGAGAGGAAAGTGGAGATACAGTTTCAACGGGTCACTGGACTTAAGCCTATCAGATTATTAGGTGCATTCCTCTCGCACAGGACTCAGGGACCGACTGATTCTTTAGCTGGAAAATAACCAGATCCTATAAGTTTATTATTCTGTCTGGCTCTACTTAAACTTGATGATCGTATCAGTTTTATCACTGTCTATAAGAAACGCTTGACCGCAATAACAGTGTAAGGGCAGCTGTCCCTTGTTGAAATGTATACCTTTCACCTGGGGAGACACATGGTAGCGCACTTATTGGATTATGAATTGAAAGGCAGGTTACATAAATTCTGATTTCAGGGAACTTTCATGCTCAGTGGTCTGCAGGCCGGGTGCAGGAACAGCACTGACGTGTCTTTATCCAGAATCACCGCGACCATTTTGTAATCTAACTAATGAACCGGAGCTTTCGGAGAGCAGTTTCGATGACCACTTACCTTCCAGTCCATCTGGAATAAAAATGCGCTCATTAACAACTCATTATAAATAGATTAACGTTTGTGACTACATTATTAACGAATGCAGATGGAAAAACGCAGCCAAAGTGATCGCAACCTGCCAATTTCAAATGTTATTATATGTGCAGCTTTTTAGTGAACTGTTGCTCATGAGTGAGCAATTTATAAGTCATTATTAAATTCATTAGGGGCATCCTAGTGTTTAAACCAAATGTCCAAAAAGTATTCAAAGAGAAAAAAAAACGTTTTACAGTGTTTGGAGTTAGTTTTTTAGCCGATGACATCAGATATCAGTGTTTCCCCTGTATTTGGCCAGGGGCTCAAATTGGCTCAAACTGAGATCTGATTACTCCTCTGGATGTTTGTGTCATTGTACGTCTTCCCTTGTGCACATATGCATCTTGTTTCGATCTTGATTGCATCTGTTTGACATATCTATGCAGATGTTTAATAAAATAAAAATACAAGTGAACATCAATTTTGAAGATGGAGATGTTGAAAACTTTGGAAAGAGCTAATGGAAATGTCTTCTGGAAGTTTCACGCATGTGGACACAGACCAAAGAAAGCAATAATAATGAGTCCATAGAAACCCACACATACGTACAGTGCATACATGCAGTGTGTCTTCTGCATCAAAATTTGATAAGAGGATTGTGTTTGATAAGTCAGTCAAGGTCTCGTAAAGTCTTTCCTCTCTCTTTAGCGTTTTTGCAGCTGTACAGCCACTTGATAATCCTCGCGTTGCGTTCGATGACCGACGTCCCCTGGCGTGTCTTTTTACGCAGCTCGTCCTCGTGCAGCCCGTCGCTGTCCGCGCTCCTCCTTGAGAAGCCGCTCTCTGACGTGGAGACGCTGACGCTCCGTATTTTTATGGCGAGCTCGTCCGAGCGCGCCGAAAAGTTCTCCCTCCCCAGGGACTCGATCACCTCGCCGTCCAGCCCGCAGTACTTGAAGAATGAGTCAAAGTCGGCAAAGTTTTTCGAGTACCTGGAGCTGATGTCAGAGTGAGAGCGGCTGACTCCTCTGCCAGACCTCCTTTCTAACTGGGGAACTGTCAGGAGACCGGCAGATTTATCCACAACACCCTCTGTCATCTTAGAGTCAGAAACACTGTTTCCCAGGCTGTGCTTCCCTGCGACCCTCCTCCCCTCAGACGTAGGGGTGACTGCATGTGAGCCGCATTCCTGCGCCGTCCCCTCAGGTGTGCTGCTATTTGCCTTGCCGCTCTCGCTGTCACACTCTTTATCTGTCGCCTCGGGTAACGGAGCATTCTTGACCAGCAACTTGCGCGTGATGTGGTGTTTCCGACCGTTCGCCGATCCTCTCAGTAATTCGCATTTTTGTCGGTAAAGCAGGAGGGAGTCTGGTCGCTTTTTGGAGCTGGACCGACGTACCTGACCTGGCGAGGGGCTGTGCGAGCCACATGTAGCCTCCGTTGAGATGCTCCCCGTGACAGGGCTCCCTCCGTGGTTTGAGCTCCGAGAGGACCCGCTACTGCTCACAGACGGGGATCCGAGAGCGATGGCTGGCTCCTGGGTCGAGTTGACCACCTGTTGGCTTTTGACGTACTTGGGTTTGGTTGCGGCGAGCCTCTCCACGGCACTCATGCCTCCTTTTGTGTCACTCTCCAGTTCCATTTGTTTTCGAAGGTATTCAGGTCCCTTCTCCAGGATTTTTGTGGTGTCGCTGGTTGCCTCCATCGCAGTTTTAATGTGTTCAAAGCAGCAGTTTCCAAAGGGTCCTCGAGCTCGCGGTTGTCTCCAGTGTCGGAGGTAAAAGATTCCATTCACGCCTGTCCTTTGCCTGAGCTTGTATCACGACGGGAGAGCTCACCTTGTCTGTTCAAACACATTACCCCACCCATTCTGCGCAAGGCTAGTTTTGACCAAACAGAAGCCTGTTCAAAGTACACCTGATACAGTCACAAGTGAGAATGGTGAAAGCTGACACTGCTGCCGTTCTTTTTTCTTCTGCACCGTTGGAAGTGTTTGCCTTAATGCGGCAAAAAAAGCAGCGTTAGCCACGCTAACAAAACTTGTTTCTGTCTTCTCGAAATCCTGCCCACTATCTTTTATCATTTCATTTACAAGAGTCACTGAGTCATCAAATTGGCATGGCATGCAGTGCAGTGTGAATGTTGTGCAATAAATGTTTACTCCAGCCTATTCATCCTTAAATCATGCTGTGACTATAACGTCTCCTAGTGGGATTGCAGTAATTATTTGCCATCAGTAACAGTATTGTGCAACTCAGAAGCCTGAGATAAGAACTTTTCTGTAAGGTCAAGGTTTTGGCTTTGTGTTTCTGAGGAACTTTATCTCACTGCTGCTTACCTGTCTTTTAAAAACTTATGCAATGCAATGAAAAATTAGAATTGAACTTCCACAGTATTTTTCCCTCTCATCCTGACTGTCATTCGCTGCTGAAGGCACTTTCCAAGCTTCCGAGGTCGTATCGTTTTTTGTTTTTGACACAGTGCATTTCACTGCATTCTTGGAAAGTAGGAGTAGGTTCAAGGGCTATTCATTTGTTTGCAGTCTGCCGCCTTACCACTAGATGGTTAGACCAGGCACACCTCTCATCTACAGGGGAAACAGTGAGAAAGAGCAGCACAAGCCTGAATCCTGCAAACTTGTGTACGTGTTTTCGTAACATTTCACCTCGAACTAGAAGAATATCAAGTGGAACACTGGCACAACGGCACTCAGCAAATGTGTCGAATCCCTGAAGGCTCATTATAGCTGCAAGATCAAGGCTTGACTGAAATAGATGGAAATTACAGAAAAAAAATCTCATAAAAGAAGTAAGGATGTAACAACTGACTCCCTGTTCTCTGCTTCCTTGTGTAATTGGAAACATTCACCCAACTATAATCTGAAACATCTGTGTACAAACTTAACCTTAAAGCAGCTGCAATGAGTTTTGAAATAGTTATGAAACAGTTACAGTTTTAATATTGATCTCTCTATATGACCTACATACGCAAACAGGCCATCGCTGAGAAGATGCCTGTCCCTTTGTCCAGTTTCCCTACCGTAAAATGCAGCTGGATTTAGTCATGTCAAAAAGCCATCTGTGTTTCAGCTACGGTTGCTCGGACCAAGGAGCTGCAGTGGTGTGACGACAACCTTACTGATTGTTCATAAACAATGATCACGGCTGCCTAAATTGATTAGCACAGATCCTGTAATTGCTTCGGCATCAGAATTGCAAAACACTGTATTGCAGAGCAGCGCTGAAAAGTTTAGTGTTTTCCACCTGTCGCATGGGAAAAACATCTCATTATTTATTTGACTGTTGGTATTTGCAGTATTATTGGATTAGCTGAAGGAGCTGAACAAGACAGGGGAACAGAATGTGGATAGAAAACAGAGAAATAACAGAGCAGTCACAACATTAAGGATAACAGCTAAAACAATAACAGCAACAAGAACAACAATGGCAACAGCAACCACTATGACAGCAACAGTGGCTCCAGTAGGATCAAAAGAAGAATGTGCTTGGATCATGTGCAACCTTGGTGTGTTTGTGTGCTTTGTTGATGATGTTTTTGTTTCCTCCAGACAAGATATGGCAAGAGTCTCTTCTCCCTCTATGACAGCGTTCATTGATGTGATTACGAGACGTCAACCGTGATTAAAAAGATCATCCAATCACCATCCAAGCACACACTTCCATGAACAACTTCCTTGACAAAAAATGATTTACATCAAAGTCGTGAGGCGAGGACGTTCTTAGGAAAAGCGGTCTTCAATCTGAGATGCACTCATGCAGATACAGGGGCCACAAAAATCAGCAAAATTTCAACAAAATCATTATAATTGCTTTAAGGTAATTATATTTAATGGCATCAGAGCCATTAAAGATTCACTCATAAAAAAAGTCAAAGAGGATGTATAAAATACGTTGTGTGAGAGAGTTGTTCAAAGCAAGTATTATATTTCCTCAGGTTAGCTTCTCATTTCCTCACTTGCCTTTTTGACATTTCATATGTAGTGCAATCATTTACCATCAAAAAGGATATTCTCTCTCTGCATGTTGCTACACCACAAACCAATGACCTAAAGGGCTTTTAATTCATTCCTCACAATTCATTTAAGACCTCTCCTTAAAGTTATTACTCATTTTTTTCAATGTTTGTACTGTACATAATTATCATACCACATCTGTTTTTCTTGTTGATTGCATTTATTCAGCCTCGCGATTTCTTTTGATTGGCTTCCCTAAAATCATAATGAACAGTTCACTTGGGGATTCCGCAGAGTTTGCTTGTACTTTATCCTGCTCTGACCCCTGTTTCGAATGAATAATGATCTTCCTCAGATAAATTCTCAGATTTTGAAGTCTGGTGATAAGCAGAGGTATGCCAAAGTGTCAATATTATGACTGATTCCTCATGGGAATGATAACAAATGTGCATCTGTTCACATGAGTGGGAACATTAAGGATTTGAGGACTACATACTTAAGTACTTAGACACATTTTTAAGAACAAGCCCTGGATATAAAGATATTTGTCAGTGTTGTCAGGACTGCTGAGTGAAAGACTGCACAAGTCATTCTTACACAACAACTGCTGCTTGTCTACAAGTGCAACTGAGGAATGAGAGAATATCATTGGGTTTGCAGGTATTTGGACACATGTTTTTGTCTTTCAATAGATGACAGTGCAACAATGAAAAACCAGAATGTCCTAAGTTCAAATCCTGGTCTGACCAAGTACCTCTCTGTGTGGGGTTTGCATGTTCTTACCGTGTCTGGGTGGTTTTTTGCCAGGTACGGCAGTTTCCTCCCACAGTCCAAAATCAGGCATGTGGAGACTCTAAAACTGCCCCCTAACTGTGAGTGTGAGGATTAATGGTGTGTGTGTCTGTGTGAGTCCTGCGATGGACTGGAGACCTGTCCTGGGTGTATTCTGTGTCGTCATACAATGTGTGCTGGAGATAAGCTTCAGCACACCCCTGCGACACTGATGTAAGATGATGGATGGACGGATACGCAGTATTGTGCAAACACAAATAAGTGTTTAATAAAGTGAGTTGTGCAGATTGTGTTATTGTGCAGACAGATGGGGTAAATTGGACAGTATGAGTCTCAGGGTCTCAGGGTCTATTCACACAAACTCGGCCAGCCAGAGGGATTGAACTGCAAACTCTGATGGTCAAAGTCAGGAATGACTTCCTGTGTTGCATCTTGGAGGAACTTGTCTGTCACTGACACTAAATTAACTCATTCCAACCATTTCACTCAAAACCTCACGATGGAGGAAAAAAACAGTTCCAAGGATTTGAATTCTGCACAGAACAAATAAATAAAGGTCAGGACAGAGTTTTCTTTCCCCCTAATATACAATAGACTGAGCAGACAAATCCACAGAATGAAAGTTTGAATTCAACACTTCTGCAAGCCACAGATATGTCGAAACGCTATGTTTCTTTATGTTTCAATTTTCAATTTTATGTTGTGACAAGACTGTGGTTAGTGTGGTTGGAGTTATGCACTAAAACCAGAGATCATGTTTTGGCTGAAAAAATCCACTTAAGAGGCCACAAACATGACTGGATAATGTCCCGTTGTCTTATTAAAAATACCCAGCAGAAGTGCCAAAAACAGATGTCCCGAAATGTTGTTAAAAATACTTCCCTGTTTTGCTGCCACATACAAGCACTAACAGGAGTGTGGTGCTTGGCACTTGCATTTCGCTTTCTCACCACCACTACCTCAAACTCAGCTGAGTTAGTATATCCACATATCCAACTGTCTGGCTATCCAACTGTAAGCCTCCTATGAGATGCTCCAACTAAATGCAGTTGCTGGGATTATGAAACAGCTCGTATGATGAAACCCGTTCCATCTTAATGGGGAAAAAGGAGGGTCGGGGTGATGCAGAGCAGGGTAAACATGAACACCACCATTAGTCACTTCTCCCCTGAGCCCTTTTACTTTTATTTAATTCCCAACTTAGGCTGCAAGTCGGACAAACACATTCTACGCTTTAATGTCGGCCCGCATCATCGGCTAATTGTGTTTTGATTGAGTCAGTTGCAATAATCAGCATCCATCCCTGAGACGTGAATGAAACTGGCAGACTCAATTAAAAGCGACTTGCAAATTATGAGATGAAATTGCTGCCGGCATCTTTTGCTAGCGGTTGCCGTTTGAGTGTTACGTAAAGCAACCAATAATTGGTGTTTATGCATGCATCGCTAATCACCAAGAACAGAAGGTCACCTCCCACTCAATTAGTGTCCATTTATCGCGAGCTCTCCTTACTGTATTTGTGAAAGCAAGTGCATTTTGTGTTTGAAAGATTACAGCTGCTCACAGTTTTTCACAGAACATCAAAGCTTCTCATTTCCTTTCACGTAGTCTTTTCCCGCCTGTCGACTCGGGCAGCACAATCATCCAAAGATCGGGGGTGGGGTGGGGGCGGCGGTGGAGGGTGGGGGGGGGGTGGTATTGATACCAACCCCCTGCAGCCTACATATCAAAAAGTATCTTTGAACAGGATACTGGACCTCAAACTACCCCTGATGCTTTTTCATTACAGTATGACTGCATATGAATCATTAAAGCTACAGGTTCAGCAGACAGACCTGAGACACTAGTGTATAAATGGGGGTGAATGGGTGAATGAATATGTGTATATATGAACTTGAAAAGCTGCAAAGTGCCTCCACTGGGATGTCGTGATGACAGATGTACCTGTAACCACAGCCAGCAGCGATGCTGCGGGGACAGGTCACATCGTCTACGTCGCTGCTACTTTTTAAGAAACTACCGAGGTCAGGAAAAGAAAACAAAAAACAAGACAATAAAAACAAATCAAAGAGCAAATCTAATCTAATCAGCCATACATAATCCTCCTCTACTCAAAACAGGTCTGAACAGATATTGAATATAAATTAGATAATCCCATTTTAGCAGATATATAAATTTCACAGGGTAACGAGCACAAAGAGTTCCTCTGTGAAAAAGCATCCAACCAATCCATTTTCTTTTCGCTAAGCGCACACTGAAGTGATTAAACTCTCACAGTGGTGAAAAATTGTGACACTCATGGGATACAACTGATATTAAAATATCAGAACCAAGCTGGATGTAATGAATGCCATACACAAAGACACAAAAGTTTTGTAGTCCTTTTTGTCTTTTCATGAATTATATATAGCAATGAAGTCTCTCGTCATATATGAAGAATCCGAATTGGAATGATAGCGACGATTCTCTTGGATCAACTCGACAAAGCTCAGGGTAGGGACCAGCACCCCGGATTTCCCCCCTGCCTGCTCTCCATGTTTACTTATCCATATCTAGTCTACGGGCAATAATTTCATCCCTTATTTATTTCTGTCAGGCAGTAATAATGCTGATGCCTCTGTTTACTTTCTGCATTACTCTGTTCTTTCAACTGCCTGGGAACAGCAGCTCATACATTGCTCAGTCGACAATAAAAGCCATTTGAGCAGGTGAAAAGTGCACCAAACAGTATCAAGTGTGAGTGACAGCACACATATACATGTTTGAGTGGAGGCAGCAGGTTTACATTTTCCTCGCTAACTCGCTAAATCTTTAAGTGATTTTCAAGTTGTTTCGTCTTGACAAATGCCAGACACGCAGTCATATGGTTAGAAGAAAATTAGAAATGTGGGTTTTCCTACTAAAATACTTAATTTTATGTGAATGGCAATGCTAACATTTAGAGAGCAGTTAAAACTAATCTCATGACTGCTTTCTTAGAGTAGAATCTTTTCTTCGTGGAAAATTGGACTAATTATTTTAGGAATGATTTAAGACAGTTAAATGAAGAGACAAACAAACAACACTTAAGCAGGCAAATGAATTCTTGGCAGCCCTCTCATATCTGCTTTCAATCATAGTAACTCGTACATTATGTGCATTAATGTGCATATGCAGGGCTGTGCAGAGTTGTAGTGTCTGGACACTAACTTTATGTCATCATAAAATAGGGATAAGTTATTGTGACACATGAAATTTAACATGTTCGTAACAGATGTTGATTCAAAGTCTGGATCGCTGCCGTGGATTAATGGTATAATATGGTTCAGCACCAGCGATCGGGAGGCAACATCTCTGCAGTTTGCAGGACGTTGTTAGCGCTGGACAGCACCATGGTTTCTCCCAAATATTTTATTCTTCGATTGCCAACATTAGCAAACCACTAAGAAGATTTGTCAAACAAATGTCTCTCTTATACGTTATGTAATGCTATACACAATCTCAGATTGTGGACATGTGAGATTTTGAACAGGAATATTCAAGTGAGATCAAACATGTTTGGTTTTGAGTGATCTCTCGGTAATGTCAATAATATCAAGGTCGGTAATAAAAAACTGATGCTTTTGCTTTGCTATGACTCCAGATTCCAATACAATGAATGCTACCAGCCATTAATGCCTTGAAACCACTTTTTGGAAAACAGCACATTTAGGTAGAAACAACACAGCCTTTACATACCATATTCTTATTTGAAACTGCAAATGCCATCCACTGAATTTCTATGTCACCGCCAGAAGAATTCATTAACATAACACCTAAATGCATACTCACTTCATTCCTTCACTCCTTAAAACCGCAGCATACTAGTTTCATGGCTTGGCTGCTTGACCGGCCAACTGCACACGCAATTGAATCTCCCCAATAGATTTCAGTAATCCACCAGTTTCAAGGAACTTATTTTTACATTCACCTATACATCCCAGAGATTCTATAGCTGGTTTTGAGGAGCCAGAGGGGGCAATGAAATACCCAGTGATTCCTCTGGAAGTACACCTAAGTCCCGAATTAAGAGATCTTTAGGCTCTCCCTTGCCCACAGTCATGTCTTGCATTATTTCTGGGCTCAGTTGCTTCTTGTCATTTAGCCAGTCGAATTACCTGTGCAGAAATGTTTTGTTTACCCATCTGACATAAGAAGGGTGTAATTACAAATTTCCGCTCGCGTGCGTGGACAGGGTTGGCGTGGAAAAGTGAGACTTAAGAAGAGCAAGTGCTGAAAATAGCGACCTCTGCTTCATCTGTACTTCATTATAAGGAGTGAAAAGAGAGTAAAACGTAATGTTTACTACCTCATATAAATCATACCTATAGATTCTCTTGAAGTGAAGTCAATCAATAAATCTCTGTGAATGAAGGTAATTTCAAATGGCAACATATTTGAGGATAGATGTGTCTTTCGGTTTCATTTCAGACACAAAACAGCCCATGGTCAGTCAGCCAAAAATCCTTAGTGTTGAGTCTCTTCACAATGTGCTTATCTGCTGCAGATTGCCTGTCATCTCTTCTTCATTGTTTCTAATAACAAATATCCATCACTGTTAAAGAAGAGGACCCATGCCATGGTGAAAACCACACGAACAATGAGGTAATTAAAGATCGAAGAGAGAGACCTGAAAACAGGCGCCAAATCATGTCAGATCTTGGTTATCTCCTCTGAGTGTTTTACAGCAGGGAATAGATGCAATGCTTTGTTGTATTGGTGAATTTTATTTCAATGACCTCTGGATTTTCTCTTCAGTTGTTTCTCTGTAACCATTTTCTTACCAGATTTGAGGACATAGTTCATCCACTGCCACGGCTTACATTCAGCATACTTGTACTTCGCAGACATATAGTATTGAATTATGGCATATATGAGACATGTTACAAAACTCTTTGCACATTGTCTTCATCTTGGTTTACTATTGTCTGTTTGTTGCCCTCGTGGTTTTTACTTGAGAGCATCATGGATGCACATTTTGTTTATGGACATCATCTTGAGAAGCTACTTTGAGTTGGAGATAATCATCAACTGACATGTTAATCTGACTTAAATTTCTTTTTTTAATTTTCAGTCAGCAATGTGGATGTTTTCTCCATCGTGGACATGCCCTTACCTAATAAGACGTAACAATTGACAACTAAAAATTACAACTGTACATCTGTGTTAACAGCTGTAGCTTGTAAGGAGCTTTGGTCTGGTCTCACAGGCGTCAATGGTTGGTGCTTCAGCTTCCAATAAATTCCAGTATTCACTTGGAAGATAAATGCAGCAGTCTCTTTTAACGATGTAATGGCTTCCATGTTTCCCTGGATAAGACCTCTCTGGGCAGGGGTTACTTCTGGTTTGTGCACTTGTTCCACTGTGCTGCCACAGATGCTGGTCTCCAGATACACTTCCAGCGCAGGCCAAAAGTTCATTAGAGGAGACGTGACAGTAGGCAATATTCTGTGAGTGCTGCTGCAGTCTTCACGGTCAACAACAACTACGATGCACACATCAGGAGAGCGGTACAACCATCGAGACTCTTTGTCAACTAGGAGTCATATTTTCTCCAGGTCATATGTCATGCAAAAGATCACGTCACAGTTCCAAAGCATGTTGCAAGACCCTATAATCTGCAGCTAGAAATCCCTCATTTAGCCTCTTTCGGCGCAGGACTTTCTCCTGACCTGCATATTTCATATCATGACTCAGCAAAGCATAATTCTGAATATGGGAATGTTCCAGGAGTCTATAAATAGTGAACACTGTGTCTTATTAAGTGGGCCCATGAGGCTCTTGTCTGAGGTGACTTCAAGCTCTCATTTGCTGATGTTGCACTCTGCCATTAGTAAAAGTGTGGATCTCATTAAGAGCAACAGTGATTTATACAATATATTGAATAATCGCAGCCAGATTATGTCTCTAAATTCTATCAAGGAGAGATCTAAGCATGTCTTTCATAAAATCATAAAGAGTATTTTTTTCCCCCTTTAATTACAACATTAATTACCAACACTTCAAAGCAGCGGTGGACGGTTCCAATAATAAAACAACAGTCGAGTGAGCCAGATTTGCATATGTTTCATATTATCACATAGATGTACTGTCTGCATGATAAAAATGTGAAAATATTGTTTATTGAAGAGCAAAGGACTGGTTTGCTGGACCCAGTCTCCAAGGAGTGAGTGAAGGCACAGAACATAAACTGGAGAGAAGAACCTGAAGTGCACAATAATAGTTGCGAATATTTTGACAAAGTATCTATAATTGGTCATAAATGTTCTAAAGTATTTATCAAATTTTAAACAAATGAGACTGAATCTAAACGCTCATAAATACCGAAGGGATTATAAAAGGGCAAAAAAAAAAAACCTTTCCTCAGGCACGCGTTGGACGCCTATTCTGACGTCACACAGGACCACTCGGCACAAAATGGCGAGCTCTGGTACGAAGTCCGTGTTGTTCGTTTGCCTGGGTAAGATTGCCATTAAACCTCCAATATCCACATAAATTTCCCCAAAACTGTGACCGAGTGAAGTAACAGAGTCAGAGCACGTGTCTGTGTAGTTTGGGTGGATTGTTGTTTTGTTAAAGCCGCCGCTCGCTCAAATGCTTCAGCCTGCTAAGTGGCTAAATTAATGAGCCCTCGTATAAACTTCACAGTTTAGACACTTTTAGTACAGACGGGGTGCAGCCAGGTGGAATAGGAGATATCTCGGGTTTTGTAGATCTGCTGAGTAATGTTACCCAGGAGGAGTCTTGACAGCAGTCTGGGAATAATATACGCTGTAAATGTCAGGTCAGAGTCCACCCCCAAAAGTTAACTCTTGGTGATCAGCAGTGGTTTTAGAAATGCTGCAGTCTCAGAATGTATTTCTGACATTCAGAGAAAACGATGCGGGGAAGAAATCAGAGTAAATAAATGATATGTGCTTTATTTAGTTAAGACGGTAAGATGCAGCAGTCCAGTAAATCATTGTCTGGAAGTGATGGGCGCGGCTCACTGTTTGCACATAGCCTCTTGAAATGGTGACTTTTTATGGCAGGCACGATTGAAGTGCTGGCGAGGGCCTTCCTGTGTGAGTTTGCATGTTGTCCCAAACTCCACACAGAAAGGACACCGATCTGAAATCGACCCGGCGATCTTCCAGCTGTGACAGCACATCACAGAGACGCCACGGCGTCACCTTATTAGCCCCTCAACTGCACGATCATGTTCTCACTTCTCATACACAGTGGCAGTTTATTCATTGATTACATCTATGTATTCATTGCAACAATGTATTTGCGGTTTTGAACAGGGAATATCTGCAGATCCCCCATAGCTGAAGCTGTCTTCAGGAAGATGGCGACAGATGCTGGTGTTGTTGACAAGGTAACGACTCCTTGTTGCATGGTGCATGTGAGTGCATGTGATATTCACAATCACCCAGTTTTTAAGAGTAATGTATTGTCTTTCTTATTATCTTATAATAATAGTTTAATTGTGACATTTGCTAAATTTGCTAAGTTAAATGTTGAAATCAGGTTTGCTTTCACTTCTACATTATTACGGACCACTGCTGAAAGCATGCTTCCACCTGCTTTTATGAATTATTATGTGTTCATTGTTACCAGTGCCAGATATGACTAAAAGAGCAGTTTATCAACATTATTTTGAAATGTACTGTGCTAGTTTATTCATAGTGGGGAAATGATTGATGCATGAAGAATATAGTGTAATTCAAATGGAACATATTTATCAAAGTGTTGTGGAGCAAATCATTAATTTCTGAGCCTAGTAATTCATATTAATAATACATACATCTCTAAAGATGATGTATGTGGGCAACCCACTGATTCTCAGCCCTCGGCTACACACCGTTGCCCAGTGAATGCCCTGCGATTACGAATCACCTTTGCTGTGTTGCTCTTCCCCGTGCTCTGCTCTGCCCAGTGGAGGATAGACAGTGCCGCCACCTCCACCTATGAGATAGGAAACCCTCCGGACCACCGCGGTCAAGCCTGCATGAAGAAGCATGACGTGCCCATGAGGCACGTGGCCAGGCAGGTACGGGCTCCATCCTCCACGCTGACTGTAGCTAGCGGCCCCTCTCCTGTTCTCTGTTGTTGCAGTGGGCCATAGACAGTGGCGCCACGTCTGACTGGAATGTAGGCAGCTCGCCGGACGCCCGTGGCCTGGCCTGTCTAAGGAAGCATGGCGTTGAGACGAGCCACAGGGCCCGCCAGGTACAGCCGGATGTCCCGTGGCCCCCGTCGCCTCCTTGGTTGTGTGTGTGTGTGTGCGCGTCTACACGAGTGCCACTGTTGCGCAGTCGCGCAGGACGTGTCCGATTCCCAGTTGAGTAGCGGGGCCGATTCCCCGGAATCGCAGCTGTGCGCCGAGGTCTGCTCCGTCGGAGCAGGCGCGTGCTCATCTGAACCGCCGCTGAACTGGAAGCGAGGTTCGGCCAACTGCTGATGATCCCGACGAGTGCCAGATAGTGTGCGCAATAATGATTTATGTTCGCTTTGCTTGTTTCCATCCGTAGACGGTACAATGGAAAATTAGATGAAACGCATCCGCGCCAGATTTTCCAGTTCAGCGCTCATTAAGGATCAGCTGCGCCCCGCGAGGACACACCCTCCCACCACCTCCCCGGGTCACAAATTAAAACCACTAGCGCAAGCGAAGGCCAATAACTAATAATCTTCTTTTCGTGCGTTTATAACGACCCGAAAATGAGCAGCGGGGGAAAGCTGAACAACGGTCGGACTGAGTGTAGCTCGACCCGTTGCCTGCCATCCCATCCGGACGCGTGATTTGAATGACGCGAGCAGATTTCCGGAAGCGGTAGACCCCCGCTCCTCGAGCTGGGACGCAGCGGATGCAGCGGCCTCCTGTGACAGTCCGGCGGAGGCCTCCGTTGTTCCTGTGGCGGCGGCGTTATCGTCCTGGAAATGCCTCTGACGTGCGTTTGTCCGTGCGCGTCCCCCGAAGACCCCGCTTGGCCGGGCCCGTGTCAGAACCGCTGTGCAGGCTGATGGTACCTGCGGTGCGCATGAAATATTGATGGAGCGAATCTAGCAGCCATTGTATCACCTCGCAGCATGTGTTTCAGATCCCGAAACACGCCTGAAATTACACCAAGATGTTTGTCCATGTCGGGCCTTCAGGCCCTGCGCTGTGTTGGCTTATCCTCAGTGCAACTCCTACTCCCATGCGTCCCGAGAAAACTCTTTTTATGTTTCCCCGGGAGAACTCCGGGGGTTTCGCCCTGCGCCTGAGATCTGCCGTCTTGGTGGTTTGTCTGTCTGCAAACCATTCAGTCAGACCCTCGTCTAATCTCCTCAAAGCGGGGATGGGGAGGCTCAGTCCTTGGCTTAAACCCATCCAAATCCACACAATGAGCTCTGACAAGCCTTTGCTCTTTCCTCTTTTCCTTTATCACCCTTTTCATTTCTATCACTGGCTTTTGCTCCCACACTCTATTATTTCCTCTCTAACCCCCCCCCCCTCGATTTTTTTGCATTTTTTTTTTTATACTAGCTGAACTTCACTGAACTTCTGCTGCTGCCAGTATCCCAGCAGACGGGCCAAATGGGGGATGTTTTGGAGACCGTGGTATCCCCGCATACACACATACAAGCGTGTTTCTTTAATAAGGCAAACATGCTCTGGACCGGCGCATAACAAATTAAGTGTCACACTTAATGCCTTATCGGAAATTGCCAAACAGACGTTAGATTTAAGGCGGCAGAACTTTGGATGTCATGCTCATCAATATGTTATCGCTGAGTCAACACTAAGATAGAGCGGCTGCCAATGTTTTAAAATGAGACACAACCCAGAGACAGTTCAGAGCCGCTCTGCAGGCAGCTGATGTGCCTATCTCAGATTATATACCGGATAATCTTTAAATCAGCCATGCCTTATGTGATATCATATCACGGTATAGTATAGTTTATTACACTGGGTTACTTTACACATTGTATTTTGCCTCTCGAGGATGAGACGTAAAACGTTTGGAAAACAGAATCGACTCGACTTTGTGAAGCGACGCATGCCCGCAGCTGTTTTCACATTGGCAACAGAAGACGGGGTGGGGGGGTGGGGGGGGGAGCTGTGGCGCCTTCCAAAAGCACCTGTCTGGAATCCGTCAGGTGATAGTCGGGGTTAATTGGTGACAGGTGCGGCGTCGGGGCCGGGTATCCCGGCTTGGGAGCAACAGACTCCTCGCTCGCAGCGCAGTGGGCGAAGCCGAGCCGGGGAAGGTCGGAGCGAGCGGCGGGCCGGCGTGCACATCAGCGGCCGTTTGAAACCGACGCTGTCGACTGGGCCGGAACGGAGCGGGGCCCTGAGGTGCCTTGTTCCGCCGCGGCGGGCCATGACATGCCTCTCCTCGTGTCTTTCGCGGCTCTGAACTCTCTGAACTGTCTCCCCGTGCATTCCTCGTATACAGTAACGGCCTCGCGCCTCACTCTCAGACAGATAAGTCAGACCGGCCTCCCCGTCTGAGCCCCCCTCCCCCCACACACACTTTTTTTTTCTTTGTTGTTTTCTTTCTTTTGACGGGGGGATAACCAGCCTCTCGTTCCGAGGATGTGAACTGGAAGGAGACGGTAGCTGGGGGGTGGGGGGGTGGGGGGTTCGGACCACCCCCCCGTGCGGGAGTACGTGTGTGTTATTCCGAGGGGCCTCTCAGATGAGGTGAAAATTAAAATGAAGCGATCAGACCGTCACGGCTACAAGCCGACACCGTGCGAGTATAAACACGGGCTCACAATAAACATCTGTTTGTGCCGCTCGCCGCTACATGAATGGCCGCAGCTGTCTCCGGCGACTGCATCTCGACATCTGGACTCTGGGGCTGTGTTCACGTCTCGCTCCTTTGTTTCGCTCCTCTCTCATTTGTCTCCCGCTGCCCCGGCCTCCTCCCTGGCACTCCTATAAATTCACCCTTAAAACCTCTCAAAAGTATTCAGGGTGCTGCCTGTTTTTTATTGCCGCTGGACCCATTAAATCATCACCGAGCACGGTGGATGCTTTGCACAACACCCCTCCACATTCTCACAGATGTGCGGCTCACGCCGCCTTTCCAGCTGCATGGTACGGCGCGGCGCGACGCACTTCTGATACCAGGTGCTTTGCCCCCACACACACACACACACACGCCCCGCCCACCCCTCGGTGCGAAGGATGCCCCCGTCATCGGCAAACAGTCACAGGCGCGGAGCAAAACAATAGAGCGGCCGGAGAGGACGGCCGCAGCAGCCGAGGCGAGGTGTGCTTCAGGGAGAGCTCGACGGAGCGCAGCAGACTCCAGAGCTGCTTGCCAGGGGGAAAACGGGAAGGAGGGGGGGGGGGGGGGGGCACGGGCGACGGCCGGTGGTCCCCCAAAGTGACGGCTGAAGAGGGCGGCGGGTGCAGCCCGCGGCTTTCATCAAAACTCAAATCTAAAGCTGCAACAAGTGGCGCAATCCGCTTAGACCCCCGGCGATTGTAGCCCTATTTCGACCCTATGTAATCTCAGGCCTATGTAATCTCAGCCCTATGTAATCTCAGGCCTATAACTGTGGCCCCACCGGAGGCTGTGGACGAACCGATGACACTGTGGCGCGGTCCCGCATCATTTCCCCCCTGAACCCACTGCAACACCGTGTCGGCGCCATGGAGAACAGGGCAGAACTGTGAAGACCGTCTCTCCTCCCCACCCAAGACCTGCTTCAGTTTCACCCAAATCTCAGGGCCTCCTGAGACGGCCATAGGTTTGACGCGGGCCGAGGCGAGGCCGGGGAACGAGGGTGGGCCGTCTTTTTATCGTCTGCCCTGCCCCCCCCTCTGAGGGGCCCGCGAAGGGGCCGCGCCAGCGTACGGTTTCCACGCGCCGCCAAAAGTAATATTTGCTCTGTCCTGCCTTTCCCCCTCCGCTTCCAGGTGACCAAGGAAGACTTCGCCAGCTTCGAGTACATTCTCTGCATGGACGAGAGCAATCTGAGGTAGGGCCGCCCCTCCCCCCCCCCCCCTCCCTCCCGCGGCAGCGCCGTTTATTATTCCTGCGAATGTGGAGCGCAGCTGGACGCGCCGCTGCCGCCGCAAGCGCGCGGTGTCATGTGTTAAGGGTCCGTCTCGCTCCTCAACGGTTTCCCCGGGATCCAAAACAACGTTTGCCTGGGAAGCGGGTCAAGCTCGGCTGTCCCGCTCGCCGTCTCCGCCGCGACGCGGGCCGCTCCCTCATGCGCGCACACGGCAAATGGTGGCAACGTCGGGGTTGTAGCTAACGTGTGGGTGAGTGCCTCCCGTTAATGAGCAATATCCTTCCTTAAGCCCTTTCCAAAGGTCAGGGGGAGGGATATTTTTTGATACTTTGAACGTTTAGGGATCATTTTGAGATCACATGCCCATGGCAGATCTGATCTGTAAGCAGCTTACCGAGTTCTTTGGATGCCTCGTCTTTGCTCCTTGGGCAGTTGTTCTCCCCTTTGGCTCCCACATTACTTCTCTTTTTTTTTTTTCTTTTTTTCTTCCACTACCGGCGTTAAGCTGATGAGACTGAGAAAATTGCACCCTGTCCTCGGCGAAAGGTAGCCCCAGGCCAAGCGCAACCCCCCCCCCCCCCCCCCCCCCCCCCGGCTGAGCCAGCCATGAAACGTTCATCAATTGTTTCACTTTAACGGCCTCCACGTATGAATTCTCTATACGTCACGCGGCCGTTCAGAGTGGATTACGCAGATTACGTTTCGGCAGCGGGCTGTCGAGTTTCGCCCCGTGTCGGGAGTGTCTGAAACATGACGGCTCTGCACGGAGGACAAGTTGAATGTGCCACCTCTCGTCAAAGTGGCGGCCAACGCATGCATTTATCTATCCAAAAAGAGCTTGTTTATTTAGTTATTGATTGATTGCGCACTGTTGCTTGTTTTCCCGCAGTGACCTGAACAAAAAAGCGAAGGCGGTGAAGGACTACAAAGCCAAGATCGAGCTCCTGGGCTCGTACGACCCTCAGAACCAGCGCATCATCAAAGACCCGTATTACGTAAGTACAGGAGGAGACCCTCGGGTGGAGCATCCTCGAGCGCGGCTAAAACGATTCCCGGGCCTCCGCGATGTGTTCGACTTAGCCAGGAGCGGAGGGAGCGCTGGAACCGTTTCTGACACACCGAGTTTAATCTCATCACGGACAAATGGAACTGCCAAAATAAGTTGTTCTTCTCGACTGGCTGGAGAATTAACATCGATCCTTTTGCTCCTCCTAGACGCCGCGCGGCCCAGAACTCCCCAATCGTTTTACCTTCGATAGCGTGCAAAAAAAAAACCCAAAACGTGTCGATGCTAATCCCACGCCGTCGCCAGAGCCTTTCAGATGCACGTTTCTCTCCGCGGAGTTCGGTTTTGCTCGGCCAACACGCGGTTTTCGGAGGTGGGCGCTGTGAAGGTGCCGTGGCCTAGTGGGCTAAGGCGCCGCACCGTGAACCTGGGGACCTAGGTTCGATCCCCACCCGAGGACATTTCCCCATTCTCCCCCATCTCTCTCCCCATTCGCTTCCTGTCTCCCTTCAGCTGTCCTATCCAAATAAAGGCAAAAAAAATATCTGGCAAAACAGCTTTGCCATCCTCGCCGCAAAATGCCGCTCGGACCAGGGAGCGTGTGACATCACAGTTTTCCACTTCAAACAAGCGAACCAGAGCCGGACAAGGAAAACAGAACGCAGTGAAATCGTGAAAACGCAAAACATGGCGCCAACAGGTTGGCGGTCGCTTTAGTGACCGGGGCGAGCGGGTCACTAAAGCGACCGCCCCCCCCCCCCCCCCCCTCCCGCTCCGTGCGGTAGGTCTGGGGAGAATTTCCTCTCTGCGGGGAGAATTAGATCACCTCCAGACAGGTTTTAGTGAAATAAACGGCACCAGAACACAACACCGGGCCCACTGAAAACAGTAAAACAGCAGCGCAACCGTCTCCTCGCCCGCTCCGTAAATGCCTAAATCGCGGCCATAAAAAGCGCCGTTTGTTCGGCCCTTCCCACCCAATACACGCCGCAATAAATCACTTTTACGCAATTGCTTGATTAGTCGGGCATCGCTATAAAAGATTCTCTTTTTTTGGCTTTTTTTTTTTCTTTTTCAGATGGTTTTCCATTCCGCGCACCCCGGCACCCTCGTTTGCTCCCTGCGCGCCAAGCGCTCTGTGCGCGGGCTCCGGCGTGGGGGGGGGGGGCGTGGGCGTGGAGGAGGGGGGGGGGCGTGGAGGGGGGGGGGGGGGGGAGCAAAAGCAGAGCAAAAGCGCTCCACTCTTTGCGTAACGGCCCGACCCTGACGTACGGTTTCCGGTTCGCGATTCGCCCTCGAAACGCTCGTCCCCCGGAAGAGCCCCGTAAGCCCCCCCCCCCCCCTTATGGAGGCTGTCGCTCAGGTTTCCTCCGGACTGGGCGGCTCGACGGTGAACGTTGCGGCGGCGTTTCTCGTGTTGCATGGAACGCGGCCCCGGGGACGTGTCCAAGCGTCCGTGGCCAAGCTCGCCTCCGGTGTCTGTGTCTGTGTGCTGCGGTTCCGCGGAATGCAGCGCTCGGATTTCTTGGCAATTACCGGATCGTCTTGAAAATTGCCTTATTTATTTATGGTGTCCAAGGGACGTCTTTTTAGGCCTCGTCCAGACACACACACGCACACGCGCACACACACACACACACACACACACACACACACACAGGCATAAAAATCAAGGAACTCTGTCCCTGTGATGTTTTACAAAATACGTGCGCACAGGAATACGAAAGTGATTCCAAGCGCTCAAACAAACACGCCGATGCAGCCAAAATGGGCCATCTATCAAGCGGAGCACGAGCAGCGAGCCTCCGCGAGCCGCGAGCAGCTCAAAACAAACAAAGGCCGACATTTATTTGCAGCTAGCGGAGCAGAGCCGCGGAAGCAACCGAGCTGCGGGGCCTCGCCGCCTTCACGCGTCGCCTTCCAGCCAGCGCGCACTTTTCCCACACTCACTTACCTCCCCTTAATGCTAAGCAGGGGGGGGGGGGGGGCGGGGGGCGAGAGGGAACCAGCTCCCGGCCCCCGGGTCTGGGCTCGCACCCCGGTCAAGGTCACCGGCAGGGGCCTTAGCGGCCCTTAATACGTTCTCTAAGTCGGGATCAACTTCAGCAGCGGCGGCTGGAGACGGATGCGAAAGAGGTGAGGGGCGAGCCGCGCAAATCGCCACCCCCCCCACCCCCGCCTCCTCTCTCTCGGCGCTCGCCGAGTAGCCCTGGCGCGCCTCTGCGCCCACGTCGGGAGTGACGCGAAAACGCTCTGCCACGGTTGGGGAGGATTCGCCTCCACAACAAGAATCCATCACGGTTTCGGCGCGGGGGGGTGGGGCTCTCTCGCTGCCTCTGGCAGGATCGCGTCTGCCTGAGAAGCGCGCTCAAATATGGTCGCGCGGCGTCTTCTGGCTGCCCGGGACCCGTTTCCCCCCTCACGGCAACCCAACGGTTTAGCACTCCGAAACAGGAAGTTGGAATTTATCGGGTGAATGAGAGACTCGCATTTTTCCCTGTTTTTTTTGTTTTGTTTTTTCTCCCTCTCTCTCTCCGTTCCCCCCCCCCCCTCCTCGTCGAGCCACATCACAGGTTTGGCTGCGCGCGTCCACAGCTGTATTGCATATCGCCCCGTTTCGTTGCCTCGCCGCCGCTTTAAGGAAAACAATACAACAGATGTAGGTAATGATGCGGCGGCCGATCGGAAACTTGTTCTAATTCCTCTTCTTCTCTCTCTCCCCCCCCCCCCCACCCCCCCTCTTGTGCCCCTCACCCCCCCAGGGGAGCGACGACGACTTCGAGAAGGTGTACGAGCAGTGCGTGCGCTGCTGCCGAGCCTTCCTGGAGAGGAACTCCTAACGACGGGCCGCCTGAGGCCACCTCGGCTCGAGCCCTCGCGGACAAGCTCGAGACATCGAAGCCCCCCCCACACGCACCTCAGCTGTATAACATGCCCGCATATCCAGCACACACCTCCTAGAGGACCGCCCGGAGCGCCCAGCGCTGTGAATGTCCTATGAGTTTGTCCACCGCCCGTGTCGTCGACTTAATAAAAAGGCTGTGCCAGTACTGTACACGACGACTGGAGTGACTTCTTTTGCCCGCGGGACCCCCCCCGGTCGCTGGGGTCGGACGCGCCGAGGAATTTCTGCAGGCAGCGATGCGTGCCCAGGGGTCGCTGAGGTCGAGGGGTCGAAGGCCAGCGCCCGGGGAGGGGGGGGCGGGGGTCAAAGTTAATGCCGGCCTAAACGCTAATCTTCCCGGACACTGGTTGACTTGAGCTTCGCAAGGGCAGGGCTCTGTGCCGTTGGCATCTCGACTATGTGCGCGGGGCATCCTCCCGGTCATTGGATGTGAAATGTATCCAATGGCGGGGGGGAGCGAGGAGGCAATCTGAGTAAACAAGAGTAAACAAGCAGTAAACCAGACCTGTTTCCAGTCGACTCCGACGAATGCCCCCCCCCCCCCTCGAGCCAATTACCTCCTAAATTGTGGCAAATCCCAAGAGGGCGGCCCATCCGCGCCAATACCAATTAGCCACTCGACGGGATCGACCTCCCGACGGCAGGGGCCGGGCTGGTAATCGTGTGCGAGTCTAGGAGCTGGGCGCACCAGCTAATGGCCCGAGAATTTAGTTTTCCGTGCTCTCAGCTGGCAGAACCCAGCTGTGAGCGGAGCCCGGTGATGACGCGGATCGGGCTCCCGGGTTTTTGCAGCGGAGGAATCTGTGCCGCCCCCCGCCTCTCCCTCCTCGCTTCCCCGTGCCTGTTTTGTCGTGTTTGTCTGAATCCGGTTCAAGAAAAACTAGAAACGAGCCCTAAGCGAGCACGCGGTCCCCCGCAGCTCGTCCCTGGCGCCCCCCGGGTTTCGTGTCCCGCCACGGACGCCGCGTAAAGGCCGGAGGCGCGCTACGGCGAGGGAGACGCGTGGATCAGCCGGCTCTGGTGGAATTACAGAGGAGGAGCTCCCCATGAGCGTCCCCACGACTCTGTGTCCTGGCCGCGCTTGATAATCCACAGACGGTGTCCAGCATGTGGCGTCATCGGGCCTTCGTCTCCGGAGGAGGACTGCTTCCTTTTGAGCGTAATTCTATTGTCGTAACTATTCTTTTTTTTTTTTCCCAATCCAGCCAATCTGACGGTGAGGAGAGCCAGGAAGGGGGAGGAGTTTATGAGGTGCGACAAAATCCGGCCCCGAACCGAGCCGGGCGCCCCCCCCCCCCCCCCGCGCCGCCCGGCCCCAAGCCGTCTAACCAAACGAAAAACACAAACTGTTGACTCGCATTCTGGTCGACGCCGGAAAAAACGCCTCGCACGAAAACGGATTTGGCGCCACTTTTGATGCCTTTTTTTTTTTTTTTTCCTCTCTCCGACCCTAAGGTCCGTACCAACAGTGGGAATTTTTCCTCTGCGTCTGTGCTCGCGGGACTCGGGACTGCAGTCATGTGGTCTCTCTCGGGGAGAATTCCTCTCGGGGGGGGGGGGGAAACACTGCACGAGACAACAAAGACCATTCTCATTTGTACCAATCTTATAATTTATTTAAATATATTTCACACCCACACACTTGCATGTACATATATCTACACATACACACGGGTGTGTATATGTATAAATATATGTATATATATTCATATAGAAATTGTGTATTTAACAGCCATTTGATAAATGCCGGTCACTTTAATTTATGCTCGGTAGGTGGACTCCTCTTATGCTTTGCTTTACAGTATGTACACATTTCTCTTGTTTTACGAGGTCATGGCCTTTACTATGTACAGTGGAACCTTGTGACAACTCAAATATATAAATATAGACTGTACCACGCTCTGCCAAGATCCACAGGAGGGCCGTGACTTACAACCGTCACTTCATCTTTGAACACGTCTTGCAAAGACACAGAGAAATGTTCATGCAATTAATAATTTAATCACAGCTCTTTCTCAGTGTGAGCGCGAAGGGGCAGGGCTACGCCGTGACCGCCGCCAGCCAGGGGCCCGTGAGAACTTTTGGTCAGGGGTCAGGGGTAGTGCAGCACAGGGGACGGGCCCGACCCAAAACGCTCTTGCAGGGCAAAACCAATCGCAGGAATCAAGAGTCGCGCTAAAAAAAAAACATTTGGATTTTGCTCTTTTCCCAGAGGAATGAACAAAATAATGCAATCCCTTTTTTTGTGTGTGTGTGTGTGTGTGTGTTTTGTTTTAGCAATATCGTTTTCTGGGTGGCAGCAGGGGTGGGGGGGAAAGGGCCCCGTGTTTTCGTTCCTCCCGACCACTTTTCCTCTCGGCCTCTCCTGCGTGGTGGCCCGTGTCCTGGCCCGGCTGTGCTGCTCCTCCACGGTGACGGCTGACCGCCGAGGCCCGGTCAGAGCGGTGGGTGGCAGTAATCCAACGCCTCAGCCGAGCAGACCTCACCCAAGGTGCCTAATATCAGTCGGGGCTGGTCAAAGTATTTTAAGCTTCCCTCTTACTGTCCAAGGCACTTTTTTTTTTCTCTCTCTCTCTCTCTCCCCCAAGTTTTTTTTTGCTTTTTTGTCTCCGAGAGAACTTTGTGTTTGGCTTCAACCTGCAAGAGATAGGAAGTAGAATTCAGCTCAGCCTCTCACTTGGCAGCACCTGACAAATTCTTTCCTCTCCAAAAAGAATCACGAACAATAAATCAGTTGCTTGATTTGCCACAGATCTGCTGCTCTCGCTGCGCCGCTGCCAGGGCCTACGCGTATCGACACAGCACGCACATCACCACTGTGAACAATCGCCTCCGTGTCTCCAGACAGGAAAACATGAATCTTTACACACTGATGTTAAAATCTTACGAGTGCTTATGCCTTCACTCTCGCCTGATGCAGCTGTGGGAAAAGTGCTCAGATCTGAGTCTTCGGTAGCCGCGTCACTATGTACAGATTCCTCGATACACCCTCACATCCTGTTTTCAAAGAATTTCCCCTCAAATGATGCGTTATGAAAAGTGAAAGTACCGATGATGTACAAGGGGCCTGTTTGGAGTATTGTATTACCAGCCGTGTAATTAGATTATTATTGTTGCTTTCATCTGGAAGCAGCATAGTGGTGCTGTGGCTACTGTTTGGTAGATCCAACCATACAGAGCGCATCATATATTTATGAAGCACTGACGCAATCTGCAGATAAACAACAAACTATGAGACAAGACGCCTGTGAAATGTTTGATGTGAAGTTTAACGTGTTTTTGCGAAAAACTTTGCCTCTCTGTCACATTAAATCTTGTAGATGGGATAATTTTCCGCATAAACCTGCATCACTGCAGCACAGCGCACTCTCAAACGACATGCCAGAGATTAAACTGACAGTAGTTTTCATACAGGATAAATCCGTTACAGTACCTTGTGCGTGCTACCCTTCTGTGCACTGCGGGCTGCTGGCTAGCCGTATGAGAAGCCGCGCACATCTTTTGAAGTCTGAGGAGGAAAAGATGAAACGAGAGATTTTGAATGAGTGGATGCCTTTCACATGGTGTGTTGGTAATGGACTAACAAAGAGAGTCATTGCTCATGGTGTCGGGAGGCCGGAGTAAAGAGCGGCTTACATGCGGGTATCGTGCAGTCCCTGGTGTGGTGATAGAGCCTGTACACGTGCTTCCTGCACTTGGGGCTGAAGTAGAGCGGACCTGAGAGGAGGGAAAGAGAGAGGGAGAGAGAGAAAGAGCGGCTCAGAGGCTGTAAGAACATTTCCAGCCTCTCGGCCACCAGCTAACATCTGTTTCTACAGAGTACGTAAGGCTATCATTCTCGTACTCCGGTGTGTTTTTAAATTGCTTGGCCGTCTTCCTACCATCCCATAATGTCTCTTTCATAAAATGCCTCTCTGACTCATCTGAGAAACTGGCACGGACATTTGCAAGAAAAGGCCTTACCTGTTATATGTTTTAGGAACTTCTCCTTCTTTTTGGGATCTGTGGGGAACACAACTGTGGGGAGAGAGAGAGAGAGGAGATGAGATTTAGCTGCCTTTCATTAACACAAGCATAGATTGTTTATGAAAGAAGTCAACAGACATTTTCTCAAGGGGGGTGTCACAATACGCCTAAAGAAGCTGGGGAAACTCAGGTCCGGTGTACTCACTTTACCCATGGTGATATCTAGCCAGGCAGATACTCGAGTTTTAATGTTTTTTCCATTCAGTTTTATTTTGAAGTATCGTCCTCTGAGATACATTACTAGTTCGGTTTCTGCATTATCATAAATCATCCTCAGATAAATCAACTTTTATGTAACTTCTATCCCGCTTCAACTCCATCAATCTGCATTGGCCGCTTCACTCTGAGTCTGCTTCCGCTCAAGGTTTCTGCCTGTTAAAAGGGAGCTTACCAAGTAGTAACACAGCTTGGTTCTACAGCTAGAAAGGATTTGTTTTGGTATTAGGTACAAAGCGAGCAAGCTAAGAGGGCACAAATAAGCTCCAGACAGCAATTCCAATAACAAGTTTGTAAACATGGCTGTAACCAGCTTTGAGGTCACCAAGGTGTGGACCTGGGTAATTTTCTCACTAAAACAAGACATTTAAAACTACTAACAGATGTATTAAAGAGAGCTTGAAAGGCTTTTTTAGAGGGAACAGGAAACATGAATTGAAGAAGTCATGGCCCACCCTATATTGCCCCTAATACAGACGGCCTTTTAGTGGGATTGAAACTACTTAATTGTTTGTTCAAAACATGAGTTGATAGCTAGGTTTTATTAGCAAGCATCATTTTGGCAGGAGTTTTTCATGCGCTTAAAAAAAAAAGTACTTTTAAACCCTGGTTACAGCCATTTATATATGTATAGGTATGTACTGGTCCTGGTCGGCTCTCTTCGTTTATTTAAGCTTAATAAGGAGTTTACTGCTGTCAAAGTGAAGTTCTGTCTCATCCTTATCTGGGTTTGGATCACAGGGACAGCGGCCTCTAAAAGTCTCCCTGACCATCCTCAGAGAGGATCCCGAGGAGTTCACAAGACAATGTCCACTTTCCCAGGGAGAGCAGTGACTCTACTTTGAGCCTGTCCTGGATGTCTTCATGCCTCATGCTATCTTTAAGTCTGAACCCAGCCATACAGTGTTGTTCTTTCGACCTTTACTCATAGCCAGCATTGGGAGGATAACTCTTAACATGTCTCCACAAACAATAGTAAAAAATACATGCCCTCACATGTAGTTTGTAACAAAATCTTTTAGATGACTCAAGTAAGGTATTTGAACTCCAAAAGAACAGCATCAATATGACAATTGTGATAGCTATTTGTGATTCGCTATGTCTCATTTCACTGTGACAACAACAAACTTTTAC
Organism: Karalla daura; assembly: GCA_029224185.1. Classification (NCBI taxonomy): domain Eukaryota; kingdom Metazoa; phylum Chordata; class Actinopteri; order Chaetodontiformes; family Leiognathidae; genus Karalla; species Karalla daura. The sequence continues at coordinate 5,298,315 of CM055206.1, forward strand.
TGGAAGTCACACAGCCACAGTCCATTATGTCAATAGATTGTTCTGGCAGTTTATAAACACAGGGAATGCATAAATTCCTTCATAGAATCCATTAATTTTAATAAATTAGTTATATTCTGATTACCAACCTTTTACACTGGACTATAGTTACTCATATATTCTATATATATTCTAACTGACTCCATTACATGTATTGCATTACTTTCCAACATTGACAACACCCTAGATGTCGAGTGGCTTGAGATAACACTGTTTTTCTCTATCTTCTCCTGTTTCCCTCGCCATCCCGCTGATGAGTTACTCTGACCTCCCACTTAGTTTCTCCTGATTGCTTCTGCCTGTTAAAAGTTAGTTGTTCCTCAACACAGCGCCAGCTATACTTGCTCATTTGTGCGATCTGTTTAGCTCTGGCTGTTTGGTAAAAAGTGTTTTGCAGACCCAGTGTCTTGAGATAATGAGTGTTATAAGCCAGCACTTACATCTTAGCTTAAATTGGCACTTGACACACAAATTGGCACTTAAATAAATCTGATTTCCTCTCGGTTTCCCTGCTAAGAGTTCATCCTGACTTTAACCCATTTAGGCAGATGGTCACCCTCTGTGAGCTTTATTCTGCTTAAGGTTTCTGTTAAAAGTTAAAAGCCTGATAAAAGTTACTTTTTCAACACCATGTCGCTAACAGCTCGCTCATTTGTGAGATTTGTCTGGCTCTGGCGATTAAATAAAGAGCTTGGTGCAGACCAAGTATCTTGAGATAGCGAATGCTCTGAATTAGCACTTAAATATTAACTGAAATTGGCCGCACAAAAGTGACACATAAAGTAAATCTGATGAAAACTGAGCGGAACGTTTGACTGGAATGGCACTTTATAAATAAAGCTGAACTTTAAGCTACGCAAAAGTGAAAGTGAATTTGCAATATAAATCTGACACACGGTCTCGGGCCACGCAGCATCCTCCATCGGGGGCCACGCCCCAAGTGTCCCCATGCCGCCACTCACCCACAGTCTTCTCCGCTCGGTCCCTGCTCACGTTGCGTAAATCCGGCGTGGACGGGGCGTCCGTCTTCACGCCGTGACGGAAGCGGTTCTCCTCCACGTGTCTGACGAGCTCCACGATCCGCCGCTCGTCGTGCGGATGATGCTGCTGGTGCTGATGCTGCTGGTGCGCGTCCCCGCCTCCGTGCGCGGCCATCGGAGCCGTCGGGGGCGCGCTCTCGCCGCAGTGTCCGGTCAGCGTGCACATCAGTAGCAGCAGTCCCATACTGACGTGGACGCGCAGGGCGCTCATAGCTCCCGTGGGGGTGAGAGTTCAGTGGGGGAGGAGGGGGGCGAGGTCCTGCTCCTGTGCGTCTGGAAGGTGGGGGGAGAGAAGGGGCGAAAATCAATTACATTCAAATTTATTTTGTCTGGGGAAGATTCAAGACGCAAATATCAGACAAGATCTATCTATCTATCTATCTATCTATCTATCTATCTATCTATCTATCTATCTATCTATCTATCTATCTATCTATCTATCTATCTATCTATCTATCTATCTATCTATCTATCTATCTATCTATCTATCTATCTATCTATCTATCTATCTATCTATCTATCTATCTATCTATACGAGGTTATGAAGATTCAAAATGTTCTGGCAGTGTTTTCATAAGGTGCACATTGGGACGGTGAGGGAGAGAAAGAGAAAGCAAAGGAGTAAAAAAAAAAAGTTTAACGGGACACCTAGGAGACAGACAGAGAGGATTAGGATGGGGGGAGAGGGAGAGAAGTTGCATATCAGATCAAAGTGTCTCACAAAGTGTTTCGGATCGTCCTGAAACAACAAGTATTTGAGCTGCTGAGTGACAGAGCAGAGCTGCAGACTTGCAGACTGTGGCCCACAAATCAAACCCCGGAGTCCAACTCCTTTATTTTCTTGTGGTTTGGCTTCATCGCTGATTAAAAAAGCCAAATCACATCTGGACTCATTTGACAAGTAAATGTACATCACATGGTGTCACATTTGCGCGCAAGCCCTTTGAAGTTATTCATTCTGGTCGCCCTTGTCACTACTCGCTCGCAGCCTTATTGTAAATAATGCCACTTTTTTGCAGTTTCGCAAAGGTCTGTCAAGTTTGCTGTGAAATATCTGCATTTCGGATGCCAGTCACTAGATGCGCCAGTACCCATAAATCAATAGTAGGCTCCAAGCAGGGAGCTACAGGTGGATTCCTGGTGCCTGCTGGCATCCACAGGATCCGGTTTCTGTGTTTCTTCAGGAAATCTTAAAGAGATCAAGATGTCTTTATTTTTGCACACAACAGAGGGATAAGAACAAATTGCACACATGCATTTTGCACATAGTTATCGCACTCTAATCTCACAGCTGCTGCTACCTCTTACACATAGCCTGAAACTTTTTTTGAGCCAGTACACATAGATCCTGCTATTATTCCTCAAGGATATTCTGTCTTTTCCCAATTTACGGTCCTGCAGCCAGCCCGAGTACTTCCACAAAGGATGAACGTTTCTATCTATCTATCTATCTATCTATCTATCTATCTATCTATCTATCTATCTATCTATCTATCTATCTATCTATCTATCTATCTATCTATCTATCTATCTATCTATCTATCTATCTATCTATCTATCTATCTATCTATCTATCTATCTATCTATCTATCTATCTATCTATCTATGTGTCGGCAAGGTGCATGTTTGCATTCAAGAAGAAACATCTACGGATAACTCAAGAGAGAGTAAAATATTTTGCTTATTGCTTTGGAGAAGAAAACTCCTTCTCCCCCTAAACTTTATGGTGTTGTAACCTGGAACCTAGACATTCCGCGGAGGAATCAAAAAAGTTTCTATTAATCTATTTTAAGAGGGGGAGACGGGATTATTAGAAAAAGTAAAGAGAAGGGAGAAATGGAGGGGGGGGGGGCGGTAAGTGCTTACCTTCAGATCTGGGAAGCTTTTCCCTAAGACTTTTTTTTTCCTAATTCCTCTGGAATCTGGAATAAATAATAGCAATAACGCTAATAATGAAAGAATACGTGGGAGTAAAGTCGACGCTCCTGCGTCCGTCCGGTCCGAAACAAAAACTCTTCTCCTTCAAAACATCAAAAAGCAGTTGGAAGTCACATGAGAGGGAGCGAGCAGAGCATCCGAGGTGATCCCCGCGGCTCGGAGGAGGCGCAGGGCGGCAGCAGGAGCGGCTGCGGACGGTCCCCCTGCAGCAGCAGAGCCGGGTCTTTATGCGGGTGACCTGTCCCCTGTGGCTTCACTCCGTGATGACAGCAAAAACACGCATTACTGGGCCGAGTCCCGGAAAAGGAAAAAGCAAAGTCCACTTCAGCCGACTGACCATCACTTGAGAACGCAGATTGAAGTTTTTCTGCAGAGCCCTCCTCCTCCTCCACCTCCTCGTCGTCGTCGTCCTCCTCCTCCTCCTCCTCCTCTTCCTACTCCATTTATCTGTGCGATACACGCAGTTACAGGAAGCAACCCCCCCTCTTCTGATACTTCCACTGAAATTTCCAATCAGCTCGTAATAGATCTCGGTGGAGACGCTCCCATCTCCTGTCCAGAGGTTCTTCTCAGAACTTCACGTGGAGACGCTGCTGCTGCGCACTGCGCGCATCCATCACTGGGAATGAGTCTGTCTTTTCTGTCCGCTTCTCCCCCCCTTCTCGTCTCGCTTTGTTAAAAGTTAGTGCGCAGCCAGCCTCGGTGGAGTTGAGGTCTTTCCAGAAGATTAGACTGAGCTGGGGCCACTGGGTGGTTGGTATAGTCCTACAGCTTGCTTTAAGCCCACCCCCCCAAATCTGGGTGACCAGTGAGACTTGCTGCCTCCGAGAGGAGGTAAAAAAAAAAAAAGAGAGAGCAAGAAAAAAAATGTAGTGCCACCGAGTGTCTTCAAACCAAACGACCAGTACTTTCTGTGTGTGTATGTGAGTCGATGTGTGTGTGTGTGCGTGTGTGTGGCAGCAAAGCCCGGGGCTGGCCTGAGACGCCACCCCAGATTCTCTGTGGAAACTTCTAGGACATGAGCTCCCTGTGTGCAAAGGGCCTTGGTGCTGAAAGGACAGCGCGCGCTGTCACCCGGCTCCACACCTCTCCCCTTGAACAGGCTCCTCTGTGCTCAGTGATAGCACTTTCCACCCCACCCCCCCTCCCTCCACCCCCGCCAATGATGATCCATTTATTCTCACAAGAAAGAATGACTGCATTAAGTGTGGTAGTGGTTATCGCTGTTGTTGCCTCGCAGCAAGACGGCGCAGAGCTGCATTCCAGTCTCGGCCTTTGTTTACATATTGCCCCCTGTCTTGGTTCTTTCCAGGTAGTCTAGTTTCATCCCAGAGTCCAATAACATGCATGTTTAGGTCGACTGGGGACTAGTGTGAGTGTGAGCACAAATGGCGTGTGTGTCCTGTGATGGCCTGAAGATCTGGGGGTTGTGTACAAAGTGGGTACAATGGATGTCCACGTTAGGATGATTTATCCTGACTTTTTGTAATTAGAGAGGCCGGATCCAGCTCTTTGGACAGCCTATCCAACAGCATGTGCAGTCCATTTGAATAGACTCGCTTTTCACGGGCAGCAAATCACGTCAAGGTTGCAGGTGGATTCCCAGTTTTCGCTGTTGTCTGATGATTGGGAGGCCGGGGCCAGGATTATCACAGGAGACGTGACCGTTCCGTTTTCAGGGTTAGGGTTAGTCAGGGGAGGTATAGTCTGAGCGGATGCCGCAGCCAGACAATCCTGGTCATCGGCCCATTTGAAACATCCATCCACCCCGATCACGCCGGCCGCAAAGGGAAAAGTGCATCTGGAGCAGCGCTCGACCTCTGACATGTAGCGAAGACAACGTCCTTTCACAAAACAGTCAAATTTTGTTACGTACAATAGCCTTTTAATGAAAGTCATAAGAATATTTGTCCATGTATAGCACATGTTCGTGTTTTCTTAAGCTTCAAAAGTAATGATCAATAACAAATGGATAGAGGAGGTGAGTATAGAAGATAGTTATGTAAGCTATGCAGAGGGAAAAAGTGAATCTGGAGCAGAGCCTGACCTCAGACATGAAATGAAGACGATGTTCCTCCACAAAACCGTCAAATTGTGAAATTTAGTGTGATCAGGTTCAGAGTATGATACGAGCAACAACAGGATTTTAATTCACAGTGGACGAGGGGGCCACGTGGTGGCGCTGTGATTAGTGCAGCTGCCTCACAGCAAGAAGGCAGTGGGTTTGCGTCCCACTCCCAGACATTTCTGCGTGGAGTTTTGGACGTTTTCCACGTGTCCCAGTCTCCAGGCCGCCTGAGCATGCATGTTTTTGGACTGTGGGGGAAACCCGAGCACCTGGAGAAGACCCACGCAGACATGGGGAGAACATGCACACCTCCACACAGAAAATCCACTCAGTGTTGATTGAGGCAATGATCCTGCCGGTTAAACCACTGTGTTGGTGTTTGTGTGTGTGTGTGTGTGTTTCCTAGGATGAACTGTCGACCTATCCAGGCTGTGTTCCCTGCCTTTTGCCCCATCTGACCCCAGAGTTTGTAGGTTAATGGATGGATGAACGGATGGAGCTGCACACTGGAAACGAAAAAATAATTATCAATAGCAAATAGACATTCATCAAATTCGCTGACATTGAATGCAATGATGAAAGGCAGCCGGCCCAGCCAGGGGCACTCTCAAATCCTCTCTGTGTTCATATTTTGTGCTCTCGCGACTGACTACAAACAGCATTTGGGCTGCATTTGAGTCTTGAAATCTTTCCATTTAGATGGTTATAGTAAAAGGGCCTGCAACTGCTGAGCAGATTGTTCACATGGGTCACAGCCCACGTCTCGGGTCTTTAGCATAGGCACAACAAGTTAAGTGGGAATCGCTGTAAATCCAGGCTGCCTTTCAGGGGGAAAGTGATTGTTTTGCGGAATGGTTTTGAATGGCCTCTAAAGCCAAAGACAGACCGATGTTTTTCTGATTGTCATTACTCTACTAAATGGTCTGGCAAGCAGGTGGGCTAAAACAGAAGAAAAACTACTGGACCGTGTGTGTGTCTGTGTGTGTGTGTGTGTGCGTGTGTGTGTTGGCACTTTGCTCGTTCCTCGGTTCAGTGGGTTGCCTACATACTTTTGACTGCTGCTGTGATGTTCTGCAGAACATCATGATTATGATGAACGCAGAAATGATGACATTACTCGTTAAAATCAATGTCTGGACCGACGTTTGTCTCTTTTCAACCCCTCGCTCTCGTTCTGGGGCAGTTGCGTTAACGTGCTAATTTTTGATACAGTCACATGCGAGGCCGCGCAGTCAAATATGTGTAAGTCCATGAGTCATGTTCATATGATTTTTAGCGAACCACATGTGTTGAACCAGATGCAGCGCGGTGGTCACTGGTTTCAACACACTGATTGTTTCGTTCTCCTTTCCCTTCTGAACTCCCTGTGATATTTCCCCTCCGAAAAGGCATTTTAATTAAACTTTCTCAAGGAGGATGTGGTCATTTTTCCACCAGCGTGCCTCTCTTCTTCCTGAATTTCTTGTCCAAGTTGAAAATTTCACTTCCTCAAGGTATCATTCGAGGTCACTTTTCTCGACTTTCGGGCGAAATCGCGCCCGCTGTTGTCCTCTGCGCGGCGGAGGGAGCCGCCTCTGTTATCAGGGATGGTTGAAAGTATTTGACTGCGTGCGAGTCAGCCAATGGCGGCTGCTGTTAAACTAACTGTTAAAAGCTGGCCGCCCTCCATCCTTTTGTGTTTGCCTACACGGGAAAAAAAAAATGGCTACCGAAAAAAATGACCCTCGCTTATGGCTCCCCACCTAGCGATGACTTATCTCTGTCCTTGCAAGAATTTATCACCGTGTGTTTCTGATTACAGAAAATCTTCCTAATGGAGATCTATTGTTCCTCATTTTATTGTTCACAACTTTTCCCTCTCTCTCTCTCTCTCTCTCTCTCTCTCTCACGTCTCATACTTTCTGCAGATGGTTGGCGTTTGCTTTGCTATAACTTGAGCCGAGCGCAGGCTGTAAATTGCCCTGTTGCGTGTGTCAGTCCGTTCTGTCAGCGCACGTATAGTATATCGACATTGTAGCCACCCATGGAGAACCTGAACTTATAGCTGTGGCAGCGGGGGCGCGTGCTTTCTGCAAACAGCTGCGGAGAAATGGAAGCGACTCTGACAGCTTAATAAACCCGTCAGAATGGTGTGATGATGTATTGCCTCCGCCATCTCGGTGGTCTGCTGGTGAGGGGGAACAAGGAGCATCTCTCAGTGACTGGCAGCAGTTTTCCCCTAACAATAATAATTAGAAGAATAACGCACGTGTGCGGCTTCAAGTTTGGGCCCCAGATGCTGAGTCGTGTGACATCACAACAAGTCAGAATTCGTACAGCTCTCTCGAAAAACCCCATCGCCCCCCGCCCTCTTTTTTTTCTCTCCTTTTTTTTTTTTTTTTTTTTTTACAGCCGCTTCACACATGCCGTAGTGTTGCCCCAGAGCTGTTGCAAATTGTCGCCTGAACATAAACACACAGGCAAAAATGTCTTAAAACCCTTGTGTTTTAGTGTCGGAGGAGACTGGGAAATGGTAAATTGCAACCAGCAGGAGTGCTGGAGGAGGTGGAATGAATGAGTGCAGATGAAGGAGAAAGATCATTGACATAATTGGATAAAGCATGGGATGTTTGACCACTGTGTAAAAAGACTTCTGGGCTTGCACGAACGTCAGCAAAGCTCTTTTATTTTGTTTCTTTTTTCTTTTTTTTCTTTTTTCATGTTGAGCACAGAGAAGGAAAAAAGAGAGTTATTGTTCTTTGTTTAACTTGAGGTTATATGTGTTTGGTGAGCAGTTTTCCATGGACTGAATGGGCCACAGGGACCAGGAGCCCAAAGTTGTAATGAATGTCATTGAAGATCCTCTGTCGGAACGAACAAAGAGGTGGACAGCAGTGCGAAAGCACATGCCAGGTCTGGATGCTCCGAATAAATTTTTACATGTACCTGCCAACAAGTGTGCTTGACAAGAAAATGACTTCATCCTCAGCGTTGCCTTAGCTTGGACAGTTTCATCCTGCTTGTCTAACATGCACTTTATACGAAGTGTTTTTAATATTCAAGAAACTTTAAAGCACCATCGTCTTGTGTATTTTGTCAAAATGAAAAACGAGTTCATGTTTCCTGATTGCAAAATTGCAGGTTTTTGGATGCAGATTTGGCACGGATGGGCCAGCGAGGAAAGCAATCCCCATCCAGGCACTGCAGAATGGAGGCAATGTGAAAACACTTAGCGCCAGAATGAGAATAACACATAAAGGAGGAGAAGCCGCCTCAATCAACGGGCCTCTCCGGCCGAGTAAAAGATAGATCTGTCTATAAGGAGGAGATGGATCGTTTCAGCGCTCTGTGTGGGTGCGCCTGAGCAAATATGGTACATGTCTGGGTGTGTGAATGAAAGGAAGAATGTGGGCGTTATAAATCACTTTCCTGTGATGTGGAGAGCAGTGGGCAGATCGGGGATGGTGGTGGGGTAGACTTGTGGTGGTTTAGTACACAGTTTGAAAACATTCCATGTAACACATGCAACATTAAACGAAGCTTTTTATGACCTTACAGCCAGCGTACATCCCAGAAGCACATTATGCAGCCAAGAAATATCTTGAACTCCACAAGTTTTGATTTAAGCATTTGATTGCATCAGATGGGAAGCGGTTAAAACATAAATGCCTGCAAACACGGCTGGAAAAGGTAGATTTTGAAATGTGAAAAGGTTTTGTTAACGCAGAATGATCCAGCCGTCCATTTTCTTAACCCACTTTATACCAAGCTGATGTTGCAGCCTGTCCTCCTTGCACTCGGGAGAGTCACCAGTTCATCACAGGACACACACACACACACACACACACACACACACACACACACACACACGCATCATTCACTCTCAGGGACTCACACCTAGGGGGAGTTTAGAGTCTCCAATTGACCCATATAAGCATTTTTTTGGAGTGTGGGAGGAAACGGGAGTAGGTGGTTAGCCAAAAACCACAAAGACACGGGGAGAACATGCATGCAAACTCCACACAGAAACGCCCTCGCTTCAACCCAGGAGTTGAGCTCAGGTCCTTCTTGCTGTGAGGCATCAGTGCTAATCACCAACCCACCATGTCACTACTAATGCAGCATAATGACACATCCAGACATCTGACAAAGACAACGGGCTCTAAAATGTTTTTTTATTCATCAAGTTTTTACAGGATTAGAATTCAAATAACCAAATATTCAGTTTTTATTTAATCCACTTCATATCTGTCTCCTCTGGAACCTCATATGGCCACTTCAGCCTGGCTCCAAAATGAGGGAAATCCCACAGAATTCAACATTGACATGCCTGAGCTTGACAGCAGAGATAGACATGTTTAGAGCCTGGTATAAATTTGGATTTGGTCTTTCATGGTTGCTCTGAAGGGTGGATCGCTGACATTTCTTTCATTTAAATGATGTTAAGCTTTAAAATAAGGGTGTGCCCATGTAGTCACTGGGGTGTTCAGCATCCAGTCTTTATTGAGCTCGCCTTCGCTCGTCCCTCCCTCCAACCTTCTGCCAGTTTTTGGGTTTGGCCAAGAGTTACACAGAGCCTGTCGCTGCCTAGATGGCGTCGCCCTCTGCCACTGTAAAAGAGCATCGCAGCAGCTCCCCAGAAAACGCACGTTTGACGTCACTTCCATTGTCCAAAGCGGCCCCTGTGTACTCAGATAGCTGCTAGCTGTGTCTGTCTGCCGTTGGTGCTAGAGAGTTAATGTTTGGAGAGATTTTAGAGTTTTCCTTCACTGGAAAGGGCTTCCTGCTGCAGCCAAAAACAACATTGTAAGAGCGGTACAAGCGAACCAAAACAGTAAAGTTTGTGGGCTGGAAAACCATAACAAAGAGCTGAATGCGGCTCAAACACACCATAGGGCTGACAGATTCTGCACAGGTGATAATTCCCTGTGGGTTCTTCGGACCTCTTTCACATTACATCCAGCCATTTGATCCCTTGTTATGATAAAAAACATTTATCACTGCTCCACCTGAACCAAAGCGTCCAGTGTGGGGCACAGAGAAGTTACGAAGCGGTGTCCACCTGAGCAGCGATGACATAACGTTTTTTGGAAATAATTTGCAAGAACGCAACAGGGCCGCAGGAGAGCTGCTGCCGCTCCAACTGTAAGTGGGCAGGAGTCAGGACAGCATTTTAGCCCCAAGCCACAGCTGTACTGTACCACATGGAAACCACCCCACTGGACAGATACACATATATTAATGTCACTACGCATTAGGATTTCTGTTTTGAAATGAGAGGTTTAGCAGTTGAAGCAATAATAACCTGCTGTCAGCGGTGTCATGCATGCAGCTGGAGCACAACCTGTGTGGAACCGGTGTTACACAGTGAAATAATTTCTGATAAACGTCCATGTTGCTATTGATGTTTCCAGCACGCGCCCCGGGAAATTGAGATACGCTCACATACGGTGAAAAATAATTAAATACAAGTCCACTGCACATGTATAAGGCATTAAATGCAACTCCCGTTATTATTTTCGATTTGGCCCATTTGCAATCTGATAGGAATTCAAAACCACACACTCCTCCCCCCGCACTTTTCCTCCATGTAAGATACATATGTTTGTTATTAGCGGCTGGAGTCAAGGAAGTTAGAGTGAGAGGGCAAGTAATGTTCTTTAACACTTTGTGTCTTCAGACTGTCTGTTGCGTTGTTATTACGAGGGCTTGATGGAGACTGGGCTGTGGTCAGCACAACTTGTGCAATCTCCATCTGGCTGCCAACCTTGAAGTCCTTACTTACCGCAACTAGAAAAACACATGTTCAGTTTTGTTATTGGGAGGGCAATTCAGGTCAAGCCCTGCAAACATAACTGTCTCTCATTTGAAGCGGCCCGCTCGGCACGTATCGCACAATCAGCCGTGGAAACATGCAAACCGTGTTCAAACACACAATATTTGACTCCACACGGTTGACAGTAACATGGAGTGAGGCGTGATTGATTATATTTTAATTGCAACGTGACTGGGAACTATTATTTCCTCTGCATCATGGTGGACTAGCTCACTGCTATGGAATGACACTGTAGCTGTCAGTGTAATTTGTAATGTGCGGGCGTGCGGTGACTGTAAGGGACCTTCAGCGCCGAGTCGCCACATCTTGGAGATCATCTTTTTCGGCTGATCTGACACATTTACTATCTGTTGACAAGGCGCTGGGGGCTAAGCATCGCTTAGCCCAATTAGCGTGTCGGGCTCTCACTGCGAATACAAGAAAATGCAGTTTTGTCGCTTGCCGCAACCAGGCACGATGACACGGAGCGGGGCGACGCCAGGACGAGCGGGGGCCTCGGCTGTGCCACAGGAGCTGCACGGATTAGGTTAGCAGCAGAGCGCCTCCCTGCTCTCGGTTCGGATCGCGTACGAAACCAAGCGAAGAGCACACGCTCGCGTAGTCCACACAACAGCGCTCTCTGTTCGACTGTATGAGTCACGCATAACAGTTTGACACATCAGAGCTGGAGACACAGATGTGAAAAATCACATTAATGACGATTCCACTCCATTGTAATAGCTCATTAGGCGGCACCGGTAAACCCAGACACTGGTAAACCCAGACACTGGTAAAGCTTAAATCGACTGCAGGAGTCGTTAAATGCACCTGTGGTCTTCCTGTGATTACAGGCCCATTATTGGGGAATGGATAGCAGGAACTCTGGACACAAGCGCTGCTCATTTGGTAAGAATTAGAAGCATTGAAAAAGTGACATCTGCATCTGCAGAGAGACCATTGCAAGGCAGAAAAACCGCACAAGTTGGGAAATTGCTGTTGAAAGCATACAATTTGGGCATGATCAAATTGCAGGCCGGGCAATTGAGGTGAGTTTGCAGTTACAGTTTGGAGACCCCGTCTGAGTTGCCTCCTTTTATTGATGTGGATATGAAAGTGATCAGAAATGAGAAAGAAGGATTGCTACAGGAACCCTAGGAAATGAGACGCCATCAAACCCCATCTATCCATCCAATATCTTACCTACTTTACACTTTAATACCCCCTAGACAGGTCTAGCAGAGCACGAACACACACGCCTCAGGACAATGTCTCCTTAAACATGTGTTCTTGGGCTGCAGAGTAAATCAGAGTGCACAGTAAGGACCTCCATCTGATCAGGAGTCAAACCCAGGACCTTCTTGTTGTGAGGCAACAGTGCTAGCCACCCACACTTCAGATTTCCGTATTAAAAAGGTGTAAGACTGCACATTTCAACAAATCAAACATCCCATCTGCATCCACACAAGCAGCCCGTAGAAAAAGGCTCTTAAGGGCCTCTCCCCAAGGCATAATGGCAGCTGAAATTACACTGATATTATTGTTTCCTGTCTCTGTAAAAACAATTTAAAAGATTTAAAAGGCAAATGTCACTGAATGATTTCCCTTATTGTTCTTATTCAGCTATTTAAGTGCAAAAGTTTATCCTCTTCCGGTTTTCGGGCATTGTTTAGAGGCCTCCGGCGTATCAACAGCACCCAGTGGGCCTGCAGTGGAGCTAACCCTGATTTGAAACGACAGCTCTAAAGAGTGTCCTGAGAGTTCAGTGGCGTAAACCCCATATTGTTTTACAAAGACCCGGCGAGGGGGGGGCCGGGGGTGGGAGGGTGGGTGGTGGAGGGGGATGACATTGCTACATGAGTCATCCTTTACCGTGCTCTCCGCGCAAACGGCGCTCCATTTTCCAGACGGACCCGCGCGCCGCCTCTATACGTCCAGCGCACCAGCGCGTCCGCCGCCGCCGTTTCAGTTTCGGCGAGTGATCTAATTTTGCCGCGTCTCCCCGGGCGGCTGTAAATCTCCGAGCCCAATCAGGCTCCCATTGTTCAGCTTGATCTCAAGCCACGAACTGACTTCAGTTCGACAGACAACCACGGCAATTTGTCTCAGGAAGCGTCCTGAACAGGAAACTGTGAAGAACTGATATACATCCAGTCACCCCCCCCGACCCCCTCCCCCAACTCCCGCCACCTCTCTCCCTCCCTTGGTGCCCCTCTTTCTCTCTCTCTCTCTGTCAAAATTTAATAAGCTGTATTGGCAGTAATGTTAAGGTTGCAATATTGCCAAAGCTAAATTACATAACTTTGTGTAATTACAGTGCACACAAGAAACAAAGCTCTCTCGCTCTCTCTCTCTATCTCTCACTCTCTCTCTCTCTCTCTCACCCACACCACACAAACACACACACACAGTTTCCCCGACCTAATATTACTAAGGGATATTGAGTCATTTGGGTTTCGTCCTGTGTCTTAGCTAAATGGTTGACTTGAATTCAAGCCCGTCCTCTGCTCTCCTCACACGACCATGACGACGACGATGATTACGTTCTTGAGGAGGGATGAAGGGATGGAGGAATTTGAGGGAGATGTCTTCACTTCTGGTGCCTCAAGTGTAAACATGGTCCAACTAAATATATCCAGCCTACTACAAGTCATTTGTCCGGTCTGGTTGAGCTGTCTGCCAGGGCGCAATATTCAGCTCTCTGACTGGTGGGAGAGACCTGACCTGAAAGTTAGAATAATATATACATATCATGTCCGGTGCTTTCGGTATTCACTGGATGAGTTCAAATGAACGGTTTACTTGCACAAAGCAGAATTAAGGGCAGTTTTTGGTCGGATAACCTTCTAAACAGAATCCCTGTCAAGTGCCAATTATGTAAGTTTAAACACAACATATCGTATTCCTGCCTCTTCCTAGTCTGTTACTTTTGGCAACAGGGGAGGCAAGATTTGATTGTATTTTTGTGGCAGATCCCAGATCCCTTTTAGACCAAATTTTAATTGCTAATTTATTATCCATATTAACGGATGATGTTCGTGCTATAGCGTGGGCCAAAGCAAGCAGGTCACCACATTTACCTCATACCTCACACCCTTCTCACCCCAGGAAAACAGCATAAGAAACTGCACGGAACCAAAATGGAGAAAAAAGAGCCAAAGCACTGCCCTTCCCATGTAACACAGTTGGAGTGTTTTCACAAATCCCCAGACTTGGATGCCATGTCCTGTAAAACGCGTGTGCAGAACACTGTTTACTTTATTTTGTCCGCGTGTAAAAACCCGGAGTTCTCCGGCCCCCTGGATGAGTGGGCCGGAGGCCTCCTCCCTCCACTTCAGAAGTATAAGGTGTCTAGCAGCCAAGGAAGCGAAAGCAATGGCATTCGAACAATGTCTGGGAAAGAGCGTGTCCTCCGGACGCTTCTCTGAAAGCCCGCTATCAAAGGCGACTCTGAAAATGTGTCAAACGTGGACGCGCCGCAAGCGCTGGAGGTCTGGTCCAGTGCAAACAGTTTGAACGAGGGATCCCGTTACTCTTTTAAATCTGTAGCATAAAGGATCTACCCCTGGGGTAAACCTCAGACAACTCTGGATAGGTGATGTAAGACCGTTGATTTGCGGGAGCCCATGTCGAGCACAAATTGAGGAAGAATGTACTCTGCGAAGAGCCGGCTGCCAGTTGAGATCTGTTATTTCAGATGCCGAATCAGCTTCCCACTGGGATCTACCAGTGGAAAGAGAGGACACGTGTTGAGTCAATAATATATTATATATCACTTTGATTACTCCTCTGTAATACATGTTTATGTTGGGAATTCTATCTTGGGGTGTTCCATCTGGTAAACTGGGAATAACTGACACGCAAACTGATTGTTGTAAATGAGAAGAAGATGAAATCGGGTCTGAGGGATAGCGCACATTGGAGCCAATGGTAAATGAAGCCAGTAATACCAAGTCCCAGGCCTGGATCGGAATTGTTCCTCCTTCTTTTGACCCACTTAGACAAAATGTCAGATATTGTTTTCCTCTCCTGATCCATCCATGATCTTACCTACTTTAAAAACGGGGAATCCACCCTGCACAGGTCACCAGATCATCACAGGACACACACACACACACACACACACACACACACACACACACACACACACACACACACACACACACACACACACACACACACACACACACACGCATCATTCACTCTCAGGGACAATTTCAGAGTCAGTCGACCTAAACATGCATGTTTTGGGACTGTGGGAGGAAACCAGAGTACATGGAGAAAATCTCACACGGACACGGGGAGAAGCTCCGTCTTGGCCTTCAGTCAGACTGGGATTCGAAGCAGGAGCCTCACTAATCACCTCATGACCTCCAGTCCAGAATCCAACGAAATATTTTACTGTATAATATACTACTGTGGTCTCAACTTTGACGAGCATGAAACGACCCCAAAAACAGAGTCGTTTAGCATGCGTTGCGCACCAGGTACACTCCTGTGTGAACTTTGCTGGGTTGTGAGAGACTCTCCTCAAACGTGCTAATGCTATTTCTCAAACGTTTTTGTGAAATCATTTGTGGTGGTTTAACTGTGCTCCCGCAGAGGCAACATGATAATAAAAGGGGACCACACTCAACCCTGTCATCCAAAAGAATAAAATATTTATTTTGGCAGCTGTTGATTAGCCTGTTTTCTGGAAGAAGACCGGACAAGACATTATTCATTCTGCTGAGTTATGTGCACTTTTTTAGAGCAGCTGCCTTCAAACACGTGCCGGGAAGACAGTTATCATGGCGGAGGGGAAAATAATAAGACAGAGCATTAGAAAGAGGACGAGAGAACAATAAACTGTCAGCAGAAAATAAAACAAACGTGTAAATTACAACAGCAATGGAGGCCAGCTTGATTGCATGGGAGCGTTCGTGCCAAGTTTGCCCTTAAATTTTCATTTTAGGACGCTTTTGAAAGAAACCGGTCCCATAAAATTCCCACAGGGACGCTGTAAAAGAAAAATCTGTGATCTCGGTCCTCAGATACTTCGCTATTTGCCCGGAATCGTTCCTGGAATGCTGTCACAAAGTGTGACGGGGCCGCTCAGAAATCAAATAATAACAATTTGTGCAACGTAACATGAATTTACGAGGCGCCGTTGAGAAGCGCCGTCCGTGTGAACACTCGCAGGGGTGTATCTGCGGCCTAACAAGGTGGGAGAATGTTAACACAACGCTGTCACATATTTTCACCTTTGGCTGCGTTGTTTGCTTGAAAGCCGCCCAGGTTTTGTTGACTCCTGCTGTTGTTTGGCGAGACGACCCGCATCGATTTTCTCAGCTACTTCTTTCTTCATCCCGTGTTTGTTATGGCTTCGGTTTCCCTGCTTATTTTAGGACGGCGGCGTTCCCATCGCCTGTCCACTCCCTCCGCATTGTCTCCGTTGTCCATTTTGGAGGAGCTGGCGAACACCAGCAATTACTCTGTCGGGCAAGTGAAAGGTTTTATGATGTGAGTGAAGTTTTTCACCATGGCAACACGAAGGTACGACGCACACGCCGTGCTAGCAGCCACACAACAGCGCGGTCCGGCGGGCCATTATCCTCATTCCTTCGGTCGGCGATGTGGATCCTCTGGTGGGACGTTGCTGTGGATTGAAGTTGTAAATCTGGTCTACAAAAATAGATTTGGCGGCCACATTTCACAACCAGGGACTGGTCACAGTGGACGGGGCGAGTAGCATCGTTGCGTCACAGCATCAAGGCCCCCGGTTCAAAGTCTGGTCCGACTGCCAGAGCCATGTTTACATACATTATTGCTTATTATCATTATTATTATTATTGCTACATCTTTCTATGTCTGGGCAAGACGATGGATGGATGGATGGATGGAGAGATGGATGCTGTGGCCAGGCCGTAACAAAAGTCAACTGCTTAAGAAATGCCAGAGCAGATGATCAGTCATTGCTGCTGTCGAAATACGCAGAAAGAAACCCAGTTGTCCTCGACTCAGCATGACAGGGAGTCTTCATAGACGTCGGGTTAAAGTGACCGAAACATTGGTAAGTGGTGCGACGCAGATACCCATAAACACTTTTCACACACACACTGATTGAAGCAGTCACCATGTTACTCACGCGGGGCCAATATACCTTCAGTTGCGGGGTAATAACACCAATAATTCAAAGCTGTTATACTGTTATAAAATGTTTTATAAGCTGAAGCCTGGATCTCACATTCGCCCGGCCAACTCAAAAACAAAAACATTAGGAAGAAGGAAATATTCTCTCTCCGAGCCAGTCCTGCTCTGTTTCTTCACTCTGTTGGCTGCTTTTTCCTTTTGATCATCCAGTGTTTTTCTTTTGCCTGTCTATGCATAATAACTCTTAATGTGTGTTTGCTATTATCAGATTATTGTCCCGCTGAGTGCCTGTGTGCGATATTTAGGCTGAACACCAGGTGCTGGAGCTCCTCGAGCCTGCAGACATGATTGGGATCCTGTCTTTGCCTGACAGAGAGCATATGTTTCCGGCACGCTATTAATACAGATGGCTGATTACTCTTGCGCCCTGTATTCAGCAAACTTTGAAGTGCCTCCACATCTGTATGAAACGCAAGCATGCAAGACAGTACGGGCGTGATGAGCGAAAGCTGCGGCCAGCAGATAGTTTGTTGGTTTAGTAGCGGAGACCCGCGAAACAAATGAGGCAACACTGTGGAATTTGTTTGTTTAGGCAGGATGCTCCGGTGTCTTCCAGTTTCCAATTTCCGTGACTGCAGATCTACCCTGTTTACTTATTTTATAGAGTTGAGGAGACCATAGAAAAGACCAGAACGCTGCTGAGGTAATAAGTATTTTATAAGTGAAATGAATCCCACGTCACTTGGAGCACAGTAGCTTATGATCTCAGCACACCGATCATACAATATCCCCCTCTTCTTCGGTATCCACGCACGATTAGTCATGCCTCATCATCTGATACGATGTCTTCTGAAGGTCAGCACAGCGAGCTGGCGCTACAGTGGCCATGAAAATCTATGCTGCGTTTTGTTTTGCTTTTTACCACCTCTTGCATCCACAAATCCAGTGGCCGTACGCAAACTGTACGTTCGGAAGGGAAAGCAGCTCTTCCCAGATGTTGTTCTCCCTGGGAGCAATTGATACTAACACACTTTTCCTGCATGGCCCTGACCACTCGATACCGCTGCCATTGGCTCTAAAAGCTTGACAGAGAAAGAGAAATGAGGTTGCATCAGCTCAGTGTTTCTAAATGTTTGAGAGAGTGAAAGCTTTGGAAATGGAATTTCCCCGGGGAGAATAAATGGTATGGTTTCGCATTGAATTACCACGGAAAAAGTTGTTTTCTCGTGCCGGCATGCGTCCATAGAAAGCGGGGCGGATGACGACGTCTGTCAGATAAGTGGTAAAGGACAAATTTCTGAACAAAAATGAAATACCCTCCGAGGAAATACGATTTAGTATTAGATTTGCGATTAGATCAGGGATGATAATTAATTCCTCGAGAGCTCTCGTCTGACAGCAGCGTCTTCTCGAGAACAGGCCTCACCATCGCTGTGCGGAAAATGCACTCAGACACGTATCAGTTACTGTAGCTGCAGCCACTGACTTGGAGCCAGTTCCCTGGAAGAACTGAACACCATTATCTATGACGGCTCGATTCCTAGATGACAATGTTTGTACTGTGCGCGCGCACGGGGGGGGGGTTAATTAAAAGTCCAATCGAGGAGGCTGCTCCTCACCTCCTGGTTTGGCTGATGAGAAACCAGCTATTTGTCCCCGCCTGAACCGTGGGCTCTTTCCGGAGGAAATTGTAAAAACGGTCCAGACATTATTTACCAGATCATGGTGACATAATAATCCCCTGACACTCTAGACAAGTAGGCATCCATGTGACCCTGACGGGGGGATTACAGAACAGCAAGCTATTTGTAGCCAGCCACCTTCAGAAGGGATTGTTGCTTGAAGCACGCATGGTTAGCCCACTTACGTTCGACCCACTTATTAACTATTTGCAGTCCGCTTATAATAACGTCCATATTGCATTTTATCAAAGGTGCACAGGATCCCAGTAAGAACTCTGTACTCGGGCAACGGCACAGATATATGAGACACACATACAGTATCTCGGGATCTGGCGGCACGGACGATGCCTGTTAGCAGGATGTGATTTGTTGACGCTAATAAAAGTATGAATTATCACCGCACGCACACTCTCAAGCCGCTAAGTACATAATGATTTATCCTCGCCCTCATACCACTCCATTTATTGCTTTACACAAGTCCCGCCAAACTGGCCACCCCGATGCGTCACAATCATGGCATCTGAGCGCAGTCTTTCCCACAAACTGGCAGAAGCTGCTACAGTCCTGCCCTGTGATCATTCCTGCGTTTTACGACTTCTTATTTCATGGAGTGAGGAGCGTTGCGTCGGCGAGTCGGCGGTCTGGACAGGTCTAACTCGCGGCGAATTCCACAGGGTTAGACACCTTCACAGAAGAGGAAGAAGAGAGGCCGCACGCAGTGGAACTTGCTTCGGTCAACTCGTGTTGAGCCTTCTGCGTATGTGGCTCTGTAGTAACCAGTGTAGCATGACCTGAAGGATTTGGGTGGCGTGATCTGGGCCGTGTTCCTGGCCAGCCTCGTCAGAGCACGCACAGTGAGCAACATGAAGCGCTCGGAGGCGAAAGGAAAACCCCTCGCACCGCTGCTTTGCAGAAACAGTTTGCTTTGTAGACTCAGGACTTCATATATCGGGGAAAATATTTTTTTCGATCAAAGGCCGATTGGCCCGAAAGATTAAATGGCAGCATGTCGTGTTCAGTTCTTTAATCTCTCCGTCGGGAATGAGAGTGGCCTTACAGTAAGCCCTCATTCCTGGGAGGTAATCGAGCCGATTCGTTTTTCAAAGTTTGCTCGCGGAGTCCTCCAGTGTGACGCGCTAGGCTGTGAGTGCATCATCTGGTTATGGTATGTGACAACGCCAGCCACGCGCGCTCATTTCCCATCATCCCCCCCCACGCTGGTCGCGTGATCAATGCGCACCGTGCTCCTGTTACATCTGCTCGCTCCGATGGCGGGGCGGGCCCTAACCCTGACCCGGACCGGCGTAACGGGATATTGCGCGTGTGGACGTGCACGCGACCAGAGGGGAACACAGCCGCAGAGGCAGAACCGCGCGCACCGGGTTGCACATGAATGCAGCATCATCCCTTATCTCGGATATCCTCCTGTTATTCCTGCAGCTGAGGCCTTTGTACTGAGGTCTGTCAGTTAGTGAGCTGCACAAATTAAAACTGACTCCTTTTACTATTTCCAGAGCAAAAGAAATAGAGAAATGGCCAAGTGAACGGAGCAAAAATCTGACGAGAGACCATAAAACAACAAACGGGAGGAGGGAAAACGTCGAGAGAGGAGGCACAAAAATAAGGAGCACTGATAGAAGGGAAGATAAGGGGAAGGTGGAATGAGGACAGATGGTTGAAGGGCATCGATGTGTCAAAATTTCGTGCATTTACAGAAGCTGTAGGAAAACCTGGCCAGAGGCTGGTCGTCCAGGAAGAGACCAACAATGTGGAAAAACTAGAAAAAAAAAGAAAAAGAAAAGGCAACACAGTTGTTCATTTGTCTCATGATGTTGTAAAAATTACTGGTTTCCATTGACAGAGTTCAAATTTCATGGTCTTGATTTCAACACAGGGAAAAATACACCTCTGTCCCAGTCTTTCCAGAGCTGCTGCTGCTGCTAATGGGAAATGGTCGGGTAATAGATTGTTGTGGAGTCATGGGGAACTATTAGAGCTCACTAATTTAGCAGCCCCCCCCCCCTGCAAAGTGTTTTCCCCGTTAAGGCGCCATTTTGTGTTCTAAGAACCTCTTGTTCAAGTTGTTTATGGCACCTCGTCTTTTCCCGCGTTTTAATCACTCTTGTAAAACATGGCGTCCATTATGTTCACAGGTTCACAGTTGTTTCGGTGAAAACTTCAAAGACCATCTGCTGTCTTTATTAGCAGCACGATTAGCTGTGCTGTAAATTTTTTTTTTATTATTATTTTTTTCAGGTTTCTGTGGCTTTATGTCAGAAAAACAAGCCAGTCATCGCTCTGGAGCAGATATCATCGGCATGAGCTCTCTTTTGAGGATGTTGCTTTAAGTCTGTGATTTCAGACATTCTGTAAGTCTCTGATAAAGAAAAACACCTCCATCAACGCGCATAATTCAACTTAGTATAATATAGCAGGACGCGAGCGGTCTGAAACCCGGGGTTGGAAGTCATAAAGAATCCGGGCTGCTTAGAGCCGATGTGCAGTGCCGGTGCAGCTAAACCGCTTTTATGAACACAAATTACAAAACCACAGGAAACTAACAAGAACATATGTTAGAAAAGGAAAAAAAAACAAAAATCAGGGATCACAATCGCTTGCCAAAACAAACACATGATCTACTCTTAAGTTTTAGTGCATGTTTGTTTATTGCATCTCCTGTCAGTACTGACAGCTTCTCTTTCAGGTCAGGGCACGCAGCCATTACGGCCACTCCCTAGCCATTCCATTCAGATAACATCCTCCAGCACATTTTGAGGTTGTAATTCACTTTTGATGGCTTGAATGAGGTTAGGTAAGATTTAATACTTTGTTTTTTGATGTTTTCTACGATTGTCAGTGGCCAATGTCTACCGATGTCAATAACTCCACTGGAATTTAGCCCGCGGAAAGGTTTGGGAAAAACGCTCCTTCTACATCTGATGGCCTCTTAAAGAAAACCACTCAAGCCTGTACAAATTTAGCAACAGAAAGGCAATAAATGCTGCAAATAAATTGACCGGCTCATTTTCCTAATGACAGCAATATCCTCTGCTCAAGCCCCCCGGGCGCACAGCACTGAGAGAGCGATAATCAAAGTAACAAATTTGAGAGCCAAAATTCAGTAGGAGTGCCGTAACTTTCAGAATTTTGGGATCTGTCCGCGGGAACATTTTTATCATTTAACATGGCTGAACGGTCATTTGGACAATTGTAACAGACTGTCAAAAAAAAGATAGGAGGTGATTTCTCTTTCCCACTAACCGCACCACACTTCCCAGGACCTCCACAATATTTTGGCATCGCTCGGGGCCCTGCTTTAGGGCCTCATTCTTTCTTTTTATTTCTTAATAATGTTTAATGTTTGAGTGATGTGGTGACTTTGACTAGTACAGTATGGTGCGCAGCCCAGTAGAGCCGAGCTCTGCTGGGTATATAAATAAATAAGTAAACGAATCTTTTTGCTCTGATTGTTTGCTGTCTATGGATTCAAATCCAAGCATCTTTTATATGTAACGTGCTGCAGATATTTCCAATATTGCGCAACTTTTATTGAGGCTTTTTTTTTTTTTTCTCATCCGGCTGTATTTAAACCTACATCATTTCTGTTGTTTCCATTCATTGCCTCTGGTCGTATGTCTTATATCTACAGTGACGGACATTATGTCAGACACAGTTTTATAGTTGCAATATATTCCAGGCTGTTACAGTTATTGCTGCTACGAGCGAGTGCACGTGATTTACAGGTCCAAACACCATGTATTTTTCACCGCTGCGTTTTTTTGGCATGCCTGCGCAGCCTCAGACGCGTAACTGGGGGACCCATTATTGAAAAGCCTCACACGGAAACTGTAATGAAGACGACGGTTTTCGTTCTCCCTCCTTCTCAGTGGGCCAGGGTCCTGTACGCGCACCTCTCCTTTGACTGTCAAATCAAAGGAGGAAGCGTTTTTTCCTCCTTAATAATAACCGTATGAGCAGCATAAATTTGTTGCGGAAAAGTGCCTTAAATTGCATTGAATTCCTCCTGGGGCCGTTCCCCACATGGGATATGTCAGGAGTAACCGTCATACATACCGGAGAACACGGTCAATGACCATTTCCTTTGGTACGGCAGCTTGAGAGCCCTGGAGGTGGGAAGTTAACTCCTAACTTGCAGGTAGACCACAGACGTGGTCGGACGCAGACTATTCTAACATATGTTTGTCCACTCAAAGACAACAAGTTCACACACACTCACACAGTGGTCATAAATGTTGTCTCGCAGAGTCATGGAAAGGGTGAGCAGGGTGTAGGGAGTGGGAGTCTTACTCTATCAGGAAGATTCATGAGATGCTAGTCACCTCATAAATTCACCCAGTCTCACAGCCCCTTCCACTCAGGACACCAGTGCCTCGTAGGTGTTCCACTCGGCACATGAGAGGGCTGCATCGAGACATACTTCAGGCTAAACAATCATACAAGGGAGTGGACTGAAGACGTGCAATCAGATGCAGGAATTTTAGGGAGGAACGGGGAGGCGATGCAAACTTGTGCTCAGAAACAAAGGCATTTTAATTCAGCATGCGGCAGATTGTTCTCGCCCCGAAACAGCGTGTTCGTATTTTACCTCACACCTTATGCTGGTATGTACTAATAACCGGCTCTATAATGATTTGAAAGGGTTTGAGCCAGAGGTTGTAGCATTTGGCTTCCTGCCTCTGCTTTTTACTCCCGGTGACAATTAAATATGGCAGTTTGTTTGCACCATGTGTAAACTTTCCCCTTCTGCTGCGCAACCACAGAGAAATCCGAGATGGCAATATTATGAATGCAGTATCAACTTTGATATACTGCTCTGCCTGAATTTAGATCTCAAGTAAAGCACGTTAATACAAGCCAGGGTAAACATCCCATAATCCCTGTCTTGGATGCGCCGGCTCCGTAGGAAGCGAGCAATGCACTTTTGCAAGACCGTCCTCGAGACCGCTGCGCTTCAGAAATAAAACATAGCGAGCGGCCGAGGAAGGGTATGATTAAAACCGGCACTCGGAAGCATCCGTTACCGCGACGCGAGTGATGTAACGGGGAATGCCCGGCAGCCGGGGCGCACAGCGGTGCGGATCCCACCACTGGTTCTCAGTCACATCCAGCGCATGCCGGCGCGCTGACTGATGGCGCCGCACATGGCAGAGCCGCTGTCTCACAGTCACCTCCGCTAGGATGCAGCGTAGTGAGCTGCCGCCTGATTTTGGGCGACACAGTGGCTGGTGGTGCGCACTCGCGTCTCGCAGAGAGGAGGAGCGGACTCTGGACCGCGGGGTTTGTGCAAAATCGTACCTATTCGGATCCATCGGGAGACTCTGAATGGCTCCTAGGTGTGTGTCTGTGTCTTTAACCACTGTTCATTAGATTGGGTCGACATCTAAATGACTGTACGCATACAGTTTGTTGGTCTGCACAATCGTGTTGAGCTAACCCAGGATTTTATGGCCGTCGACTTGGTCATAAATACCTACTCGCTACATTTCCCAAACTTTCCTTCAGTTTCGCCGCTGCTTTTAGGAGCATCTCACTAATAATAGAATTGATAAGCAGGCAAAATATTTAGACAAAAGTATCTAGTTTCCCCAGACAGAAAGTCTGAGACTGCGTTGGGTCAACTCTGAGCCCCTCTAAAATGTTCTGAGACTTGTGGTGAGAGTCCAAGTTGCCGTTGGAACCTCGGGGACAGACGTTTACGCAGCGTGGAATGGAGGAGTTGGACAAGAGATACAAGATGTGCAACATGTGGCAGAGAGCACGGTCGGCCCTGCGGTCTCTCGGCGCAGTCTCTGCGATGGAGTGCAGGAGCTGCAGCTGTGCGCTGAAAAGAAGAAAAAAAAACGACGGAATATTTCATATCGCGACCCCTATAATGACTCGTACGAGTGGTCATGTCTGGTCTGAAATTAGCACCGACATCGAGCATGGATGATCACGGGTGGAGGGAAGGACTGGACTTTGAATCCTTGGCAGCGGGGGGGTTTTGGCATGCCGTCCGGGCCCAGGTTCCAGGCTCGGCTCCTGCCTGATTGTGTAGTATGGAACTTGCTTGAAAAAGCAGCTGGTTGCTATTCTGAAAACTTGTATTGCTTTCTTGGCCTGCTTTGTACAATCATTCATTCCCTGTAGGAGGTTGAATGAGTTTCTTTGAACGCTGCCCATTGAAAGGAAAAAAAATACTCTCCCTGGATATATTAGATAATAAAATCTTTTGTGCAACGCGTTCAATTAACTTGAATAATTAGTGCTATTGACCGAACGGCTTTCTTGGCTTAATTTGAGTGGTGCCTCGCCCTCACTGATAGTAAATTGTTATGTGTCTTTTATGGCCCCCCATCAACCTGTTAACATAAGGTAACAATAGGATGTGAGTAATTGTGCCCATTGAGACAAAGTTATGCATTGTGAAGGACATTTCCTGCTCTCTCACTAAATTACACACACACACACACACACACACACACACACACACACACACACACACAAAGACACTCTTCCCCAGAAAGCAATATACAGTGTTGGAGAGTAACATAATACATAGGCCATATTCTAATACAGTTACAATATAAAAAGATGATAAAAAAGATGAATACAGATCAAACACACGCACACACACACACACACACACACACATACACACACACACACGTATACACACACACACACACACACACACACATATATATATATAAGAGCTAGAGAGAGAGAGAGAGATAGGTGTGAGTGTTGGAATGAATGGTGTGTGTGTGTGTGTGTGTGTGTGTGTGTGTGTGTCCTGTAATAGACTGGTGACCAGTCCAGCGTGTACTCCCTGGAGCACACATACCTTCACCAGAGTACTGGAAAAAGGCTCCGAGACGATGCAACCAGATGAATTAAGTCCTCTGTCTTTTTTTAACGAGCAGTGGTCGTGCTGTGGCTCAGACATGGTGTAGTGTCCCGACCCCTCGGGCCACTGACTGACCACCACTTAAGGCAACAGGCTCTTCGGAGACACAACCACACAGTAAACAAACTCCAGCAACTGAAAGCCACAACGGCAACATAAGCAGAGGAAAGCCATCTTCAGCTGGAAAACAAGAACAAAAGCTATGTATTTTCACTGGTTTTGATGCTGTGAAATTGCCTCTTGACACCGGCCAGTGAAAATGAGAATAATACCCCCCCCGCACACACACACACACACACACACACACACACACACACACACACTGAGTCGAAACGGCTTCAGCACAGCTGCCTAAAGGCCTGTCAGAATTGATCAGGCGTCACGACCAAATCGAGGGACACTGACATCTGTGGCCACATGGCGACATAACATTCGTGCTTTGCCCGACGTCATAGTGGAACCGCAGACGGCTTCAGCAAAGGAAACAAGCACTTGCTTTAAAACGGGGTCAAGTGGGACTTCGGGTTAAGCCTTGCTTTGGATGGTTGTATTGCTCCATTTCAGCTGTTATCAAAACTACCCCCAACCTCAAAAACCTGAAAGGGTGGGGTGTGCATGTGTGTCTGTGGCACTTGTTTTTCAAGAGCCATCCTGTACAGATTTGCCTGTTCTTAAACTTCCATTTCAATATCTGGAGTCCAGAAATGAGGACATGCTTCTGGACCAGCTATAGGTCTTTGACCGGGACTAGTTACTCTTCAAAAAAGGCAAAAAGAAAGCGTTCATTCAAGAGTCACTACCTCTAGACTCTTCTCACGGCTAAAACCTTCTCACAACACACACAGTCACACTGAACATCTATTCCAAACATCTCTAATGCAAGATTACTCCAATTCACTTTGCTTTTTTCATGTTTGGGATGATCTGTGGGTGGGCTGGTGCAGATCAGCGGGCTTGCTCATTTGTCATGACACCGCAAGTGCTCCAGTTTCAGGTTTAAATAAAGAAAAACATCCCTCGCAGCATAACTTATGAGTGTCTTATTTTGTCCTGATACATCTGAATCATAATGCTGATGAAAGATCTAGTGCGTTTGGATTGCTCGTTGCTCCAGAAAATGATCGCAACCATTAGCGATAACAATAACAGTAATTTGAAACGCCTGCGATTTTTTTTTTCCACTGACTCCTCATTTAGTTTAACTCACAAACCTGTTGACTGTTGAAATATGACACAGCATCCATCAATGAAATGAGGGCTATTTATTGAGTAAAGGTAGCCGTATTTGTTTAATTTAAGATTATCCTGTGGTTTTCATAAATCATGTGATGTACTCGTCCATCAAAAGCTCCTGTCCTTGCTACCTCTCCTCTCACTTCATACAGCTTCCTGTTATCTCCTCGTGTCTAAGATATGTGCACATACATCTTGGAGATGTAGGCAAAAGGTATGGCTGACTGTGAAACATGCGACTTTGGGCTTTGTGAAGTTGTCAGGCAGGCAGTTTGTCTGTGTGGCAGGACCTTCTGTCTGCCCAGCCCATGCTCCTCTCTCTCCCCGGGGCTCTGACCTATGGGCACAACGTGGATCCGCTTATCTGCAGGAGAGGAGGAGGAAGCAGATGTGAAGAATGGACCATCCTGGAAAAGTAATCTGGTGAAGAAGAGATAAAAAAGATGAGGAAATGTGTGAAACGGAGGAAAAAATATTTTTAAATGGCCCCAGAGGATAAGCTATCTATTACCCTGCAATTCTACTTGTTGATGTGAAAATGGATTTGGTTTCATCATCGTGTTTTCATAGTGAAACCTTTGCGTGAAAACTGCGTGTGCTTATAAGTTAGATCGCAGGTGTTCGAGCTTCAAAGGCTTTTGACTTTTCAAACTTTTAACCCTTAAAAAGATTAAATAATGTAATTCACAAGCAATACAATGCAACGAAACAGTTTGTATTTGAATTACTTGGTCAATTTTGGCCAGAGGCTAAGACATTAGCTTGGCCTCAAGCTTTTACAGGCTACACAACCACCGAAGCACAAGCTACTCTTGGTGCTGGGTCTTCACTGTGTTTCTCTGTGTGAACGGCTGGGCGGCCTCTACCACCAGTGTCTGAATAGGCGGGCATTAGGTGAATGTCATTCATGTCTATCAAAGTGCTAGAGAAACGCTACGCAAGATCCAGGCTTCCTCACAGGTTGTGCCACCAACTTTTGTCTTTAATAATCAGTTTTGGGCTGAATATCACAGATGCTTGGCTGTGTCGTGGTTTGCATGGGCTGTATGAGAGCACCGTCTTTTCAAATTGCATTGACAGGTCGATAGAGTATGCATAAACAGCACGACAAATGTAAAGATAACACCAGTAATGTATTTGTGCTTCGGGCGATGCATTTTTTATTCCCTCTCTTGTCTCTTGTTGCATTATTCATCATCGCGTGGCGACTGCTGATGTGAAGTGTTTTTTTTCCTTCCTGTTTGTCAATAAATAAAGAGGCGTTTTGCACCGGTGAGGATGCCGATATGTTTCAGCGAACGTTTGCGATGTCAACATGTAAGCAGACATGGACGAGGACAAACATACTTGCGGATGGCACTCTGATGCCACACCTACTACGTACTTGTGGGCTGTTGTGTTTGCACTGTATTTGCTCGACTGAAGTCTCCGTCTATGTGAGTTGCAACACGGTTTCCTCCTGCCACTCTGGTGTCTTCCCATAGTCCAAAAGCAATGCATGTCGTCTGGGTCAAGTGGAGACTCACAGTTGCCTCTAAGGTTTGAATAAGAGAGAATGGTATGTGTGTGTGTCTATGTATGTATGTGTCCAAGTCACCCTGGATAGGGTGTCCTGCCTAGGGTGTCTTACCTAACGTTACCCTTTATGTGCTGGAGACCCTTGACTGTGCAAATTCCCGAAATGAGACAAAACGCAATGTTCAAGGTACATACAGTACTTTTTGCTGATGGGTTCACTCCTTTTATTCATTAAAACTAAAGTGTGTGTGTGTGTGTGTGTGTGTGTGTGTGTGTGTGTGTGTGTGTGTGTGTGTGTGATAAATTAGGAACTCAATGAAGACTGCAACACAGCTGTGGATAATGACAAAAACAAATAATGATCACAATGAATCATAAAAGTAAACCCTTGCATGTGATACAGAGAAAAGTAAACACAATAACGGACAATGTGCAGAGCGTATCTAACGGTATTCAAATGAAAATTAATATTATTTTCAGAAATGAGTCAACTGAAGGAGGAAAAACAGCTATAAAACCCGTAAGCCAAAGTAAGGCGATCCTATTTCTTTTGGAACATTTGTTAAAGCTACAGACGCAGCACCTGCCAAAACAAAGAAAGCATTAAAGCTCTTGAAATCCCCTCACGCTCGAGCTCCTATCTGCACATGTTGTTACAAATTTGCTCCTTGATTATTGTGATTGGAATATACAAACAGCTAAAATATTAGATTAAAGTCATTCTGAAAGAGAGCAGGCGTGGGAGGAACAGATGCTTGTTTTGTTTTTTTCCCTTTCTTTACAACTCAGAGTGGCTCGTGTCTGCGCAGCCTGAGGAAGACAATCTTAATGCATGTGCACTCTTTCATGATGATGCCTGTGCATTGATTTACAATGTAAGAACAGACAAACTGTCTGACTCCATTAGCCGCAAATGTCAATCCGAGGAAATTTCATTGAAATCCGTCCAATCCCCAGAATACATATGGAAAGTAACAGACTCACTCTACTTCACAGCAGGGGAAGAGACTCTTGTACTTGATCCCATCCTTAAACTTTGTTTTTCTTTCAGTAACATACACATATGTGCCAGCTGGTCACAAAACATGCAACATAACATAAAATAACATGACAAGCAAGTCATACATAGAAATATAAAGATGCTGCTTGAAAATAAGGAAAAAGCACATCTCTTATTAAAGGGTTTGAACATATCACTCTGCACTCTCATTTGTTGCTGATTTATTTGTCTTAAGCCATCTTCTCGTCAGAGCCTTTAAAGCCCCACTAAGAACACACTCGAAAGGTATTGGTCCCGCTTTTGTGTATTCAAGTCCATCCAGATCACCCAGGTACATGATTTTGGAATTTAAAAACATTTTTCTTTGAAGAGCTGCCTCCTGGACCCAGAGAAACCCAAAAAGTTCCCAAAAATCTGAAAATGATTTGCTGGAGTATTCCCACAAGATCTCCAACAAGCAGCCTGATTTGAATAGTGTTTTGTGCTGGAGAACGAAAGCATGGAGTCGCGCTTTGGAAATTCGCGGAATTTCCTCCAGGAGGGTGAGCTCGTCACTGACCACTGCAGTCTGCAAGTCCTGTCCCATTCTTCTAGTGGGAAATGTGAGGCCTCCCTCTGCTTCCCATCTTACCTGTAAATCCAAAGTATGATCACTTTACAGAATTTGAAGCGCTAGGCATAGTTGGGACACTGTCTTTTGACATTCTTGTAAGCTCTTAAAATATTAAGAATTTCATCTTTCCCCGACCTAACTTCCAATGGGAATTTCTTGCTTATACACACTTTACAGAGACACTGAGGGGGATCAGAATGAAAACTAAGGACATGAGTTTTTATTCTTGTTCAATTTATACCCATACTCACAAGTATGACCCATGCGGAGCTAAAATAGACATCACTTAGGGGGATTCTGGGTTGGGAGAGGCCAACAAGCACATCACCCTCAAACTGGCCCAGCTTCTGCTCACCTGCTGCCAGGCTCATACATCACCTGTGATCTTGTTGCTCTGCCCTGTCCATTTCAACAATGAGTCTCTCTGTGATAATTAAGTATAACCAATATGATCACTTCTTTCCATGAGACAGGGGTTTCCCCTTTAGTCAGGCCCCAGGTGAATGTTTTACTGAAGTTGGTATCAAGACCTCCTTGAGTTTCGTATCCCACTCTGAACTGAATCCATTCATTACCGGTCTGGAGATAGCTAGATAGAGTAAATTTCTCCTTTGGTAAATAAGAGCTTTGTGACTCTGTTATTTTCTTCTGCCATGAACACACACACAAACACACACACACACATTCTGGTGAAGTTTCCGGTGAAATTCCAGTGGACACACTCCTGCCTCCTCCTCAGTATTTGATGCTGTAGCTGTATCATTGTGGTCATCGCTAGCTGAGCTCTGCTCTATGACCGGACAGCGACTGCGGCTGGTTGGTTTCGACCTCCAATCTCGCTGTTTTAAAAGGGTCGTCTGGAGACCCCGCTGTCTTCACCCCCAGCAGAACGCTTCTGTGTGAAACTCACTTGAAATAAATGGCCTCAATTGTAACTGCTGCTGGTGGTCCTGGGGAAAAGGTGTGTGTGCGTGCGTGTGTGAGTGTGTGTGAGTGTGGGAGGAGTGTTTCTGACAAGAGGGGAGTCTGAGCCTGTCTTAACGTATATTTTTGAGGCATTTTGCACATTTCGCTGGCAGCCTTGCTGGAGGTGGAGAGGGTGGGGAACTCCCCAGGAGCGAGGGGAAGCCGGCCTGCCTGCAAAACTGAAAGCTGCAGAGGCTGGAACAGATCAGCTCCCTGGAACAACCTGCACACTCACACAGTAAATCATTCACTCAGTCAATCAGCCAAGTTCAGCTGCAGCCCATCACACACACATCACACATAAGCAATATATATATATATATATATAAAGAGAGAGCGAAGGAGAGGGACAGAGAGAGCGAGAGAGAGAGAGAGAGAGAGAGAGAGAGAGAGATAGAGAGAGAGCAAGAGAGAGAGAGAGAGAGAGAGAGAGAGAGAGAGAGAGAGATCCACACACATGCACGGGGCATGAATCCACATTCTGCATTCCAGCATCCATACCAGCATCCTGTTTGATATGCCAGAAACATTTAGTGTCACCTGCTACATTAGGGGCCCAAATGCCGTATGACAAAAACACTGTGTGCTGTGCTCCATATGACACGAGACCTAACACTTTTCTGATTTTACATACACTCCACATACACTCCCTCTTGTAGTGTCAAATCAATCCATTGTTTGCACTAATTTAACATCTTTAAAGTGCTCTGCACATGTCGAGGTGGTGCCATCAGTTTTGTATACATAGATACATGAAAATCATCCATCCATCCATTATCGTACCCACTTTGTACAGTAATGGTAGAATTCATCTCCAGTCCAGCACAGGGTACACACCAGTCATCTCACTCACAACTGTGGGCATTTTGGGTCTCCAATCCAATCCAATCCAATCCAAGCGTGAATGTTTTTTTGACTGTGGGGGAAGTCACAGAGGTTTAAGTGCAATTTAGCAAAACACAGTGATGCATACTGCAAAAGGAGATGGTATGGAGGCTCATTAAATGAAATGAAATGAGCATGCAGCTATGCAGTCGGTCAGTAATTTATTACCCAGAGAGGCCAGAATGGTGGTACCTGAACAAACACAGCTTTGCATGTTTAACATCAGAGGATAGTGAAAGCTCTTGGCCGCTGTGTTTTTATTTTTACTTTTTTCTCCTGTTTCAGCCGAGCCAGTCTGAGTCACCATATGCCGTCACAAGTTTCATAGTATTAAGACGATCGCTTTGGCTTATCACATTAACAATGACATCATTCCTGCTGCACTCATTCATTTGAATTTGGACAGAAAGTTGTGTTCTCGTTTCCCCGCAAATATAATTATGCTGGAAATTCGATTATAGCATCCGAGTGGGTCAAACGCACAACCAATATGTTACTTTGGCTCAGTGACTAAGAACATCAGGTGCGCCGGCTGATAAATGGGCAACTATATTTCTCAAGGAGGGAGGAAGTATCTCATCCGTGCTCATCTTTGAATATTTCTTCCGAGATAAAAGGCCCCAGTGTTCTCTGTGTGACCTTTGAGGTCCCAATATCTCCTCCCCCATCTCTCCTTTCATCTCCGTCTGCAGCGGGTGGACACCCTTCTGCTGCTTTTCAGGAGGTGTTGTGGGTGTTTGCATAACCTACAACACTTTGCCATGTAGCGGGAAATTACCCTCCACCGCAGAAATGTCTCCGCGGGGGGAAACATCAGGAAGAAAAAGTCGGCTCATCCCAGGACGGAAATCTCGGCAAACACTGCCGGTGACGCAAAGCGGTGTCAGCCCAGGGGAAGACAGGGCTCCGCTGGTTATTTTCAGACCGGCGTTTCGGACAAAAAAAAACAAAAACAAAAACGCTTGTCAGAGCTGCCGATGCTTCATCATCCGCTGTGTGAGATGTAAGCGGAGGAGATTGGACCACTTACGAATTCATGACAAAGATGGAGGGATGGGGGAAACATGTCCTGTCACCTCTCTGAGACTTAAAAATGTGTGTGCCCAGACATTCCCGAGACACGTGGGTGTGACTGTCTACAGAAAGTAAGTTATGTCTGTCTGATGGACTGGCAAAGTGGCCAGAGTGTAGGCCTGGTGTACGTGTTCTTGAAGTTCCAACCGGGGTTAACTTGGAGGGAAAAGATAATACACCGAGTGACTGATTGGGAGAGATTGATCGAGAGGCATTATGGGATAACGTTAAAAGGAACATGACCACATTCTCAGATCCCCCAAGTCATATTTTTGCTGTCTGTGCCGAAGCCTCGAGGAGAGATGAGAAATTGAGCTTTTCTGTCTCTGAGCGTTTGGTAAAAAAAAAAAAACAAAAACAAAAAAAAAACACACACACACGAGAAATGGAACTTTGGTGTTTCTTTGTCCAGCCACTTGAAATAGTTCAGAAACCACTTGGAGTAGAGGAGACAGAGGAGGAGATTGATGCCCCTCTCGAGTTTGCATAATAAGTAGTTTGAAACAGAAACATGTTAGTTTAGCTTAACGTCAGGTTGAAAACAGAGGCTTGACAAAATCGGCTTTCCTGCAGCACTAGTATCTTATTTCCTTTTGGTTTAATTTGCAGAACATGTATAAAAGCTAAAGTGATTTAACTCAGCAGAAATGCTATAAACCGGTACCAACTAAAACAAAGTGCAAAACCAGTCACTTTCAGTGACACCGGGAGAGAAACGGAGTCTCCACTTATGCTTAATGATGTGGTCGATGATTTACACTGTGTCAGCTACAAGAAAGTCAGCCGCACCGAGTTTAGTGGTTAGCACTATTGTCTCACAGCAAACAAGATCCTCTGGTTCGAATCCTAGTGTGGAGTTTGCATGTTCTGATTGAGGGTTTTCTCTGGGCACTCTGGTTTGATCCTGCTGTCCAAAACATGCATATTTCGATCCATTAAGGACTTAAAAGACTTGTGAGAGAGGATAGTGTGTCTGCGTGTCCTTGTATTCCTTGCCTTAGCACTGGAGACGTGCACCACTACAACGCCATTAAATACGTATTGATGGATGGATGGAAAAGAAATATAAATAGAGCTAAAAATAACGCTCTTCCTCTTTGTATTTTTTTTACGGTTCCCACCGTGTTTTTCTTTTGTTTTGCTGACGCAAGCCTCGTAAATCCTCTCTGCTGTACCACGGCTGCTCTTACTAGGTTACTCTAATCTGTACGTGAGGATCAAACATCATGACAAGTTCCTGTTGGCTATCCCTGGTTATCAGCG
Source organism: Karalla daura (assembly GCA_029224185.1). Taxonomy (NCBI): domain Eukaryota; kingdom Metazoa; phylum Chordata; class Actinopteri; order Chaetodontiformes; family Leiognathidae; genus Karalla; species Karalla daura. The sequence goes on from CM055206.1 coordinate 5,332,467, forward strand.
GGGAGCGTTCAGCTCTAATTCAGCAGATCCAGGGCAACACTGACAGCGACCTGGATGGGAAAGCACTGTGCATTACTCTTTTATAGGCAGAGGAAGAGCAGACATCCAGCAGTTTCTGCCTGCGGTGCCGAAGACAAGGCGTGTTGAGAATTAGCATCCTGCCTTGATCTTGTTTCCTCCAAAGAGCCAACGATGGTGAAAGTGCCGGTTGTGAAATGTGGAAGTAAAGAGGAGAGTGACAACATGATGGAAGAGGCAGCGCGGGATAGAGCTGTAAGATAAGCGACTGCGTCAGACGCTTTCCTGTCTCGTTGCGTCAAAGCGCCGCGCCGGAGTGCCATGAGGTGCGGTGACGTCGTGCCCTCCACTAAATCTTTCAATTTCGGTGCTTTTGGGAGACGCTCTGTCTGGTTCTGGAGCGGTCTGAACACGATTAAAAAAAATCCACTTTGCTATTTGGGCCATGTGCGCACACAGAAGGGTATAATGCGCCTCAGACGTGATGAAAGCAAGCGATAACCGGGCCATTGATTGGTGTTCAAATAAAACGTGCATGTTGTGCCATTAAGTTTACTGCCGCTCAACAAAATAAAGTGTCTGCAGGCACCGGATTTGGACGTGGACAGGCGGACCGTTTAAATACCACGCGGAAGGACAGGTTTTAGAGATTAACACTTCACTTCCAGCTCCTTCCAGGCCCACGTGTTCCAGCGGCGGGGAGCACGCAAGCCTCACCAAAAAGGCCAGACCAGTGCCAGAGACTGTCCACTGGTGTCAGTCCAGAGTCTCCAAATAAAGATGTAAACTGTCAGGCGGACCGGTGCGAGGGCTTTCAATGAGGTGCAGCGTGTTCTCTCCTTCCGGACATGGCAGCGCACGGGCTGCAGAGTTTTGTGTCGGCCGGGGCTGATTTATGACGTTTTGGACCAGGCCAGGCAGGAGAGCGTAGCAGTAGTCCACCCTGCTCTACAGGACGGCGTGCATCAGAGAGGTGCTCACACCTTCTCCTCTATGTGTTTTGCATGCTGTGTGTCTGTTTCTCCGTTCTTTTCTTATGGTCCAAAAACATGCATGTGGAGGTCAATAGGAGATTGAGTTACTCCTGGGTATGAGGGTGAGACTGGATGTGTGTGTGTGTGTGTGTGTCCAGTGATGGACTGGAGACCTGTCCAGGGGGTATTCCCTGCCGCCTTCAAGGCAATACTTGCTGGGGACGCCCTGGGGAACAAAGCTGGGTAACGTAACGGATGGAGGAGCAATTACAGTCAGCGATCATGTGTCTTTTTGAACTGTGGGAGGGAACAAAAGAGAACGTGCAAGCTTTAAACAGAAAGGCCCTGAGTCTGACCGGGATCCAAACCAGGGACCTTCCTCCTGTGAGGTGAGCTATCCGGACACAGATATGCAGAGGATGAAGGTGAGTAAATGAGGTGCAGGTGTGGAGATTGGCTCAGGTGGAATCATCATTCCAATTCCAGGGCAGGTAGGAGGCGCTGGAGTCTCTCTCAAGAGATGCAGCATTGTGGTGCATAGAGATGGAAATAAAAACTCAAATTGATCCCAGGTTACTCTGGAGGCTCAGCTTATCGTCCGTTCCAGCAGGGATCTTCCTGCCAAGGAGATGAGAGGGAAACATGTTTAAAACAGTCCAATGTGATCCCTCAGTTTAATTACAAGAATTCCTGTGATCAACTGTATCAAAAGCGGCACTCGGGCCCAGTCATGAAGATTTATTATTGTCTTCAAGCACTCCGAATGCTCCATGTGCGTTACACATTTTACGATACGAAGGCATTATAGGACAAAGTATGATATAGCATGCGTGATGTTTTGGCGGGGGCGTCTGCCCAATGACCGCCATTTCTGCCACTCAACAGCTCTCAGGTGGGCTGGGGGAATGCTGGCGAATGCTGCTTTGTCCTGGGGCCCACTCGTTCAGAAAGGGTGGATCCTGGATTTATTGGCATTGGACGCGTCATAAAAATCACACATTGTGGCAAATCATTTCACCAGTGCCCACTGTCTACGAAACACAGCTCCCGCGCTGGATAGCACGAGACTTCTGCGGCTGCCATCTTTGTCTGGTTTCCTCTCTTTCTGTAAAACAAGGATCAGTGTCCGCTGAACCCAAAGTGCACTAATCTGGCTGACAAATGCAATAACTTAGTTCAAGTGCATTTGTGAGTGTTCTACTAACTTGAGCTGTTATAATATCAGAACACGGACACATCTGCGTATAATGAGCCGCAGCAGCTTATCTGCCAACTTTAATGACGGCTGTGACCACTCCAGAACCCTCCATCTGCATCTGCTTCACATTCACAAATGGGATCTCCCGCCGCCCCTCTCCACCATGCGAGAGATCTGACACAGTCTCCTTAAACGCTACCTGGAGAAAAAGGAAGAAGTGCCGAGTTAACATCCAGTACCTGATATGGCATGAATGGCCAGAGCGCGCATCTGTAAATGTCATTAGAGGTGGAACATGACAGACTGGTTTCGAGGGCCGCCAGGATGTGAGAGCCTCCCACTAGGAGATCTGATGAGCACCTCGATGATGAGGGCGGTGACTCACCCGGCCGAGATGAGACGATACAGGGGGGACATTTCTCAATGAGCACGGCGGAGAACAAAGGCGCGCAATTATAAAGACTCCGGGTTTTAACAGAAAACCAGACATGTTCTGACCCCCAGCTCCACCATCACCGTCATCCTCCACAACACCCGCGCTTTCTTCATCTTCCATCATCCGCCGCCAGATGTTATCCTTTACAACACAGTCAGTCACCCAAAGTGCTTCTTTTCATCTTTCACAGTTCAGTATGTTAGTCAGAGCTTGTGTGTTCTTTGGCTTGTGTCACGGATAATTGTAATTTAATGGTACATTATTTAAAAAATTGAGAAACAATGTTTGGAGAGGGGTACACACACATGCACATATGCACACACACACACACACACACACACATACACGCACGCACGCACACATGAAATCCTCTCTGTCAAACACTGGCTCCAATTGTGTAGGGAAAGTGAAATATGATTAGGTTTTAGCGGTTTTATGGTGACTGGCAGCAGGAACATGAACTCACTCAAAAGTCTTGAGAGGACGGAGGACCAAGTTGGGTGACTCCTAGCTGAGGCAGTTCCAAATCCAAAGTCACCCGATAGATCTTAATGTTTTTTGTCCTAAATTCACATGGGGATAAATGGCCAGAGAAATTAATTTAACTTTAAATAAAGGTCTGCTGGAACATGAGCTCACATGTGTTCAGGCACCAAGGTCTGAAGCTCCATCGCTGTAAATGTTCTGGCTCCTCTTGTTTTTCCATGTGAGCGATGACTCCTCGTAAAAACTCGTACATAAAAAAAAAAAAGAAAATATGCTACATTTTGTCTTTCATGCATTTTTCATGACATTTATCATGGGAGTTCGATGTTTTCTGAGATTCCATTCGGATGTGTAAGGGTGAGGGGTTTTCTTGTTTCTCTCTGAGCCCCACATGCAGGCACGCTGACAGGTTTGTTAGAAACACATTTCAGAAATTTAAATGAACAAGATATCAAAGAGAAACCCCAAAGTGGGGAGCTCCTAAATGAATTGATTGTCAACAATTTGGGGGGGGGAAAAAGAAAAAGAAAAAAGAGAAAAGAGAAACGTTTTATAGTTCAATCTTGTATTGATTTAACAGACTTTATAGGTTCTTGTGCAAATTTCTATTACTATTGCAAAGTGCCAGATTTGCTGTTTCCCTTCACTTTTATTCCTTTGTGCTCCGCAAAGCTCAGCTGACTCCAGCTTCATCCCTAACACACGGACTGGGGAGTGATAAGTGATGAGAGAGAATCCTCTCAGCTAACCCTTGGCAAGAGGGGGTCTTATTGAGTTTCTCAAAATGTTGGAGAATTCCTGTAAAATTGCCTTGAATGCAGAATATTCATTTAATCCAAATTAATGCATTGTATTCAGTGGGTCTTTTCAAAACGCTCTCTCTGGGGATGACTGGCCACTGCTCGGAGCAACACGATACTTGATGCAAAACACATTGAGAGCATTTACATGTGCACTAGCATCGTGGTTTGCAGTCCTTCTGGTTTTGATCTGATCTTGGATTACATCGGACATGAGAAAATCCCTGTATATACATGGTAGGCAGCACTGTCCAGGTCTGTGATCAGCTGTGTGCAGCTGTATCCCGATCTCTAACCGCCGCTGCCACTTTGCTCTCTACCAATAAATGACGCTCGGAAACTGGAGCGTTAACACACATCCTGGTTTACACCTGGCATTAACATGGCGCTATCGTATCCCAAATAGACAGCTGGACCTTTTCATTCATGGTTTCAGGCTCGCTACTCTATTCCACTTTCAGAGCTACCATCTAAATCACGCCCTCCAGGAGCAGAGAGGGGGCTGTACCTAGTTATTATGTGTCAGATAGGCTCTAGGTTTCTAGTTGTGAGTGTGTGGGTGATCCCTGTGTATGCGTGTGTGTCCTGTGATGGACTGTAGAGCTGTCCAGCTTCCAGGGAGGATGGATTGATGGATACCTGCTTGGACTATTCAACTGCTCTACTGTATTTGGCGAAACACTCTGTCACATCCTGTGCCGATGAGGTCTGTTCCTGTGACCCCCTCTTCATCAGGATGCATCATTGTTTCCACTATAAAAATGTCTGGTCACAAGCGTCCCAGGCCGGCTCTGTAATTGGCTCGCAGGAAATCCAGTCCGTCCCGGAGGCTATTTACACTTCACCACTGTGCACTTGCCATTGAGTGGTCAGTCCCCGTGGTTGGCTGTGCACAGTGCAAATAGGGTCTGTGGGTGTGACAACAGGCACGTTCATGTCCAAGTTAGGATCAGGGCTGTGTTGTAAACAGGTGGTTGCAGGGAGTCCTCATGCTGGGTTTCAGAAACCTGGACCCGCAACCTCGACTTCTCCCACAGAGAGCAGGATATTTTGGCACGACACAACCTATCCTGTTCTCTGTCCCTCTGCAAACCCTGATACTGTTGTTATCACCGATCATTATCAGGGATATGAATAACCGGATTTCTCCTGCTCCATGTGATCGCCTTGTCCCAAATATAATGAAAAACAGGACACTAGTGCACATGTAAATGCACTCAGGGAAGAGGGAGAACCGTGTTTGGCTTTGGTATTGTTATTTTAATATTGCCTCTGTGAGTTGCAGCTTCTCCTTAGATGCTCTTATTTTAAAATGTCATTTTGCTCTGTCCAGCATGGAGCTCTCCCAAGAAACAGGTCACTGTAAAGGGTCGATAACGAACCATCCGACCGCCAGGAAAGATGCATGCGTTGGACGGATGCGGGTCTCCATGCGGCGGGTCTCCGCTGAGCCCTCCCACCGGGCCGCATGGAGGGCCCCTGCGCTGCGTGCAGCTGTGTCAGCCTGTGGGACGTCACCACCACCTCCCCGCACCAGCCTCGCCTCCCTCTATATGGCCCAATGAGTCATAACAGGAACAGTAAGTCAGATGGACATCGAAACAAAAAAAAAAAAGAAAAAGAAAAACACGCACGCAGTGTTTATGCAAAGTCAAGAGACAAGGGTCTCGTGTCAAACGTTTTGTGCAGTTTCAAAGCGCTAATCTGCCAGGATGACAGACTCTGGCCTGGGGAGGTTGGGAAGGCACGTATGTAACCTGTGGGCTCCTCTGAGGAAGCGAGACGTCTCGCCACCAGCGATAACGTTCTCCACTTCGTAACAACGATGGGCTATGATTCATGCAATTCAGATAGAGCACCAAATTGGCATAAGTGACAATGGAGACACTGTCCCTAGAGGGTACACACTGTCCAGACAGACGGATATGTGTGAGAATGGACATTAATAAGCTTATTTCATTCAGTAGATCCCCTCGTCCGTGGCTCCGTCTTTATGCATTCAGCTCCTTGGCTTCTCCTCGAGATCTGGGCTGGGATGCATGTAATGTCGACTGTCTTCAGCTTTGCTTTGATAAATGCCGAATAGTTAACGACCTCAGATATTTGTGTGTGTATGTGTGTGTGTGTGTGTGTGTGTGTGTGTGTGTGTGTGTGTGAGAGTATTTGTATTTGTCCACCCATGGATTTATGACAGTATGTTGGGAGTCTCACACATTTGGCAGATTCTCTTTGGAAAAATCTTCAGCTAAACAGCAATCTGCCTCTTTGATGAACTGGTGCTGAATGTGGCGTCCTGCTCTGTAATGCCTAAACTCTGACATCTTAAATTCTTCAGTTTATACAATGACCTCTGCTATCAAAAGACAAATGTTTCATTTATGTTTCTCTGAATTTCAACATTTCTCTCATCTGAAAAAACGTCCAGTCACTCCATCCCCATCACCTCTAGACCTCTGGTTCTTCTTTGGCTCCTCGGCTCTTCTTTTGTTGCGGTCTGTTTTTTTGGCAAGGAATGGTTAGGTTTTTGGAGTTCTGTGTCCATCTGTGAGACCAAACACTGTATCCGGATCGAACATTAAATCTTCAAAAAGTCCGCAAAGTCAAAGGCACGAGAAATCTGGTTGATGTATTTGGTGTAAGACATGGAAAGAATTGGATTACCCCCCACCCCCCAGGCAACACTCGATGATGCATAAGAGAACAAAAACTGTGGGTTTAGTTAGATAACTTCAAGCCTAATAATTTCCAGGGAGTTTCCACAATGCCATTGGAATAAACTATGTAATTTGGCAACAATTAGAGGAAGTTTGAGGCCATGTTGAACTGGTACTTCTCATCCTTAATCCTAGATCTAATCTTAAATCTAATTGCTCTCTTAATTTAGAGACTCTGTTAACCAGTGCACAGCAGGGCAGCTAAACACACAACACAATGGAAAATCCACGCAGTTCCAATTACCAATTGCTGTTGAACTGCACTCAGATGCTGCCTTTAATGCCCGCAAATTACTGCTTTTGCTGTTCCTTGATACCAGTTTGCTTTTGCAGGTTACCTCCAGGCATCTGGTTGGGAGATCACAGGCGTGGAGAACGAAGAGTTAACCCGAGTTTAACGTACTTTCTGGGGATTGTCAAACTATTCCGTGAGCATTGCATAACGTCTATGTCCAAGCTCGCACATCTGGCTGAGGCAAACTCAAAGCAGCGTTCTGCAAATCCAGCTCCGTCCATGTATCGATAAAAATGGCTGCGGGCCCGCGGGATAATGAGGCCGCTGATCTCAGTGTTAAAAAGTAAATTTGTGGCGGAATTCTTGGCAGAGGCTCCCCGATATGATCTGCAGCTTCCCACAATGCCACTGGATATGTGTAATGGAGAGGAAGCACTGCCAGTCACCGTGGGAATACCAGGGTGTGCATAAACAGGGGAAGGTAAGAAAGCTGAGGAGGAACCCTGAGGAGATGTACGCTGGTGATGATCTCACCTGAAACATAAATCTTACAGTATCATTTGATCGTGGTTGACTATTTTACTTTTCTCCATCTGGACCTCTGGAAAAGGGCAGTAAATGAGTGTTCTTCCAAAAGCGTTCACACATCTGGTTCGAGAACCATTTATTACACAGAGTGATAACACAACACCTCTTAAATCTGGAGTGTGAACTTGAAGCTTAGTCCTGCCCTGACATGCCAACGTCCAGCCAGTGAATCTTTTTAATTGAGTTGATAAAATCAGTTTTTCATTGGGAGTAGCTTCCCAGTGACCACCTTTAGATCTTTTTGGAGCAACCTTCTAGCACCTGCTTAAGCTATACGATTTATTATTATTTGAATTATTTTCCCATACTAGATTTGTCTTGTTTCTTATTTTTTGGCATTCTTACACAGAGAAGTAATTAGGCTGAGATTACTTCTCAGTGCAGTCATCCTCTTATTGTAAAAATGAAAGCACAATGGCCTCATTTGCTTTTACTACAGATGGGTTTTATGATGTCCATTTAAAGTAATCGTGAACAGAAGAGCTTTCAAGAAATGAAATGATATGCAAGACTTCAATCAGACAGACAGACAGATAGATAGATAGATAGATAGATAGATAGATAGATAGATAGATAGATAGATAGATAGATAGATAGATAGATAGATAGATAGATAGATAGATAGATAGATAGATAGATAGATAGATAGATAGATAGATAGATAGATAGATAGATAGATAGATAGATAGATAGAAGTTACTCTGATGGAAGAAGAATGTGGTCATCATCTATCATGATAATTGAAACAGGTTCATCGATGACTCATGGAGCATGAGACATGAGTGAGTCACTGATTTCAGGCCCTCCGTAGCCTCTAGTCTCTGTCCAGCATAAGGAATCATTAAGTTTAATGAAACATAGAAGACATTATTACACTTTCAGTAAATCCAATTAATCTATATGTACAGCATACAGTCAGTTTTTCCTGGACGACTGGACTTTCTTCTTTTCTGGATGTGACTGGATTTCACATCTTCCCGGCCCGCATCAGGCATCGCACCTCACTCTTATGTGTAATATACCCAATAAAATGTATATAAATAATCCTGTACATTAAAGTGAGTCATTCACAAGCACACACTGCATGAGTCATCTATCACTCTGTATCAGTTACTCCGTCAACCCCCCCCACCCCCCACCCCCGGCCCCACCCCTCCCCCGTCTCCTTATTGCATTACAGAGCATGCCCGGCCACAATGTGACTCAACCGGCCGGGACGCGCCGCTCCTGTCGGCGAGCGAGGCACCGGGCTGGATTTCCATCACGACTCACTTCAAAGCTCTGGCACCACGCACTCGAATGCAGTCGCCGGGGATACATTTTAAGTACGTGTTGGCATTTCCTCAAATAAATGCACCAACAGTTAATTTTGCGAGTTAGCATATATCATTTTTCAGTGCGTGATGACAGTCTTTTGTATATATTTGTTGCACATTGTATATTTGTTATAGATTGTTGTCTTTGAAGCTTCCTCTCAAGTAATACAGCACTCATAAACGCTGGCCTTATGACCGATTGACGTAAATTCAACTTGTGAACCCATGTTGTCATCGGCAGTGGCCTCTACACCCCAATATTACTGATATTGCCCCCCATTCTCCACCTGACAAATGCGATTCATTGTCTATCACTCCTTTACATTTCCTGGCCTGGTTTTGTCTCCACCGAGCCTCGAGGTCGACGTCTGGCTCTGTCAGGGCTTCATGGGAGCTTTTTGGAAACACGAGTAACGTGACAAATTGGTGATGCTTTTCTCAGACCGTCATAAAAATGTGTATACATTGTTTCATTGACCTAACTGTTTCATGCAAATGTTTGCCGTGTTTGGTGCCAAAAAATATGAGGCAGACAAGTTGGACAGGAGCGAGGCAGACAAGTTGGACAGGAGCATCAAACGACCGGGGAAGGCATGAAATGCTCAGGAAACACCTATCTGCGTCGTTCCCTGAGTGAACAGGAGTGATGTCAAATGAGAAGCGCCTCCTAGAAAGACTCGGTCGCTCACAAGCAAAGATGGAGTGATTCTGTCAAACACATAATTGTGATAAAGGATGTTACCACAGGGGCTCGGGATCACTTTGTGAAACCACTGCCAGTAAACACAATTCATTTGCAAAGGATTTCGCTCTGTTTTTATTTACCTTTTGTAAAAGCAGCTGTCTGCTGCGGCTGGAAACGAGTGAAACGAGACTGTAAATCAGCTACGCAACGAGCCGCTCCTCGACTTCCCATTGAGGAAACACTCGAAGTAAATACGGAGCGCAACTCTGCTGTGAAATGGAAAAAAAAAAAAAAAAAAAAGTTGAAAGAAAAATGGAACGTGCGTGCCCGTCTAATGCAGGATTTGCGGGCAGACCGCACTTAATTGTCCCTATATTATGGTAACCAGGGAGTCTTTACCGGGAGATTATACATCCGCAGATGTTGAGAGGCAGGGCAGCGGCCAACATAAACTGTGCAGCTACAGCGAAAGAGGACATTATGACAGGCAACGAAAACACCATCATCGCCGGGGCTCACTTCCTCTCTGTGCTCGGCGTATAAACCCGACGCATCCACGGCCGTATCTGGCCTACGCAACATCTGCTTATCCACATTCCTTCATATGCGGTGAAGAATGCATCTCAGGATTATCTGGCACTCGCCCTGACATGCAACTCAATGAAAAACATCCACGAGCGGCGCCGGGCCCGCTGCACTGCGCTGAGAGGGTGGCTCGCTGGAATACGCTCGAAAAACTTTTGACATGAGAGTTGAATCATTCCACATAAATCTTCCACATACAGTAGTTTATATTCTATCTAATGAGTGACGCCTATTGGCTGAAAAATGATTTGTATATACGTTTGAGCCGGGGGGGTGATTCAATAACATCATATATCATCCCTTAGAATAATCATTTCATGACATAATTCCCGTATTGAGCAAATGAACCACAACCAGTTACTGCGCAGTTTATGAACATCTGTTACAGCTTGCAATCTTATACCATTGACATCATCCGCCTCGCTGAGGATTAGCGTTGCGCCTCTATATGTCTTTAAACAATGACCAGGAACTTACTCAGCAGAACCAGAGGCATGGAGGCTTTTTTCCCTTGTCTTTCATTTTATGTATTCTTGTTAAAGCTGACATCACTTGAGGCAATTTTTCAGATTTTCAAAGCTCCCGTCGGGGCCACAAAAGGCTTTTCCACATGCAGTAGTTCCCCCAAAGATCTATGATGTATAAAATTGGTGGAGTTCCCCCTAATAACCATGACATGTCATTAGGCTCCAAACTCACGCTGTGCAGCCAAACGCTGCTGAAAGCCCCAGAACTGCATTTGATTTTCACGACACGAGCTCCGTTTGATGGAGTGATGCATGCACGGGAAACGGGAGGTTTTAAAGGCACTTGAGGGGAAATAAAATAGTGGGCTTGTTGTTAAAGGGTGACCCTAATAACATGATAATTTTACAGATCAGGCACTCCTAATACGCAGCGCTTCTATTGCTCTGCGTGTGTCTGACTCTCATCTGTAACCTGTGTTGACTTCAGCCCCGGCTCACATGCCATAAGGGGCTGCCATGAATCATCCCTAATAAGAAAGTCAGTTTCTGGGCAAGGCTCGCGGCGAGTTTCTTAAAAGTGCTGTTCTGACAAACTGTCGTAAAAAGAACAGCATTTCAAATTGGCAACATTATCAATTAGGATTTACCGAGACGTCAAGGCCGTCGTAAATTAATTGTCCCGGGTTCTGGAAACATTTAGCAAAGGTCAGGGGTCGTTTGGAGGCCAGCAGAGAGGGATGTTCATGTGAAGTTGTCGACCTTCCTCCGGCGTTTCATCACCTTTTGTTTTTCCACTCACCATTGTGTGCCCGCTCGCACTCCATCGCTGTGTTGTCGATCGGCGCGGAGCCTGCAGCGTGTCCGCCTCGAGGTTCAATGAGTTTGCTGTGGCCTGCTTTCCCTGCGTGTTGTCTCAAGACTTTTTATCACGAAAGCCGCTCCCCACCTTAACAGCCCGAGCGCTGGTGTCATCTCCCCGACACATGTCTCTAACAGGTGTTTTTCCTTTCGTCCAAAGTGTCTTGACCCACAGGACTGCAGCTGACTGGATGTTGTAAGACGTGCTGCTCTCAATGACAGACCAGAGGATAAGAGGCCGTGTCTTTGATGAAGTGATGGGTTTGGCCGCAATCTTTTGCGTCAATCAAACGGCAGAGATGTTGACAGCCTCCACTCTGATCTTTGGTTCAACAGAGAGAAATGGAACTTCTGATAGTTTATGCCTCCTCTCATCGAGGACTGGAAGTGTTTGTCTACGTCTCTGTATGTATGTATGTGTGTGGGTGAGAGAGAGAGAGAGAGAGAGAGAGAGAGAGAGAGAGAGAGAGAGAGAGAGAGAGAGAGAGAGAGAGAGAGAGAGAGAGAGAGAGAGGGAGAGAAGAAGATCAAAGTGAGGTCAGAGTGCAACTTTTGGTACTTCATCTCGTTGGAAGACATTTCACCATCATCATTTTTCTTTCCCTCCCAGTCCCCTGGAATTACTGAGTGTGTGTGTGTCCACACTCAACGATCCCGACAGACAAATGCGCGCAGAGCATGCCAACATACATCACATACATCTGTTAAAACAGATAGAGAGTGATGAATAAGATAAAAACACAAGGGCCCGGGTAAAATATCTTGTCAGATCTCTGCAGAAATTAGTTTCAGGAAAAAAAGTTTCTCAACAAATTGATCTTCAGGCCAGAAGCAGCCGTTTCCTGTCCTTTAATCCACACTGCCCTCTAGTGGTCAAACCCCCAGGCTATTTGGGAACCACATAGAGAGGCCATTATTGAGCAATTTTCCACAACCCAAGGCGCAAAAAGTGGGGCAAAACCGGAAAAAAAACACCCCAAAAGGCAAACAAATCCAGAAAGAGAAGGAGAGGGCAAGAGCCAAAAATCCAATGATTCATAATAAATAAAAGTCCGGAGAAGCGAAGCAAAGGACAACGAAACTGGGGGGCTGGGGAGGGTGGAGTGGAACACACACACACACTACATAGAGTCAAAAGAGTGTGGATCGGTGGTGTCCTCTGCTTTGCTGGAGGAGCCCTTTTTCGAGAAGAGACTGATGGGGTGCTGCATGGGAAGACACGGGTGTCCGCCATTACCCAGCGGGTAGGGCTGGGCCGCAGCGTGAACAGAACGGAGCCAGCATGTCCTCAACGCATATGGAAACTCCTTCAAGACAGTTGGAAAACCACTCCAGGTGATGACCTCATGGATGTGTTTGGGAGGGTGCCAGCCGTGTCTTCAAAGCCTTGGGCAGCCATGTTGGAAATGTTCAAAATGGGGAAACTATACACTTGACTGTATGTCTCTGTGTGTGTGTGTGTGTGACGGAGAGAGAGAGATGGAAAGAGAAACACCTGCTAGAGATCTGAGGAGAGAGGTCACGGGGCAATCTATAATACTCCCTCTCACTGCAGACACTCGCCGTCATATTTCTTTCCCTTTCCTAGAAAGCATACTGACATATATCTAAAGCCCCTGGGAAAACAAATAAATAATCTTGGTCTAGGAAAGACGTTCTGTCAGATTTCAGCAGATTAACAGGTCGGAAAAAATGTGGGGGACATGGGTGCGGGTTCAGAAATTGCCTCCCGTTTGGTTGTAATGGTAAAATACACCTTTAACAAAGTGGGGCACGCGGCGTTTAGACTTTCCTGACAGAGAGCAGCTTTCCCATACTGCCCACAAGATTTGCTGGGATCTGGTTCTCTGTTTAACACAGAGCTCCGATGTTAAGTGTCTTAAAATAACAGTTAGGAATTTGTTCTTTAAATAAAGCCAAACTGAACCGAACCCAAACTGTGAGCCACTAAATGTAAGAGCCACAGCTGTTCTGTGAGGTCTGTGTGTGTGTGTGTGGGCGTCTACAGCCATCCATCATCTGTGTCCAATGGGCACGACCACCGCATTCACACCGCGCCGTCTCGTTTGAGAGACACGAGCGCGGGTTAACGTATGGAGGCGAATTCGAGGAGTCGACAGCGAACAGTATAAGTGATTTCATCCCCCGGGGTGGATGTTGTGTCTGCAGCCATTACGCTTACAGTGACGACGCGCAGCTGTTTGTCCGGAGCAACCTGCAGCTGCCAGCTGGCTCCGAGCTGCACGGAGAGAGTCGGGCCGTCTGCTGTGAAACGATCCACCGAAGGACGCCAGGGCTTCAAACATGCGCAACAGGCTTAACCCCACGTGTCATGAAGTAATGACCCCCCCACCCCCACCCCCACCTCCCACCCCCGCCCTTCATGTGGAGGACATGCGCCTCTCCGGTGGACGCGCTGACGAGTCATGAGACCCCGCTTGCCCCCACCCCCGACTGTGTGGGAGCCGTCGGGTGGGTTCGGGTGATTCATGGACACAATGGCACCTAGCTCGGCGTGCTGCGGCACTGATTTATTCGGATGCAAGTCGGGGTCACGGAGGCTCGCTGAGTCGACGCTCCTGTGAGGGGGAACGGGTCGAGAGGATCCACGATGAGCGCGTCATTGCGCCCTCTTCCAGTCGACGGAGTGATGAACGGCCGGGGGATTAGCGCTCGACCCGTTGTGTCCACATGATGAAACCCCCTCCCCGGGCTCGACTCGAACGGGAGCCCTGCAACATTCCGGCGTCTGGAAGTCCGAGAGTCACGCGGTTCGAGAGCACTTTATGTTTCTCGGTACACTTCGACACATTAAAATACCATGAAATGAAATAACCCGGAACGTCCATCGGTCCCGCGAAAGTCTCACAGCTCAGAAACATCTTTCCGCGCCGCCACCCAAAACAGCTGCCGACGCCCAGTTCGACATCAATGCCCAATCCTTATTCCAGTCACATGAGGGAGTCTGGCCTCCCTTCCAAAATTCCCCATTAGCATAGCGAGACACTCGTTCCTAATTCCTCCATTTTTGGCCATGATTTTGGGGGGGGGGGGGGGGGGGGGGGAGGATCAGTCGTTCTTCTCCCTCTTCTCCCTGCGGGCCTTCCGCTTGAGCTGAAGCGTCTTGAGCTCGGTCATGGTGGAGAAGGTCCTGTGCACCCACACCGCCTGTCGGAGCGCAACACAGACGTGCAACGTGAGCAGGAGCCGAGAAGCGGCTTTCAGCGCCGAGCTCCGATGTGACAGGGTCGGGGATGAACAATGAAGCTTACCACGATGACGACGGCGTTCAGCAGGAGAGGAATAGAGAAGACCAGGGATATGAACATGCCCTTGGAGTCAAAGTACTGGAAGTTAGAGAAAGACCTGCGAAAACAGTCAAATGTCAGAAGACTTGAAGGCATTACTGAAAGTGTTTGACACACATCCTACATTTCCATCACTATGTTGTAACCAATCTAGAACCTTAAGTCAGGGTGGTGCCTTTAGACGCAAGTCATTGTGTATCCTTGGAAACAAACGGCTCTGATTACACATTATTTCACACAGGAGGATGATAAAATAAAACGGTGTCAAGCAATGCTCTTACTTCCAGTTCATGGCGGCCAGCTCATTCAAATATTCAGCACCATACACCAGGCCCACTGCGGAGAGAGGCAGCGTCAGTCGTGATGGGGAGACTGGCTTAGAACATCAGAATATATCTCATCATACATGCACATCAAGAAGGTAGTAAGGCCCCAAAATGTCCTTGCATTGCAAAACCAACTAGGATACAAGCGTATTTTAGATGGTAAGGCCTTTCATCATACCAATCTTTCAGTGGCATGCGGGCTATGTACACCATTCGATGATCATCATCGTCATCTAATCAGTTCAGACCACATGGTGAGATGAGTGGAGACTCTAGACTGCCCCTAGGTGTGAGTGTGGGAGTGAATTGTGTGTGCGCGCATGTGCGTGTGGTTACTTCATTCGATTCATGCTCTTTCAACTATCCATTAACCATTCAGTCCAGACACCTTGAACTCTAATCTCAGGTGAGAGGGATGATGATTATGCGTGCGATTATGCTGGGATCAGACCACACGAGTTCAGGCCAAATTTCCCTGCCTAGTTTGATGTACTGTACGATGCAAATCTTGATGACTGGTGGAATGAATGAGTGATGCTTGAGCGCGGAGGAGAGCGAAACAGAGAGATACAGCAGCTGCTTTCACTTCAGGGACTCAGAGTTCAAGCAGAAAATATGACAGATAATATGATAATACGTGTCTGGGGATAAATATTTGTAAAAGTTGCATAAGAAAACAAAAATCTGACATCATAATCAGACTTAAAACAGTTTCCGCTTCACATGATCATGAAGACAGTCCTAATTTGTTGATGATTTTATATTGTTTTACTGAAAATAAGTGTAGTTACAACTTCATGCTTACTTACAAAGCCCTTCTTTGTGGTCTGGCACTACTATAAATCTCAAATCTAGTAAAACCCCACAAGGATTCCTCTATTCCGAAAAATCCCTTTGGGGATAAATAAAATAATATCTGGCCTGAGCTTATCTAATCTTATGGCCTACGTAACTCTCCTGTGGAACCACCTACCAGCTCCACTCCACCAGGCTGGATACATTTAAGAGTAGACTTAAAGTCTCCTCTTTAGAAAATGGCTATAGTTAGACCTGGCCCGGGCTCTACCTGGACCTGCCCCTAATTATGCTGTTATAAGTACGGGCTGTCAGGGGAGCCCCCCTGCTGCACTGAACTCACTCTCTCTTTCTCTCTCTCCCCTCAATGATCCAAATCTCAGGACGTCTTGGTACTAACCCGAAGAGCCAAACGACTGTACCATCTCTGCTCTCAGAACCACATGGACATCGAGGACACTCTGCATCGCCTTGTTTGACACCTACTAAACTGTCCTCATTACATCAAACACAGAAAAATATATTCCGCTCCATCTTTTCCCTCTCTCTCCATGTGTCTCCTGTTCTGCTCTCTACCTCCTCCCCCTCCTCCCCTCTCCCTTTCCAACCCAACCAGTCGAGCGATGAATTAAAGGAAGCTATGGGGGGCTTTTCTTTGCTACAGCCACTCTCAGCATACTCACATGTGGGATTTGACGGGCGCTTACTTGCTTATGTTAAACGTCTTGTGATGAAAATGTGAAGAACTGGCACTTTAAATTGAAAAACTAAAATTATTTGCAATCACTTCTCTGGGAAAAATGTCCTGCACTACTGGTGTAAATCATGAATTCTCATCACCATCATCATGACAGATGATGAAAAATAATTTGATCCATGAGAACCTCCCATCCAGAACGACACCTCTTGCGTGGGTCAGGGAAGTTCATGTAGTTTCTCTTACCCATTAGCAGAAAGTGGCATATCTGAGCCCTGTAAAACCTGCAGGTCACTACGGTGGTGACCACACACACCGCATGGAACAGCATCAGGGCGATGAGCCACGGCTCCGACCACTGCACCTGAAAACACAGAGATGAAGCCCACACGGGGCGTCTCTAAACCAAAGCATATTCAGCTCTGTTCAATCCAACACAGCCCGTGGCAGCTAACCGATAGCTAGCAATAACCGGGGTCGAGTGACTCACAGACAAGAGGAACGTCCATATCGATGTGATTCGTAAATTGCTGAAGCCGTCGATGGGGACTGAGCTGATATTCTCCGCCTTCTGGTCTACCATCTTTTTAAAAAAAACCTTAAAACTGTTTTTCGGTAACAGTGTCTAATGTAAACAAGTCAGCAACACGGAAGAAACTCCCGAGTCGCCTTGTTGTGACGTCACGGCCAAAACTGCGGAGCTGCCGGATGCTGAATAATCTACTTTCCGCTTGAATAATAAGAACAATAATTCTAAATACCATAATAATCGGTGGTTAAATTGACTTTTGTGAGGAGAGGGAGCCCTTTTTCACTAAGTGGCCATTAACTCCAATAAATACATATATTTTTTACCTTGCATCGGGTTAATACATATTTAATACATATTAATACAAATGTGATCAAATTAATGATTTTAAAAAGTCATATAATGGTAGTTACACCCATGATTACAATGAAACACCGAGGCAGAGGGAGCTCAGCCCCGGCTGGCTGTACTGATGAGATGAGCTGAGCATGCGGAGGGATCCGGCCCAATTCAATCACTGATAATAATCATTGTAATAATACAGAAATACAAATGGCAAAGTGCGGCAATAAAATAGCATTTTAAGATGATTGAAATAGAAAAAGTCACACAATAAAGGGTAAGAAAATAATGAAAACACGAACTAACATACAACAGAGGATTGTGGAGTGTTTTAATAGTAGAACTGCAAGGCAGGACACCAATCATCTTAAGGTGAATTAAGAGTAAATTTGCTCAGTTCTTCTTTTGTTAAGCTTCTAAAGAGGTTGTAGACATTGATGGAGCCATAAAGGCAAAGGTCTCACCTTTTGTTTTTAACCTGGTGTTCGGGACAACCTGTTTAGAATTCAAACTATGAGCCACTAAACAAACCATTATGTGTGTTTTTTATTGGGTTGATTTATATTTAGCTTAGAGTACTATAGAATATTGTGCACACCAATTTGTGCACAACCGTGTTCTCAACTTTTTTGAGGTATTAAAGTATCCATTCTACTCCATATTCTATTGATAGTTTAAAATAGTAAATCACATAATTCTTGATCAATACCTGAAATTACTTAACAGACAGGATAATACAATACATTTACATATTCCTCTCATTTTCCATTTGTATTTTTGTTGCTCACATTTGTCCCAATTTGCCCGGTCAAATATGATCCTTTTAATCCTCTTCGTTTATCCCACTTCAAATGGCGTAATAATGATCACAAGTGACACAGTTTTGGCGCAGAGTTTATCAACATTTTATCACATGCCACCATACAAAATCCACAACTTGCAAAACCATCAAAAGTGAACAAACTCAAACAGAAATACAGATAAGATGTTTAAGACAACAATCACAGGTCGCACCATTGCAGCTGAAAATTGTTCCAAATGTATAGAAAAATACTTTATAGTCCAGTTTGCGATTGAAAAAGGTTCTTTCCATGTGAATCCTTATCCTGTCAGCAATGATTCACTTAACGTACTTTACGGCGGTTTCACTTCCCCATTCCTTTCTGCTTTCTGCTCCTTTCCCTCTTTCCTGCCTTTAACAGGTATTAACCACATGATGCACACTGTGTGCAGCTACAGCAAATGTCACCTTGTCCTACTGCAGGTGCTTCATTCCTTACGCTGCGTTAAAAACAAATAATTAAAAAGGCAAGTACATGTTTTAGTGTGTGAATTATAGGAGCACTATGTGATTAAGGCTTAAAGAGCACATTAATAAATAAAGCTAGGCAGTTTTACATTCGTTTTTACAGTTGGTCTCTAAACCTATGATCATATCTGTGTGCATTTCTACCGATCTCGACAATCTCTGCTGCGTTACCTTTAATCCTGTGAGCACAGTACGATTCAGCATAGAAATGTTATTTCAAATGCACAATCATTATAAACATATTCAAAGTCCTTGCTCAGCGTGCAGAGGGCTGCTGCTAGTGTTGCTGCACCGGAGGCCCAGCTCAGCTCGTGTTTCTGCCTGGATGAAAGTCTGGAACAAAGGTGGTAGCCACTGTGATGGGAGTCGAGTAGCCCAGGGCAAAGTTGTACAGACCAAGCATCAGGCATTTCCAAGTGGCACGAAGTGCCTTTCCAACATTCTGAAAGGCAAGCACACATCCATCATTCATTTGTCTGACGCTCAATCGTGATGAAAAAATGGTTGAAGGGATATGGATCAAGGTCGAGACACGAAACAAATGCGATTGTTTCCACGTAAAACACACGCGTGATGATCATTTTCTTTATTTTGATGAATGATCAGAAATCTTAGCAGTGACTGTAGCAGAATTAGAACAAGACATTTCACATGTACGAGATAAAAAAAAACCCACATGACATGAATTCAGCGAGTCTGTGTGTGTGTGTGTGTGTTTGTGCCTCTTTTGAACAATAGCACCACAGGAGGACAAACAAAACCATCCGAGGGGGCTGTGAACACCATTGTCTTTGGTGAACAGGAAAGGGCTGACCAGCTGAAGCGGACATGGGAAGTTCAAATATTTGGGAAAAAATAAAACGGGAACAATCCTACTTCCTGTAGTACGAGTCCTCTCACCAGTTCCAAACCTAAAACCTTGAGCTGCTCTTATCATTACACATGATCAATGTGTGTTGGTTGCAATCGATGTCCTGCCTTATAATCAACGATTCAAACAGTAAGATGAAGTTGATTGTACACACGGTTCTTAATTCCAAATAAGAGGAAGATTAGGCGGCATGCTCATTATTCAGGATCATTTCACTTATTTCTAGACACCTGATTTGGTGTTAGCTCAACACCTTCTCATTTGATTTGGAATAGTGAAGCGAGGCTGATTTGTGGGTATCACACTCAGAGAAAGTTCACATTTCAACTTACCCAAATGAAAACTACAAGAAAAAGAGAAAAGGCAGATGAGTGTCTTCACACAGTACCCCTATTCAGCCTTCTAACAAAGAAATTAAAAATGGTGAATAATAATGAAAATCATTCTAATGTCTGAGTAAATGTGACCCGAGTGTCACACTCCTTTAGGATTCGTTTACCTGAGGGGTATATGGGAGTCTGTTAATGTTCAATACAAAGTTTGTCGGGCAGCTATTGTCAGAAGTCATTTTCGTGACCCATTTCCTTATCCAGTCACACGTGAGAAACGCTGTAAAAACAGCCTGCGTGGTAAACACACCATTGACGGCGTTATCTCCTCACACTCTGTTTACACACAGCTAAAAGAATATAACATAAATAATCTGAATTCCACATTGCATTTTTTAGTGTTTTTTTTAGACCAAGCATTTTGACCTTTTATTAACACTCACATGTGATCAAGATGATGGTGATCTAAATGGGCTTGGTGATGCTGTAACACAGAACAGACCGTACCTGGAACAGCCCACATGCTGCGCTAACGGCATTCTCCGGCATCATTTGCAGCACATCTGAGAGATTTGTGAAAATCAGTCTGCGGGAACATTACCAACCTGCAATGATCCGGGGCCGTGGTTATTATCACTCCCAGAGGACAGAAGCCACCCACCTTCCTCACTTTCTTGTACTGCTCCTTCTTCCGCTTCTTCCTCTCCTCCTTCGCCTCGGCTCGTGCCTCATCATCCACCAGTGGCTCGTACCTCTCCGGCAGGAAGGCAAAGTGGATCTCCCTGTGGTGCCTCTCGGCCGGCTGGCTGTGGCCCTGCACCTCTGCCGCCCGTGGGTCCGGGTCTCCAGACTGGAGGTCGGGGCAGTCTACATGTCGCCGGTACCCTCCCGCCTGTGTGCTCAGGGTCTCGGCCGCTGCCGAGCGTCTGTCGAACAGCGCCAAGGGGACAGATTTGGGCTTCATTTGTCGCTCGTCTGCCCCGGCGGCAGGGCTCAGGGATGCGACGCGCAGGGAGGAGAGGGAAAAAAAAAAAAGTCGCGCTCTCCCCTCAGGAGGTCAGGTACGTTGTCAACAGATGTTACGTGCATGAGCGGAGGTGCATTCCAGCCGGGACGCCGTGTGTGTGGGATCTGGCACGGAGCCCTTAAAGGTGCAAGTCCTGCCTCCTCACAAGACCGACCTCAATAAGTCTCAGGGTTTCATGTTCAGTGTTCCACTGCAGATTAAAGTCAAAGTGACCCTCATCCGGAGAATGGAAACACAGCTGGGCTGGGGGGCGGGTACACTCGCATGCATGATCACGATGTGAAACGTAAACGATTTACACATGTGTGTACATGTACGCAGACACAGTGTATGCACAAGCGCATATTAAAAACACCCGCATATTAAACAGAATTTATTGCACATTAAATAAAGCTTCAAATTTGAACCAATTCTTTTGTCATTTTCAAACACTTGTAAGGTTATCTAGACATCTTCACTCATCTTAACTTGGCAACGTGCTGCGAACAGCGCAGCATTAGTTCAACAAAACAAAACAAAACAAAACAAAACATAACGTGACCGGGAGTCGAACCAGAAACCTTCTTTGAACGCGTAATACTTGATGCCGAGCCCTCCGTTCACTGGCCCGAGCCGTCGCTCGGGCCGTTCTCGCCCCGCTCGGGATCTTTGAGCCGCAGGATGCGGATGAGGCGGCTCTCCGGCAGAGTGCTGAGAGGACAAAACAAGCAGAAGAAGACGTGAGACCGAGGCGACGCGACCTCCGGGGTCAAGGGGCTTGAGCCCTTTCCCAGCGGAGCACAAAAACGAAAACAAAACAAAACAATTTAAAGTAAAATAGAAATCACATGGCCAGAGCGGTACTGTGTCACAGCTCCAAGCTTGTTACCAGAGTGAATATACAGAGACTGTGTCAACAAATCCAGTCTGGGTGGTCTCACTGCTTTCATATACAGGCACACAAACACGGCTCCAGGGGTAGGATACCTCATGTTCTGCGGGGTGAGGAAGATGAACTGCCTGTAGCGCTGACCGGCAGCCACCTTCAGCATCATGTCCATGGATATCCTCCTGTTCACCATGTCCTGGCGGCACACAACACAACCTCATGTCGTCTTTCAAAGGGGCGGGGGGGGCAACGAGACAACAAGCGCGATAACCTTGAGAAGGCCGCCCCCTAGTGCTCGCAGAGCGTCTCGGGGTCTCCCTTCCCCTTACCATGAAAACGTCAAACTCGTCCAGGCAGCGGAAAGGCGCCTCGGTGATGGCCCAGAGTGAGAGGATGAAACAAACGGTGGAGAAGGAGCGCTCGCCCCCGGACAGGCAGCGCACGTCCCTCAGCTCGGCTTCCATCCCCTGGGAGGGCTGCACCTGCAGGAAGGAGGGGAGGGGGGGGCACGGCAGTCCCGCGCGTGACTTTTTTGTTTTTGTTCTTGTTCTTGTTCTTGTTGTTGTTCTTGTTCTTGTTCTTTAGCGTTTTCAGTGCTTTACGCCACGCACTCCTCTTACCGAGATGGACAGAGTCTCCTCCTTGTGGTCGAACAGGATCCTGCCCGAGTAGCCCCTCTGGGCCAGCATGCTGTCGAAGTAGTATTTGCAGCGGGCGGAGAGGAACCTGCGGAGGGAGGGAGGGAGGGAGGGCAGGGGGGGGGACGCATTTCAAACGCCAGATCGCAGAGCCGGAGCGGCAGGGGCCGCCGTCCCGCACACTTACTGCCTGAGCACGGTGAAGGCGAAGATCCTCTTGGCCGTGAGCCGGTCCAGGCGCTTCATGAAGCTCTTGAAGTGCTTCACCCGCTGCGCGTCCGTCTTGTACCTCTCCAGGATCGCATGGTACTGTCTACGCACGTGGCACAAAGAGGGGAGGGTTCAGACGGACGAGTTTGGCTCGTCCCCCCCCCCCCCACACTCGTCCAACATCTCACCTGACGATCTCGTCCCGGTTCCCGTGCTGCTGCTGCTGGCTGGCGATCTTCGCCTTGAGCCGGTTGATTTCGTTGTCCAGGCGCCGGGGCGTCTGAGTGACCTGAAGCCGCTCCCGGCAGATCTGGGTGGCCTTGGCCACGGACGCCTGGCGTGCAGAGACACCGGGGAAGGGAAAGGTCAGCCGCAGTCGTGGCGATTCCCCTCGGAACAAATGCGATCCCCCCTGCTAGGCCCAGGGGCCGGCACAGCACCTGCAGCTCCTGCTCGTCGCTCTGCACGGCGGCCTCCAGGGTCCGGATGCTGCGCAGATGCGCCGTGCGCTTCTCCTCGTAGTGGTTCTTGTGGTGCTTGCACTTCAGCACCTCCTGGTCAATTTTACTCAGCTCCTCCTGCAGAGCAGAGCGGGGAGGGTGAGAGCGAGGGGGGGAGAGCCTCAGCGCTGCGCGAGCCCGGCGGAGACGCGCCGGCACCTACCTTCCTAGCGTCGGCTTCCTCCGCCACCGAGCTGATGGAGGCCCTGTGCTGATGGTACTCCTGCTCGGCCTCGCTGCTGGAGGCTTTGTCCCTGGCCATCTGCGCTCGGGCCTCGTCGTGCTCGGAACGTTTGGTGGAGATCTTGGCCACGATCTCCTGAAGATCTTCCTCCTGTGGTGGAGTGGGAGGGAGGGAAAGAGGAAAGGGAGGGAGATTCTGCTGTGAAATAGCTTGAAACTGCTTCCTGATCTTCTAGACAAGGTGTTGCCACCAGAATGGAGCAGATCGGGTCCGATTATTGTGCTGCGTTCTGTACAAACCAGGGGCTTGAGGTCCTCCGACTGCGGCTCCTCCACGTTTTGTAGGTCCGTCAGCTCCAACTCCAGTTTCGTGGCATTATCCTGAAACATGCAACTTCCATGAGAAAGGTCAACTTCCTCCAACCTACGTGCGCTCAGACAGAGACCGAAGCCGATTAGAGAGAGAGAGAGAGAGAGGTAGAAGCGCTACCTTGGCCTTCTTCTGCTCGGCCAGGGTCTGCCTCAGCAGCCCCTCGTTCTGCTTCAGCTCGTCATCGATCCTCCGCAGCTGTTGGTCCAAGTGGTCTGCCTGCGCTCTCTGGTTGTCCACCTCCATCTGCAGGTGCCTGGAGAGGGACGCACACCGTTGGATGACAGCCCGGCGGCAACGCTCAACCGCAGAACCCAGGCGGCTGAACCCCCCACCCCCACCCCACACACCTGATCTCCTCCTCGACGTCTCCCGAGAGGCACTGGGCGCGGGTCTGCTCGGCGGCGTACGAGCGGTTGCTGTAGACCTGATCTCCCTCTTTGCTGAAGGCCTGGGTGCAGTTGGGCGGGGGCCGCGCGCCCTGCATCACCCTGCGAGCCTCCGTGCGATTCTAGGCCGGGGGGGGGACGCATGACACTGGGCATGAACGCAGGGTACAGATGGCACTGGGGCTTTCGTCAAGTCACACCGATGCTCTATGCGGTCGCAAGCCGCGTGCGGAGTAGAGGGGACTCACCTTGATGAGCAAAACGCTCTCGATGCCCCTTTGATCGATCAGACAGTTGGCCACGACCGGGTCCTCGATTTCCAGGGCTTGAAGCACGGAGGGGTAATCGGGATGGTCGACGGCCCTGGCGGCAGAGCGGACAAACCAGAGCCACCAGACGGCGGGTTATCATCACACCCCTTTGTGTTCATTCCGGTAAAGGCTGCCTGAGCTCACTTGCGCCTCGTGTCGTGGACGTGCGGCAGGAACTTGCTGGTGATGACGGTGGGCCTGTGGCCGTGGGTGAACACGCGGGCCATGATGGCCAGCAGCTGCCTCTCGTCGTGGAAGTTGTCGCAGGTGAAGGCGAGCAGCAGGTTCTTCAGGCAGACCTCCACGGCCAGGGCCAGCTCCGGGTCCTTGAGGCTGATGAGGAAACCTGCCGGAGGGAGATGTGAGGATGTGACGGAGGGGAGGGGGGGGTTTAGGAGGAGGCGTGGGCTCCCTCTCGGCGGGCCGGGTCTTACCCAGAGGGCCCCGGGGCTTCTGCCTGAACTGGCCCTTCCTGTGAGCGTCCTCGATGGCCGAGAGGAGCGCGGGCATGTGCTCCCCGAAGCGCTGCAGGCGGTTGGAGCGGCTGCTCTCCAGGGTGTGCAGGTTGCGTCGGCTGGCGTCCAGGGCCCGGCGGAGCAGGTCCTTCTCTCTCCTGACGCACGGAGGCGGGGATGACGTCGCTTTTCAACGCGTGCCAGAGGAAATTTCACCCTCGTGTCAGGTTTCCGTGCCCTCACCTGATCTTGCCGCGTTCCTCCTGGGCGGCGCTGCACGCCTGCTGGTACTGGTCGATCTGCTGCTCCAGAGTGGAGATGCGGTGCCTCAGGTCCTCCAGCTCCGCCTGTATCTGGTCCACGCGCTGCATCCTGACCTGGCTCTCCTCGCCCGTGGTCTGGCTGATGCTGGACGGGGGGGGGGGGGTAAGGAGACAGGAGGACGGACGGATGCTTCAACCTGAGCACCCGAACACCCGGGCACGTGAAAACAGAGCGAGGTCCTACCTGGTCTTGAGGTCGCTTATTCTCGACGACAGCTGGGCCCGGTCTTTTTCCAGGTCCCGCAGATTCGCTTTGCACCGATGGACGTTAACCTGGCGTTGGGACAAAAAGAGGGGCGCGGGTTTGTCTGGAGCAACACAGCCCGCGGCCACACAGCCCGCCACTCCCACCAGCGTGGGGGCGTGCTGCCGCCGCTTTATCGCTCCGCGCGCTGGCATCGGTGGCGCTACGAGCTCTGACCTCGCTGGCGTGAAAGACGCTCTTGCGTCTCTGGACCTCGGCCTTGAGCTCGCCGCACCTGGACTGCAGGCCCGAGATCTGCTGGGTGATGGCGTCCAGCTGCTCCTGCGTCTCCCTCTGCCTGCCTTCGGCCGCCTTCACTTTGCTCTGCGTTGTTCAGAGACAGGACACGCGCGCGCCGGTGAGGACGGCCCGTGCTTCGCACGCAGTCGCGCCCTCTTGGGGGGGGGGCAACTCACCGTCCACTCCTCCACCTTGTCGTCGTACTTCTGAGTGGAGCTCCTGCTCAGCTGCAGCTCCTCCTTCTTGGGCTCCAGCGCCTTCTCCATCTCGGCCACCTGCCACGAGCCAGGTCACAGACGTGAACGTTCGGCCCGACCTCGCGGCGTCAAGGCGGAGCGGGCCAAGGCGGCGGACAATTCCTAACGGCTCACCAAAGCCCAGGCCATCTTCATCTGCAGCTCCTCCAGTTTGGCCTCCATCTCATCCACGGAAGCCAGGTTCTTGTACTGCTCCTCCTTCTCCAGGTACCTTTGCTTCAGTTCGTTCAACGACTGCAACGGGCAGAATCGCACCGTGCGGTCAGGCTCAACTATGCTGTAACCCAACCAGCTACGATGAAGTCTGAAAGCACGGTTGTCACGTTATCATAACAAGGTGGCTCTTTAACACATAGTTACACAGCAATACCGGCTTTCACTCTCATATCTAGTCTTGGTTTCGATAGTGGTTTCTATTGGCTCCCTAGGGGGAATATATGAGTTTTTTTAGTTGAATTGAGCCCAATGGAGCTGAGCAGAGTTGAAATGTTGAGTGTGTGTGTGTGTGTGTGTGTATGCGTGTTTGGTTCATCACGACCAGGAGCAGCCACCGGACCCCTGGGTCAGCTCGCTGTAACGGCTTCACGTGTCGAGAGAGCTCCTCGTTACTTACGTCGCCGAGCTGATCAATTTTGTCTTGAGTGATGGCTTTGTTGGTTTTGCTGTGCAGGCAGTCGTGCTTCATCTTCTTGAGTTGGGTCGCCTCCATAAAAAACTGAAAGGGAGGCGGGGAGGGGGGGGGGTCAACTAATGGAGACGACGATTCGAAGGAATCCGCCTGAGCGGGGCGGCCGCCTGGTTACCTCGTACTTGTCCTGTTCCCGTTTCGAGTGCAAGAAGGTTTTGCTCATCTCTTGCGTGAGAATGGACACGGGATTGTTGACCTGTGTGGGGGAAACGCAAGCGAGTGAACGCGGCGGCCGGGCTTTCAAGGGCGTAGAAGGAAAACCATTCACACAGCACCGACCTGTATGTTAAAGCTGTTTAAGATGGAGATGAGCTCGGTCTTCTTGCACGACACGAGCTTGCCTGCGACGGGGCGAAAGACGTGGACTCAGTTTCTGATCTGACCTCTGAAAGGCGAACGCCACACCCGAGCGCGGTTTGTACCTGAGCCGCTCCTCAGCCTGTATGACCTCATCCCATCGCGCGTTATCCTCATCTCCACGTTGATGGACGGACCGTACTCCGCAGGTTTGTAAGCGTCCCGTCCCCTGTTCCGCAGGGTGACGCACACCTCGGCCCAGCTGTGGAGACGGCAACGCGCGTTAGTAAGCGGAGACTCGGTACCTCCGGGTGAGGTGATGAACGCGTCGCCATCAGGCTTGGGGAGCCGATCGTTTCAATGGGGTGTGTTAGACGTCGGCTGAGAGCCCCTGCTCCAGCAGACCCCGACCACACCTCTGTGTACTGGACAGTGAAGATAACTGATGGATGGATGGATGGATGGATGGATGGATGGATGGATGGATGGATGGATGGATGATAGTGGCAGGCTTACCTTTCTCCATGCTTCACAAAGCCCTTCAGAGCCAGTCCTCTGTTTGTGGCCTGTGCATTCCCACCTAACGTGACTATGAGAGCTGTCAGAATGGCACTCTTACCACCTGTAAACAAAAGCGGTTTTTAAATACACAAAGAGGGGGGCTGAGCCAACCAAACTGCGACGCATGAACCAAACACAGGCAATCGGTGCACCCCCGCCACCATCTACCGCGCGTGTGTGTGTGTGTGTGCGCGGCTGCACTCACTTCCATTGTTGCCGACAATGAAATTTATGTTGGGTCCGAACGTGAACGGGCCGAGGTGCGAGTGACACATGAAATTCTTCAGCTCGATGCTCTCCACGATGCCCGCTTCGCTCTCCACCTCGCCCGAGAACTGCAACACACAGGCAAATGATGTCACATCTCCCCCCCTGCCCAAACACAAATCACGGCTGAGGTAACTCAAGAAGTCCCCCCCCCCCCCCCCCCCCCCCCCCCCCCCCCCCCCCCCCCCCACACACACACACACACACACACGGACATCATGGCAGTCAGGATGCAGCCGCAAGCAGCACTAGAGACCTGTTCATCCAGCAGCTCCTCTGGACCACTCTCGTAAACATTGTCATCTTGTCCGACCTCCTCCTCCACTTCTTCCTCCTCCTCCTCCTCCTCCTCCTCTTCTTCTTCTTCTTCCTCGGGTCCTGATTTGAACCTTTTGTTGGGCCGGTCGTCCTCGAAGCTGCGCCCTCTCCTGCTCATCTTGACGGAATCACGGTGACGTCTGCGGGCAGGATGAAAGTAAAGAGAGAGAGAGTAACACCCGATAGCACGTCTTTATTCACCTAGCGTCGCCATGCTGTTAGCTCTCCAACTCTCACCGGAGCTCTGTCGTTAGACGCCACACCGAGAGGACAAATCACCACTTGCAGTAGGGGAAACTAAACAATCGGCGATTGGAATGTTTCGTAGCTGGTAGCCAGGTAGTTAGTTGCGAACTAGTCAAACAAAAACAACACCGGCGTAGCTGCTGACTTCACGTGCTAAACATGGCGACCGTGCAGCCGCAAAGCAGCCAAATGTGTTGCGGCTCGTTTCGGGTCCCCAAAACGAGCTGTAAGGACTGTGATATTCCGATAAGTTAGTTTACCTTCGTGCTGGAAACCCGGCGCAGGCAGTCGCAGGATTCGCGCCCTGGCTCCTCTGTGACGTCTCGCGAGAGGGAACGGGACGGCGCGTGGTTTCGTACATGTAATTCGTGCATTCGTCCAGCAGATGGGGGTGTCAACAGATATAGATCTAAGGGAGACGATATCGTATGTCAATATATCAGTCGGTATATCAGTCGGTGCCTCAGTTAGTTTGCCTGATTAGAATTATTGGGTCACCAGCAAATAAGTATCTTTTTAAAATGCTTGCTTTTAATCTATTGCATTAAAAAGTTGATATCAAGATTTGAAAACTGACTGCACAAAACTGACTGCACAATGCAAATTGGAAAAAAAAAATCTAAACCTTCATTTTGTCAGGAAAATTCTTTATTCAGATGTCAGATGTCAGAAAGGGCACAGCATAATAGAACAACTTGTTTATTATGTAGATTGTCTACAAGATTTGTAAAAGCACAAAGCAGCCAGAACACTTGAGTCATGTAAGGTCTTGAACCTTGCCCTAAATTATGATTCTTCTTTTGCTTTGTATTGTCTGGTTAGTTGGTTATGTTTTATGTTGTCTGATAACCCTGCACTCATGTTTGTAATATTGTTCCGATTGTGTCGTTTGGAATTGTTAAATAAGCCTATGCTACTCTTTGTCTGATTTGTTAACTGGGGTATACTTTGTATTATCTTCGTACAAGTATGTGTGCTGTTCCGTCCATTCTGTGTACGGATAGTAGCTAAGTAAACGTGCCCACGAGATAACCTGTATGCATACGAGATGTTAAATTATATCAAATATTACATTAAAGAGCTCCCCCTGTTGTCTGTGCTGTATTTGTCAGCTCAGTTTTTACTGAAAAGAAATACGTCTTAATAAAAGCTGTTGATGAACACAGTTTATTGAATGTGAATATAAGAGGCAATACGAGTATAGCAACAACATGCTAGCTGTGGGTTAGAATAACGAAGCGTGTCAAACGAATGACCAATTTGCCAGACAAACTGTTCAATGATTCAGCTGAACTATGACCGTTTTTATATCCTTTTAAAGCGATATCTTGAGTTTCTCTTTACAACATAGAAGCCTGGCAGCTTATTTCCGAGTATCCTCTCCCAGGGACAGGAACCGGTTCAGCTTGAAGTCAAAGTCGATGGGACGTTCACTGGGAGGCTTGTACCGGCCTCTCATGGTTGAGCTCAGGTAGGGAATGAGTGCGCAGTTCTCCTCAAACGAGGCCAGCTTCTTTTTGTACTTCTCTCTCGCGGATTCCGTGCTTTTGTGGTTGAAAGCTGTACGGTAAATGCATTCAGTTAGTGGCATAAATTGTTTCTACAGTGGCGGTGGGCACACAAACGAGTGCACAGTATCCTCATTTTCGTCTTCTTAAAGTGGAAGATAGGTCTCTACATTAGACCTGTTGCTTACCATTCAGATAGTAAGCAACATAGAGGAGCGCTGATCTTCTTATACTGAGGAAGGGATACTTCGGTTTGAGACACCCAACAGCTGTCATGGCCTTGATGATTGATACCCCCACACCCTAAAACAAACAGGCAAATAAGCAATTTGAAAAATCGACATCATTATTAAGGCATGCGGCCATCTTTTCAGGTGAGAATGTGAGTTCGAACCTGTTCCAGGTAGCCTAATGTTGGGAGGGAGGTGAGGGGCACGGGCTCTACCAGAGGTGGAACTTTACTGGGCAGCTCTTGGTCCCAGTAGATTTCAGGACTCCTGGACGGTTATCAGTTGACAGACATACATTACAGCAACAGCGAATTTCACGCACTAATATCATGATCAAGCTACAGTCTACTGTATTTACTGTGCAAAAACATAATCCAGCACCTCAGAAACTTCTCTCGTTTCTGCTCTGTCTCAAATATGTAGATCCGCTCTCTGTATTCCACAGCGTATTCCATCTGACCTCGAACCAAGGCCTCATACCTACGAATGAATAAATCTTACTTTGTTTGGTGGTCTGAAAGTATTTCTCAAGACATGATAAGACATGATTTATCGCGTGCGCTCGAGGTTTCCTCATGGCCTTGGAACGTGCAGGGAACACATGAACACATTAAACATCACAAGGACAAGTAGTCTACCTTCGTTTTCCATCTCGATAGGTGACCGGGCAGAAACCCTTCATCTCGACTTGTTGTGGGAATCTGATGGTCGCCTTCTTCGGCAACAGGCGCGGTTCAGGTAGAGCGTGCGGGCAGCCGGGGCTCACAAACTGACCCGGGGTCGACAGGAACGCCTGCGGTCGCGGGGGCAACATGGAGAGGTCACGATGAATGCGCGCAAACAGCTCGCTTTGAAATGCCAGCGCCCCGCTCCGACCTCCAAATGGCCTTGGCCGCACGTCCTGTAGAAGCGCGCCCGGTACTCGGCGGCGTGGGTCAGGGCGACGGTCTCGGAGCAGTCCACCAGGTGGCGCCGCAGGGCCAGGCAGACCGGGCAGTAGTGGCCGAACTCCCCGAGGCAGCGCTGCAGCTCCTTCGGCGTGACGCAGAATCTGTTGATGCAGGCTGCTTGACCTGTATACGAGAATGACAAGTAATGCTGTTTCAATCTCAGAGGTACAACACCATTAGGCTTCTCTTTCTCCCCTTTCAATGCCATTGTTTCTCTCCTCATAGCGGGTGACGGTTCGAAGAGTCGAAGCGCTCACCGTTGTTCGTCCGCTCCAGGTAGCTGTGGATGTATGTCATGCTGACGCTGACCTCCTTGACGAGGGCGCTCCAGATCCACCACTGGTTCTTCAAGCCGTCGAGCGGCACCCAGTTCTGGTGCTGCTGCTGGAAGTGTCGCCTCACGCGGCCCGCCTCCCGCTTGTAGCAGGAGTTACGGATGCGGAGGACCTCCGCGCTGTCGTGCATCAGGTGAGGCCTAGGGGGTCAAGGGGGCGCTCCATTACACCGGGGGTTCGCGATTTCATTCGGATGTCATGCAACGCGGATGTGCGGCGTTCGGCCTCTGACCTGTTGGGCTTCGTCTTGTCCACCAGGCCTCTCTTCAGCACCTCCTCTAAGTCCACCTCCAGCTCAGCCACCACCATGGGAACGATGCTCATAGACTCCATCAGCTCTGCCTGTCTCAGTGTCATCGGAAAGCCGTCCAACACGTACCTGCAATTCCAGGGCGAATAAGTGGAGGCGCAGATTTCCGGACGCATTTGAGTGAGAACGGCCTTAAAGTATAAACCGGGAACGAAATGGAACGCGCCCCTGGCTTACCCCCGTGTCTTGCACGCTGCACTCAAGACCACTACCTTCAGACACTGAATGGCCAGTTCATCGGGCACCACGTGGCCGAGGCAGAGATGCTTCTTCAACTCCTTGGCGAGATCTGTGTGTCCCTGGGCGGCAAGCACGTGACGCATGGCACTGCCGATGGACAGGCGAGACAAGCCATATTTCTTCTCCAGCACCTGAGCCGCTGCACAGCAGCACAGCCAGAGAAACGGAGGCCGCCATCAAGGATTGCAAAAGAGATAACTTGTGTTCATTTTTTGGAACTTACCAGTGGTTTTTCCAGACTTGGGTGGCCCGATCACAGCTATTCTAACAGGCAGGGGCGGGGGGGGCTTTGGTTGCCTGAGGTACTTCAAAGGGTTCTGCATAAATGTGTTGCGGCTCTCCTTCGATACAAAGTAGTAGATGTACTGATGGAAGATTACGGTGTAGATGGTGCTGGGAGGCCACAGCAGAGGCTGGATCAAATCTCTGTTTTCGTATTGCTGCAGGGAGGGGATTGAATGGTCACTACAGTGGCCATGCGATCTGGAAAGACGGCACTCCTAGAAGATCTCTGAATGAAAAGAGACAGGTTGTCAAAATAAAGTCACGTCCGTTCCCGAATCATGCCTACCCTCACGGGGTCCCAGCAGCCGAAGGCACTGTAGCGCTTGTAGGAGGAGAGCAGCAGCCTCTGTGCCAGGGAAGATGAGATGGGCTGGCATTTTTGGAAGAGCGACTCCCTGTTGGTCATCAAGGGCTGGATCCTCTGGAGCAGCTGATGCCGCACGGCCCAGGGTTTGCGAGACGCGGTGATTGTCACTTTGGGTATATGTTCATCGACCAAGAGATCCTGGGGATGAAACAAATAGGGATAAAGTGAAACCCTACGTGAGGAATTGCATAATCATCAATGCAATGCACTCCATCAAGCTTTAAAACCAAACGGCGTGATTTTGCAGTGGAATGGCTGCATTTTGCCTCTCTTACGATCACATTCAGGAGGTTCTCTCTGTCTGTGCTGAAACGCCTTTCGATCTCCACCTCCAGCCTCTCCGACGCCGCCTCTTCCGTCTCCTGGTTCTCAGAGTCCTCGCTCTCCTCCTTTGACGCGAACTCGTCCCTCAGGGTCGCCTCTATGTCGTCGGCGTTGTCTGCCGAGTCGTCCTCCTCGTCGGCCTCGTCCTGGTGACACACGAACCGGCCGATTAGAGGACGAGGGACGGGAGGGGTGGGAGGGTGATGACAGCGGACAGTTTCCTCACATCCGTTGCTGCCGCCTTACTGCCCCGCTCCGCCACGAGCTCGGCTCGCCTCCTGGCCACGCTGTCCTCCTGCGCGCGCAGAAAACGGCACGGTCACGCTCGGCCCGTGCGGCAGCCTGTCTGCGCTATCGCTCGGCCCGGCTTGCTCACCAGGTTCTTCCGCCGCAGCCCCCGGAGGAGGGTGAGCTGGGCTTCGCGCCGGCCGCACTGCTGGCGCCAGCCCTCCAGGAACGCCGGCAGGAGGCGCAGGCTGACGTCGAAGGCGTCCACCTCCATGGCCAGCACCAGGTCGGGGAAGAGCTGCCGCTGCAGCATGTACTGCACCTGCTCGAGGCGGTGAGGGAAGCCCTCCAGGATGAAGCCTGTGGACCTGGTGACACAGACGTGCGCAGGATGAATTGGGATGAAAATGCGTAGAAGTACGTATGTATGTATGAATGAAAGGCTCTGACATTTGGGAAACACTAAAGCTTTACGTCCTCCTTTTTAACGTACATGACTGGGCAGCTACATATAACAGCACTTCTTTAGTCTACAGGCTTTACACACACACATGCACTCGTTCACTTCTAGGAGAATCACCCTGAAGCTTAGCGTGTTTCCCATGATGTCTATCTACTCATTCTACTGCGTATGTGTACGAGTACATGTATGGCTCCTGTGTCCAGAAGGGTTTGACGACCGTATCCAGAATCTGTGGGCTCAGTGGATCTCCGTCAGACAGGTAGGCCTCGATGGCCTTTTCCTCACCAGTCAGTGGCATTTCCTGCAAATAATTCACCCCCAAAATGTCACAATACACCACAAAATGACAGCGGACGTCCTGTTACAATGAAAGCTCTTTGTCATTCACCTCGTCGGCAGAGGCGTCCTCAGCCTCTTTACCGCCCTCCCTCATGGCTTCTTTAATCAGGGCGTCTAAGTCTTCTGGGGACTCCTCCGAGGACTGCAGCTCATCAGCGTGAGGAACTGGCTTCTTGGTCTTGGCTATGATGAGGGTTTGGAGTAGCTCCCTGAACTGGATGTGGAAGATGCCAAGCTGCTTGGCAAGCCACTCGCCCTGAGTGGTCTTGCCTGATCCCCGCGTGCCGAGCATGAGGATCCGCAGGGGAGGAGGCTTTCACGGAACGAATAGGAGAACTCGTCAGATGCTGTTGTTCTTGTTTCTAAATTCTTCTCTTTCCTTTCATTTTTCCTACCTGGAGGGGCCCAGTGTGTGCAACATATTGCTCAGGGTTTTGGATGAAGGAGTCCCTGGCTTCTGTGCTGGAGAAGAAGAAGGTCTTCTCACGGTACTTGGCTGCAATTTCATCCGAGCAGGGCACCAGGACCTTTTGTTTTCTCAAGGCCACGGGGCAGAAATGATGGGTATCGCCAAGTGTTCTTCGAGCTGTTGTGTCGCTTTGCTGCCAATCAGGGGAAGGGAGACGCAAGTCGTGCAGTAATAGGTCAGTGTCTCAATCATAAATGCAATTGCAAACATGCAGTCTCTTAAGGTTGTACTGAGTTCAAGCTTTGTTACCGACCTCCTCCTCCTCTGCTGCATCATTGATACTGCTGTCTTCCTCCGCTCTCTCCAGCTCAGCTAAAGCCTCCATAACCTCTTCTTCCTCTTCTTGGTCCATGACTGACAGCTCCCATGAGATGTACTTGAAAGGCGCTTGAGATCATGTAAGCAAATCAAACGCAAGTATTATCGAAATGGTCAATGATCAAGATTTAGAAGAGGCCCTCTCCATCAGATCTTTCTGACTTGTCAGGTATGACCCACACACACTGGTTGTTGTCCTGGTTCACAATTATTTCAAAGAATACTAAAAGTGTTTTTCTCCAGCTGGGACCAAATCGATGATCTAGGAAAACAGATGACTGTAAGTTCTGGGGTTACACTCACCCTCCATTTTAAAAACCACTTCTTGAAGCAGATCCTCCGGCCTTTTTCCACCGATCTCTAATTCTAAGAGCGTAATGGGTAAAGCAGACACCATTCGGCTCCAGTCCACCTCAAACTGCTGCAGTTGCTGTTTATAGTCATCCATCTCTGGACCCTCCGGGTAGCCCAGCTCCCAGCGATCAGGTAGCACCACAGCTTGAGGAGAGATAAAACATTTTTTCGGTCAGTTCAGTGCTGATTTTGCGCCACATAGATCCAGTAGATACGGTTT
This sequence comes from Karalla daura, assembly GCA_029224185.1. Lineage (NCBI taxonomy): Eukaryota > Metazoa > Chordata > Actinopteri > Chaetodontiformes > Leiognathidae > Karalla > Karalla daura. The sequence continues at coordinate 5,367,665 of CM055206.1, forward strand.
GTCATTACAAAGGAAATGCAGAATTTTAATGAAATTTGGAGTTTTTGTATGAGTGATGTGAGCGGGGGGTCTTGTCCGTACTGATCTTTGTGTATCTAGGCTACTTTAGAGCTTTGGTACCTTTAGTGCCCTGATTTGTTTGCAGCTCTCCAAGCTGGGCCTCTACTTCTGATTCTTGTTCCGTCTGGTTTCTGAAATTGAGAGAACTTGAGCGTAAGCACACAAACTGCATGAACATGGACAGCGAACGCAACCATTACAGAAGCACTCACAGGGGCTGTTGCTCATTCTGAAGTTGTTCTTCCTGCAGCCTGTTTCTTACTGCTTTGTCCACGCTCTCTTTGTTCGTCTTATACATTCTTTTCAAAACTGTGTAACACATTGAAATGGCACAGAAACAGAGCAAATAAAACATATCTGCTTCTCTTTATAACTAAATAATGCATGCCATGTATTGTTTCCGTGTCTTGTACTTTGATTTCGATGTGTGTCAGTGAGACAGAAGAGGATCTCTGGCAGGATCCCAGCTTGCTCCAAAACCTCCATTTGGGACACGTCCCTGGGAAAGTTGTCAAGCACCCAGCCAGTCTTGACATCCGCGTCGCCGTCAGCCTCCTCTATCTGTAACGTCCGGGTTATCATCAGGAACACCACTGAAATCTCTTCACATGCTTCAGATCTCCTGACATACCTCTTTGATGCGCCTGTCCAGTGCCTCTGCATAGAGACTGAGGGGCGATGTGCCCATGTGTTTGGCTTCTTCTACCGCAGCAGACACCAGGGCTTGGACTTCTGGATGAGACTCTGTCACTGACAAGAGCAAGAAACATTTGCACGTTACTATATTTATGTTGCATGCGTCCATGCATTTGAGACCAAAAAGGGAACATTAAAGCAACCTTACCTTCTTCCGAATTGGTTTCACTGGCTAAAATGACATGAAAACATTGAAAAGATTGACTTAACTCATTTCAAAAACAGTTTAGTTGTCTCTTGTATGAGCCATGCGGCTGTGGATAGTAATGGACATCAACATCAAAAGCTTAACATGCCTGGATCTTGTTCGCCATCCTGCTCGACCTTCATCTTGATTTTCTCTATAGCGGCCTGTGTGGTCTCCTCCCTGATTTTGTTCAGTCTCTCCTGTTCAAACTTTGCCAGAAATGGCTGCACCAGTTCGTCCATATCAAGCACCACAGCGCTATAGTGCTGGGCCAGAAGCTGACATAGAGTGGTCTTTCCTGCCAGTGGAGGCCCAATGATGGCAGCCCTGCAGGGAGGCCTGGGCATTGGGGGAAGTAGATACGGTCGGGGATTTGTGATAAACTTCTCGTAGGCCTCCTGAGACGACAGGACGTACATTTTGTCCTGGAAGCTGCACAGCGGTTGAAATGAGAGTGAGTTGGCGTTTTCACTCCGCAGAGTAGATGCTCCACACATATGCCGTAGGTTATAAAACAAAACCTCTCACCCTACACAAAATTCAGGCATTCCGGGTATGACCTTGCCCTCCTTCAGAGCGACAGGACAAGTTCGGCCCCAGCGGCTCCTTCTCCATCTAAACCCTGGGGCCACTGTCTTGCAGGAGGACATACTTCTGAGAAGGTTATCCTGGAAAAAAGAACATGGATTCAGGATCAAACTTGCATGCAATATATTAGAACTTTATTCAGAAGAAGTATGTTTAAAAATCCCATGCTTCCTTCTTGTCTTCATAGCTCATCCCGTGTGCTGGTTGCGGTCGCTAAATATATATTTGATCATGAAATGAAAATGATGTTTGTATACATTTCCAATAATAACAGACCGTGTCAATATCCGCTGGCTCTTCATCGTCAGGCTGGTACAGGAGGACTGGTACAGACACACGCTTTATTGCCATAGAATCAAGATGACTCATTACAGACTGTGAACAGAGGAAAAATGAATAGGCTGAAATAAATCTGCTGGCTGACACGAAGCCAAACCTCCCAATGGTTGCAATTAACAGTTAATGCAGCAAAAACGGAGAAAATTATTATTAATCGGATTTTATTGTAGTGATGTAGTAGTGTGGTATAGATTTTACTGAGTGCAGCTTTTCCGGTGTGTCGTCTCCATCAACTTGCAACAGGTTGAGGGGATTGAGGGCGATCATGTAATCCTGAAAAAAAACAATACATTTTCTCTTTTTTTTTTCTTATTCTCTTATCTTATTTCTTCACCCTCATTTGGCATTTAAAACAACTATTATTTTAATTTTGTGAAACTTGTGATAAAACCATTATGGTGTGGTGGCTTTTGAAACAAAGATCAGAGTTGTACACAAACACAAAATCTATAGCTTCAATATGACTCGACAGACATCAATGAAGTCGCTGATGTGTTGGAGCCCTAGGTCACTCACCTCCAGCGGTCTGAGCATCATCTCCCTGTATGTGTTGATTCTAGTGAAAGCATTGCTGACTGAATTGTCTGGTGTCCACACCAGCTGGTCCATACTGTCGGTGGGTTCCTCCTCCTCAGCCTACAAGCCCCCACAAAGTTGTTAGTATGATATAAAGTGAAGGGTTAAAGGCATTCTTTATCAAGATACCGATCCTCTCTCTGTGAGACACCTCACTTCCTGTGCGATCTCAGTGTCTTCCCCTCAAACCTTACCTGTTCCTCTTGCTCCTCCACCTCCACCTCCACCTCCTCATCCTTGGACTTGGACTCCTGCTGCCACTGGTCCCTGGTGTACAGCTGGCCCGTCTCTGGGTGCTGCTTCAGACCCGACAACCTTTGCACCAGATCCTTGTCTGCATACTGGTGAAGAGTTGGAGACAAGGTTAGACAGATACATAAATATCTAAACTATAGCAATGTGGAAATGTTTAAAGGGTTAACTTGTTATTAAAAAAAATATAATAGTAAAATGTGGGTAAACCTGGATGTTGATGATGAAATCAGGTGGTAGTTTAAGGTTTTTCATCAGTGTAATCTGCTCATGAATCGTCACATGGTCTTCAGACATGAATGGCAGGCAGCTCAGCACATACCCTTTATACAAGACACATGTAGAGCTCCAGGAGTGGTCCTTAGACTGGCAAGTTGTTATGCAATCTGTGTCCTCTTACGAAGGCTATGACATGAAGTCTGAGCTACATCATTTACCGTAGTGCTCCACATCTGGCGCGTTCAGCCTGTCAAGGATCAGCTGGAGCACCACATCGTCTGGTATACATTTCCCCTCGGACAAGATACTCAAGAGCTAAACACCCGGAAAAAGCAAATCATTTATCATACAAAAATTATAACAATATAAAGAATAATGTTACATTTAAAGCAGACAAACAGCCTTGGTACTCACCTCGATGCCTTGCTTTGTTTTATTTTTAATGTGAGTGTTAAGTAGATCTGTATCTGAAACAGTATAAAGGCTGTTGAGAAATATGTGAATTATATTGGAATAAAGAACGGAACTACAGAAATTGCACTCACCATCGATTAAAATGCATTTCCAGGACTCTGCAATGTTTCTGGCCAAGGTTGATTTCCCAATACCCTGCCATGAAGAATGGCACAGTATGAACACAACACTGTTACAGTTTCTCCAGTGAAAACTGTTAAAAGCAGCCCATTTATCTTGAAAATATATGTCCAGGCGGGTAGATGAAAACATATGGGTGGACCTCTACATAACATAATGATCTACATTGGCAGGTTTGATGCCTTTCAATTTATTCATGACAAAAAGTTACTGAAAACTTTCTGATTGCAACTTACCGGTCTGCCAACAATGAGAAAGCAGGTGGGTTTGACCAGAAGGCTCTCAATGTCAGCTTCATCTTCGACCAAGTTGTCCACAAAAGGGTCTCTATCAGCTTATTGAAGCCACAGCATAAACACACACAAACAGTGCTGGCAATCTCAATTCACCCACCAATGTATCGCTGTGAAAATGATTAACCACAAATGAGAATATCAGTCTACTTACCTATGCTTTGGGACATTGTTTTATCGTTTTATTTAACCAAAACATTCATTATCTCAAGAGCTATACCTAGTGTTAACGACACAGGGTTAGCGAACACGGTTCCCATGGAAACGATCAAACAATGCATAACTGATCTGTGCGGAAGTAGCTATTTATATATTAAATATTACACAAAACATAATTTAAGTATATATTTTATATATGTAACTTTAATATGTGTTAATTTTGCTATGTATAAGGTAATTATGGAGACCCTTTTTTCTAAGTACGAATCGCGTAAATCCTTTTTGTCCTTGCGGTATACCGTAACTGTTGACATGAACTCGCCCCTGTTCGTCATGACAGTCACCTGACTGCAACAAATTCATGTCTGCTACAACTACGAGCCTGCCGTAAATACTTGACCAAGTCACAGATTCATTGAATTGAATTATAAAAACGTTGAGAGTTGTTTTAACTGCATGCTGTCACTACTGACGATGGTTTGTGGCTATCGGCGCTAGCTAGCCAGCTAGCTAAATTGATGGTGAGTCAGGAACTGATGAGGGTCAAAATGAGATGAACACAGTGACTTCAAGTCTTATAGTGATGTGGATCTTTTAATCTGGGGCATGCTGTGAAGTAATGAACTCATATACCGTCTTTCCTACGCGTTTCAGCTCTGATCTGAGTCGTGGCTGTTGGGATAAGACAGGGTCAAGATGCCTCAGTCAGCAGGTCTCATCAGTGGGATCCAGAGGATGGTTCTGTATGAAACCAGAGCTGTAAGTCTATTAATGCTTTCATTTTCAGTCCCTCAGCATGGCTGCCAACTCTGTTCATCAAATCTGCTCAAAAATATTACACTGCCATATTACACTTCCCCATTATGTTGATGCTAAAGTTGCATTCAGGCTCATCACACACACTACATTGTGTTGCATAAGCGGAGAAAAGCTTAATCGCCCAAGTAAAGTTCACAGTGTATCCCTATTAGACTTTTTACTGTGGGCTCAACACTATGATGTAATAATAACAATATGTATGTGGCCCAAACAGGGCTAACATTAACTAGGAACAGGAACCAATCTACTGCTTACAGCAAGAAGGTCCCTGGTTCACATCCTGGTTGGACTGGTGGTTTTCTCTGGGTACCCTGGTGTCTTTTCACAGTCCAAAAAATACAGAGGTTTAGGTCGATTGGATACCAAATTGCCCCTAGGTGTGAGAGTGAACTCACACTCACAGACTGTTAATAGTGCTTTAGCATAGCGGATGTGGCACAGTTTGTCATGGGTCATTTTCCATGACAAATTTCCCATATCTCACTCTGTTTCTAACTTTAAATCGCTAACTTTCACAGACCCATGCGTAATAGTCAGAAGTCATCACCATTTATAAGGGTCTATTGTCTTTACTAAAATAGTACTGAATGATTTCTCAGCCATTATAATTAAAGAGATGTCAATCTGAAGTTCACATGTGAACATTAACATGGATTTTCTCCAGATACTGCGTCATCCTTGCACAGTCCACAAAACATGCGTGTTAAGGTTGATTTGTGACTTAAATTGGCCCATTGCTGTGGGTGTGAAGGTGAATAATGTGAGGCCCTGGTGACTTGTCCAGGATGTCTTCTTTGCCTTCACTCTTTGTGTGTGTGTGTGTGTGTGTGGAGAGGCTCCAGCAGAGCCCTGCAACACTGTTAAGGTACTGAGTGGGTGAGAGAGTGGCTGGATGGATCTCTTGTGATTTTACACTTGCAAACACTAGATGGCAGTAAAGCAGTGTTTGTTCTGGTTTGCTATTTGACTGGACTCAGATCCACTGACTCCTCATTCAAGGGACTGGCCTTGTAATTGTCTGGACTGTCTGAATACTTGCATGTTGCCAGAGTAGAGGCTGGCTTATGTCTGTTTACGTTTGTTACAAACGCGTGCGCATATGAGTGTGGTAAGGCAGGTGAATTAAAGAGATATCTCATATTGAGGCTCGGTAAGTCTATTTGACTGAACAGTTGAACACGCCAGGTGTTCAACTGTGGACAAAGAAGGCTTCATCGGCTGCTTGGGCTTTGTGGAACAGGACAAACTGGCCCTAATGGCTGCGGACTGTACTGAGACACAGTGTTCCAATTTAACGCTTTTTATTGAACAGCGAAAAATCTTAAGCCATCTCACAAGCCAATATGAGAAAAAGATTCACAAGAGGAAAGCCGTGTGAGGAGGTCACAAACGGCAACAAGGAACTTATCTGATCAACTGTGTACTATGGCTGCATTAACACGAGGACTGAAGCTACTCTGAGCCCGCAATGTGCCACTCTCTGTTTATTCGTATGTATAACTGGGTGGCTTATTGAAAAGAAACGGCCGAGCGTACTGCGGGTGTCATTTCACATATCGCACTACACCGTACAGAGTACACTCATGATAGCATGCTCAGGTTTGATGCATGTCTTCTCAGAAAGCCATCGCGCCAAATAGCGACGGAAACCGAATCTAATGGCGTCCGCGAGAATGCCTCCCGTGCTGAGCATGCAACGTCGTTACTGTGTTACGCAACCGGGCGAGCGAATGTGACTCGGCGCGCCTGCCTCCGTCTTTTTCCAGAGGTACTTTTTGGTGGGGACCAATCACGCGCAGACCAAACACCGAGTCCTGAAGATTGACCGCACAGAACCCAAGGACCTGGTCATAATTGATGACAAGGTGAGTGCAGAGTTTTTTTCTCGGCGCGAGTACAGTGCTAATGCATGCGCTTATGTAATACAGTGCGGCACGCCCGGGGTAGAGCTGTACAATCACTCAGGCCGTCCCCGGTGTATTGCTGATGACAGCTCAGCTGATGAGTGCCCGGCGCACCTCCCTCTCTCCCCACCGCCGCTCATTACCAGGATCTACGCTCTGGCACTTGATTTGTTTGTTCGCGCTGTCGGTGATTACGATTACGATGCGATTGTTTTCACAAAGCGTCCGTGACTAAATATCCATCAGCCCCGCGCTCCTGTTTCGGCAGATATTACCCTGACCCCAGTAAAGCATGCCGGTTGGGCGCTGGAGCGGCGGAGTGGCGTAGAGCGTAGGACGCTTTAGCGAGCGACGTCGAGGGGAACGGGTTCATAAAGCCGGGGAGGAGGCTCATTGTTCGCTGTCTCTCTGCTGATATGCAAGGAGTGCCTGCAAGGCCTCCACGTGAAATAAAAGGCCCCTTTGTTCTGAGATTTGGCGTGATAATACATTAAACTGACCTGAATGATCAGATTTTAAATTTTACTTTTTTGTCCTGGCACAGCAACACACCGCGTCAAAGTGTGTTCCTGCAATTCCATGTTTCAAAGTTGTGATCGGATGTGGATGAAGAGGTTTTGCTGGGAAGATTAACAAGTATGCCAGTCCCGCTGCCTCATTTCAATTTTCCTCCGATAGCTGAGTCATTAAAACCAATCTGGAAAGATGTTGGATAACAGAGATTATTTGCTTCTTAATTGCCTCACCGAGAACCAATCTAAGATCTTTTATATTAAGTTTCAGGCCATTGATTAATCAAGGCCTGCGGATCATTTACTAATTATCGCAGGGAAGAGATTTGTGCTGTGCGTATCTCACCGGCCCTGAAGTAGCTTATTGAAATCAAAATTTTGTTCTGCTCGCTCAGAAGCTTTGTATACACTAAGTGCCTTTTTCTGCCATTGTTAATGATTCGAAATGAAATAAATGGTCATAAACCTCTGTCCGCAGCATGTGTACAACCAGCAGGAGGTACGAGAGTTGCTGGGGCGCCTGGACCTGGGCAACCGCACCAAGATTGGCCAAAAGGGCTCCTCGGGTCTGTCCAGGGCTGTCTCAGCCTTTGGCATTGTGGGTGAGTGAGCGGTCCTTTCACTCCTATCCTCGCTGGCCCAGCAGCTGCTATTGTGGGAACCATAATGGCAACGTCTCCAATCTACAGTTCAACAGCTGTGCTGATTGACCTGGTTTTGCATATTGAGGGCTGGAGATGGGAGAACTTTGTAAAGCATACAATGTGCAATATTTCCACTCCCAATAAAGGCCATCAGGGCTGTATTCAGAGGCGGCAAGAACCCATTTCTCATGTTGATTCCCTTCCCCTTGATTTGCAGAAAATCAGGTCAAAAAGGACGGGAGAAGTTGTCCTCGACTGCAGTTGTATCACACAGCGCATGCTTGTTGTGTAACTGATCACAAGGGTCGCGACCGAGTCTATACATCCTCGGTTGGTTATCGGTTGCTCAGTGCAAAGAAATTGGTGTTGCCCCGGAGACTTTCATGTGTGAGCGACGTGATCGCTTGCCAAGGCCTGACCCACATTTGATGTAACACACATTCAGTCGCACACATAAGAGGGTCCTGATCAGCTGGCCCTGTGATGTCGAGGCAGACGCAGAGATGCAGAGGAAGACAAACACTTGACCGATAGGAGGCTTGCACTTTGGCAAAAGCAATACAGGCGGTGCACACTCTAACTCCAAGCTACCCTTTAGGCACTCAGACAGCACAAACGGTATTTGCTATCCTCACGGGTCGGCCGGGCTGTTGGACCTTTTTACGCAAACCGAACCTTACAGCGCGACACGAGAGCTGCTATGGCGATCCCTAATCAGTTTTCCTCTTACCCCGGCAGGACCAAACGAGTCCACAAAGAAAGGTGCTCTTTGGCCCGGTGGCATTTCCGACCAAATGCTAACATCTTGGCGTGCGCCGTGTTTGCCTCGGTTACCTTGTTAGCGCGTCGTCAGAACCCCAAATGTCAGCCCCGGCGGCGCCAAGGCTGAGAGTGAGAACGGCGGGCTGGGCTCCGAGGGCCGCGAAGCGCGTGTAGCGTCTTCAAAGGCGTCCATGAACTGGCGTCTGAGATATTTTCAGCCGACTGACCGACTGACCGACATTTAGGCCGCCTCGCTGGCGTGCTCGCGCGCTCTCTTGCTGAGCTTGTATCGGTCTGGGCCCTCTCCTGCCCACAATAGTAACACGTCTTGGATGATTTGGTGTCATTGTTGAGGCTGCGGATGGGTGGGTCACGCTGACACAGACGGATTGCGACTTTGGCTCCAGCGTGAGCGGATGAGATTCTTCTCCTCCGCCCCCCCCCCCCCCCCCCCCCCCCCCCCCCCCCCCCGCCCCCAGCGCCGTCTTTCTTTCCAAACTGCCGTGTGCCAAATTCGCCGCGTTACGGCGGATAACAGCCCGGTCCATTCACGCCGGGTACAGTGTATTCCCGCAGCTCGCCCCTGGCTGTCGCATTTCTTGTTTCTGCATGTAAGGAGTGCCATCGCCGAGGGTGTATTTTTAATCTTTCATTTGCCTGTTCTGTCAGGCTGACCCATCCGTGTCACGGGGGGGGGGGGGGGGGGGGTCAAAAAAATGAGAAATTGCCAAAAAGAAAACTGAGCGCAGTCCCAAGTCGCTCATATTCACGAGATTAACGTGTAACCCGTAGCCTTCGACAGTGACTGCGCGGTGGAAGTGTCTCATGCTTTCAGATTTGGATCCGATTTGTGCTGAACGGATCGCAAAACTCAACGTGTTTGTTTCGTGCGTGAAACCAAACCCTCCAGGTGGTCTTGTGTTTTTTTAAGCGGAATAACTGTCTGATTTCAAAAAATGGAGAGAAAACGTGTTTCTGTTTCTCATGGTGATGCAAGTGTAAAAACAAAGGTCTCGGTCTCATAACATTTTCCCCAAACGGACCCCCCTTAACCCCTCTTGATAACATACGCTAGGCCTTTAAGCCCCCCGCCCCCCTCCCCCCCAACCCCCGAAATGTTACGTAACTTTGGACTGAGTAATTCTTCCTGTCACTGGTGAATTACCTTGGCCTCTTGCTAGCTGCCGCTTAATGCTTGCTCAGCCACATTAAGTGAACACAGAAAAGGTCTTTGTCAGAGGCTGCATCTAAGCTTCTATTTTCGTGCGCCGCAAAGTATAATAACCCGTAACTCATCATGCTCGCTAGTTGCCCTCGCTGTCGTCCTGGCCGTACAAGGCCCTCTTTATTTTGGTCGCAAAATTGAATCTTGGAGACAATTAGTCCCTCAGCGGATTATTTTTATCTGATATACTCGAGGAGCCACGACGCGAAAATCTTTCGTAATAGTAACAACAGCACACACGCACACACACGCACACACGCAGAGATCACCCACTGCCATTTATTATGCATCCGTATTGAATGCCACAGACGAGAAAATAGCTCGTCAAAAGCTGAAAGCGGGACGCTTTCTGGGTCAGACTTTTAATTACGTAACGCTAAATGGACTGGGCTGTGTATGTAATCGCGCGGCACACCGACACTCGGGGCCCACCCCCGCAAAACCGAGTTGTTACGCGGCGAGTCAGCCGGCAGCAGAAAGGTTGACCCACAAAGCGGCCCCGGCTTTGTCGGGTCAGGCCGGGCGTGAGGCAAAAGGGGAGAGAAAAAACAAACACAAGAACAAACAAAAAGATGATCCTGTCGAATTGGTCTTCCCCTCCCCCCCCCACCCGGAAAGGATTCGTGCGTTTCCTTGAGGGCTACTACATCGTGCTTCATCACCAAGCGCAGGAAGATGGCCGACATCGGCGGCCACTCCATCTACAAGATCGAGGACACCAGCATGATCTACATCCCCAACGACTCGGCCAGGGTGACGCACCCCGACGAGGCACGGTACGGCTCACCACGCTTTGACCTTATCGGCCGTCTTGTGTGTGTGCGTGCGTGTGTGTGTGCTCCCATGCACCGTGAGCGAGCGCTTTCAGGTGAAAGTCGCGATGGCCATCTCGGCCCGACCCAGTGACATTTCGGGCCCTCTTTCAAGGCGGCGCCAGGCTGAAGCGAATGCCATCAGATTAGCACGAAGGCGGGGGCAGTTGCGCAAACGCCACATCAAACGGCCGTCATGTTCCAGCCCGCCGAGGATCACTCCCAGTGGTCCCCGTGGGCCCCTGTGCAAAGCTCCCTCGACTCGTGGAGCCGAGAGGAGGGAGCGACGCGTCTGAGAGGGAGTCCTCGCTCGTTTCTGGCTGACTTATCAGGGTTTTTTCTCCCCACCTCTCCCAGATACGTTCGCATCTTCCAGAACGTGGACCTGTCCAGCAACTTCTACTTCAGGTAACGCAAAGCGGCTCACCGTACAAAAACATTTCACACGTTTTCTATTGACAAGAAACTCCCGGAATATTAACGGCGCCATGGTTTTTAACCACATGCTACGAGGCACTGACAGTGACTGTGTGATCATGGGAACAGTGCGGCAGAGCTGGAGCTGTGTGAAAAGTGGCTTTAGGAGAGTACAGACCTTGGTGTCCTCCGTTCCTGTGGCTTCTCTGTCCGAGAAGCACGTGTCTCAGCGTAGCTCACCGATCTGCCTTTTCTTGTGTAAAAAGATGTTTTTTTCCACAAGATCATATCCACAACTAGGCAAAAACTTGAATTTTTCAGACAAGTATTAACGGTATTTTATTGGCATTCATAAGTAGACTCAATAGTAGGTTCAAATAGTCCACACCTGTTCTGTCTGTTGTTTGGCCCGGTCTCACAGTCATGATGGGGACTCTCCGGGCTGTGCTTGTTCACGTTTATGTATGCGTGTATGTGTTTTTGTTGCGCCCGGCAGCTACAGCTACGACCTGAGCCACTCGCTGCAGTACAAACCTGACCCTGCTGCAGCGGCCGTACGAGCTGTGGTCCTCGCCGGACTCCTCCGCCGAGGAAGAGGTGCAGGGCGCAGAGCAAGCAGGACAGCTTCGACATCTTCGAGGACGAGGGCCTCCCTACGCAAGGTGACCGAGTCACCTTGTCAGAATCAACCCCGTGTACATGCTTCAAACATGACCTCCAGTTTTATAAGCCCGTCTGCTGTCAGGGGCCGTGTCTATATTAGAAATATATATGTCTATAGCAGAAATCTATCACGTAATTGAGTCAAAGTTTTTATGTTGTCTGTTGCTATTAAAACCATAGAGCTACACAGGCTTTCCTTCCTGTGGATCATGCGTTATGCAGCCATAGGAACACATCTGCCCGCGGCCTTGGCCACCGTGGCTTTTTGTTCCACTTGTCGCCTCCCGGCGGCTATTTTGGCCGGGGGCGTGACCCAGAGCGGCTGATCCGGAGGTTTAAGCGTTCCCCCTCTCGTCCGCCCACAGTGGTTCACAGGGTCCAGAACGAGCCGTACTACAAGTACGTGTGGAACGGCAAGCTGCTGGAGCGAGTCAAGGACACCGTGCATCACGACTGGCTCATGTATGTGATTCCACGGCTTCTGCGGCCAGTCCAGTATCCTTTCAGCCTGGTCAAGTGTGTGTGCGTGTGTGCGTGTGTGTGCGTGCGTGTGCGTGCGTGCGTGTGTGTGTGTGCGTGTGTGTGCGTGCGTGTGTGTGTGTGTGTGTGTGTGTGTGTGTGTGCGTGCGTGCGTGCGTGCCTGCGTGTTACAGGATGGATGCGCCTTGTTGTCTTTTAATGTAAAAAAAAAAAGAAAAAAGAGAAGACAGTGAGTGCACATGCCTTACAGAGACTTCACGGAGACCTCTGTCGGCTCTGAGTGACTGCATCAATCGCTCGCCGATAGGAGACACACCTGCCTGGTTTGTTTGGCTTTTGCCCCGGGGCCGCTGCTCCGAGGTACTGACCGGGACTCGCCGGCTGTGCACCCGTTACGACTCGTTACGAGGCTCGGCACGAATCCCCCCCCCCAACCCCCCCCCCCCCCCCCCCCCCCCCCCCCCCCCCCGACTGCTCTGCTGCGCGGACCTGATGCATGGGTGACCGCTGGAGCGAGGCCGTGGGCGCGTCTGGAGCCGGGGCGATTCATGAGGTTTCGGGAGTCCGTCCCAGGTTCAGCTTCCACGTCACCGGGTCCCCCTTTGCATGAATCGCGTCGAGCCGCGCAAACCGCCTCGCCTCCTTCACCTTTTTTGGTCCAAAAAAAAAGCAAGCGGTCCCTCTCGCCGTGCCGCCGCCGGGGGAATGGGCCGAGGTGCACTTTACAGTCGCCGTCAACGCCGCCGTGTCTCCTGCCAGGCGGCGTGCTGCCACGGTGACACCTGCGTGGCAGTTCCTGGAACCTGCCTGGCCTTCAGTGATGTTTTTTCCCGAGAGCACTGGAGGACGGGTGGGCGCGATAAAAAGAGACCTAGTGGGAAGAGTAAAGGCTGAGATCTGCAGCAGATGAGACCGGCACACGGGCAGCTGGTTTATTTGTCAGGTACATTACATAAATAAATAAATATATATATATATTTCTACAGCCAGCGTTTTTAATTACTTGATTCGGCGTCTCGCAGTAGTTTATTATCGTAACTATCAACGTTGCTCTGTCACATTTTTGGCGCGGTAAGAAGGTCAGCATGCACATGCGGCTATGAAACTGCACTTTGAGGGCCTGTCACCTTCAACTCCACTGCGATCATCCTCTCAGTTTGAAGTCCGCGAGCATTCACGTAAGCAGTGGCCTTGCATCTCCACGTATTCACACACGGATACGGCCACATAACCTAATGGGCTGCAGTTTTGCCACCGGGGCCAATCTTCAGGAGATGTGATAGAAAGCCGGCTTGAAAACATGCTTTTTTTTTTTCATCTCAATGCCACATTTCAGGCTTGCACGGTGTATGGCGCTGTACAGCCGTACAATTGTGAGCACTGTTGTTTACATAAGTCTGGTGAAGTAACAGCAAACTAAACGGGGCATGTCAGAGCACACATGTTCACATATTTTTAGTTTTCCAATAGAAAATGAAAAAAAGGTGGCCATATGTGCATCGTGTGTGTGTGTGTGTTTACAAGCAGGTGGGTTGTGTAATGTGGCCAGAGGTGCCCGACTGTTATTCCTCCTTCACCCGCCAACCACAGAGCTCCTGATCTACGGCCGGCCGGTTCACATCACCCTCATTGCCAGGCGCTCCAGCAAATTTGCCGGGACCCGCTTCCTGAAAAGAGGAGCCAACTGCGAGGTACGGCGGTTGCCGGGGCAACCGGGGGAAGAATAGCCAGCGGAGGCAGGGCCGAGGGCCACCGGGATGATTGAGATGACTCAGGCTGATGGCAGGGGGCTAATTTGACCCGCATGAGTGTCGGCGTGGGCGCGCCGGGGGCCGGGGTGTGGAATTGAAGGGACGGTCACAGTACGGGTTTCATTCTTCCGTTGGGACCGAGATCCCGAGCTGGGCACAGGCCCCAGCGATCGTGGTAACTCCTTGAGCTAAGTGCGTTGCCTTGCTGACGGGTTTAATGGACGCTTTAAATGGCGGCTCTGTTCTATTTGGGCCTTAGAACTACATCAAACGCAGTCCTGATTGATCATTTACACCCATGGAAAATCACACCTCACCCTAGAAAGAGGAGCTTTTTAGAGGCACCCCGAGCTGTCAGTTCATATCATGATCTCGGTTCCAACTGCCAATTTCGTTTCCCTTCATCTCCTTAAACAGATCGGAGATAGCGGCCCCGCAGTCAAATGCCTCTGCTTGTTTCTCTTCTGTTTCCAGGGAGACGTGGCAAACGAGGTCGAGACCGAGCAGATTGTTCACGACGCCTCGGTCACGTCTTTCACGGCCGGAAGCTACTCCTCGTACGTCCAGGTGCGGGGGTCGGTTCCCCTCTACTGGTCCCAGGACATTTCCACCATGATGCCCAAGCCGCCGATCAGATGTAAGACCTGACATCAACTCATTGCATCCTCAGTCAAACTTCAGTTTGAGTCTCAATAAAGATGCTTCTGCGAGGTTTCCTGAAACGTCACACTCATCGTTTTACAGTAATCCTGCTGACAGCCAAACAAATGGGCATATCCTTCCTGATAAGGTAAAGATGGTATAGCAGCCTGGATAATTGATGTTTTTTTGCTTCTTAAGGTGCCTGTTGTTGTCTTGGAATGGAAAAGGAGGTAGTTTGTCACCCAGGCTTTGTTGAATCTCCTTCCTCATACTCCTTTTCATCTATAAAGGCATATAGCAAATCACTCATATAGCAAGGCTGTCCTCTCCGAGTGGTGAGACATTCGGTTACGCAGCAGGTGGCAACTATTTACGTTCACAATGCCCAACGTCTTCATCCTGGCAGCCGTCCGGGGTCAGAGACAGCCCATCGGTGGGGCGGAGGAAGAATGTAATTTCAGGAACGGCATTATCATGAGAGGGTGGCTTTATGCCGAAGCCATTCCCCCCGGCCGCAGGGACACGGATAAACAAATAAAGCCTGGAGCAGGTAAAGGCAGGACGCCCCCCTCTTGCTTCTCATCTTGTCTTATTATGAGCCGGATAAAAAACACAAAACCTGGAGGGCCGGAGGGAGGTGATCAGGTCCTGGAAGCTGATGACATTGGAGAGACAGCTGCGTGTGTGTGTGCGTGTGTGTGTGTACGTGTGCGCGCGGGCTCGCACGCATACAATGCCTGTATCAAATTATAATATTTCTCCCCCCCCGGTTTGCCCTTTAATTCATCCTCAGATGACATTTACCTGTGTGAGATAGAGACACTGAGCGCGTCCCCAAGATCCCTCTGTGT
The DNA here is from genome assembly GCA_029224185.1 of Karalla daura. Lineage (NCBI taxonomy): Eukaryota > Metazoa > Chordata > Actinopteri > Chaetodontiformes > Leiognathidae > Karalla > Karalla daura. The sequence continues at coordinate 5,383,110 of CM055206.1, forward strand.
ATCGGCCCGCCTCATCACCCCGTTCCCACTTTGATCCTTAAAGACAGTCCTTATCTGACATTTCCCCAAATGTTGCCCAGCTCTGGCGCCATCACTTTGCATTTGGCCGCGCGCGCACATGCGCTCTGACAGAGCTTGCCCTTGGTATCGGCGCACTCCCAAAATGATGAACGCTCTCGGCACATGCCGCTGCCCTCTTTGATAGACTCGTTTCGGTCCGTAGGCTAAATTGTCAACTTTGACGGCCGGGTACGGAGCGAGGTTGACCTTTTTAGGAATGTTATGGGAACAGGCTTCATGGGAATCACGGCTCGTGTGCTAGACAGCCTTAAATGGGTAACGCCTACAAGTAGCAACTGCACTAAAACAAATTTTTAGAAAGATTTCTTTTACTCTGTGCAAAACCGCGATGGAAAAACCACCTTCTGTATCATTCCCTCGCACTTCACCGCGGCAATATCGATCTCAAGCAGTTAAGTTTTCCCTCTCCATGTGGAGCCAGACACCCTCGCTCGCAAGCCTGTAAGCTTGTAACGCCACCCTCAGTGTTATGAAACCGCCATACATAAAGCGCGCGGTGGTAGCGTTTCTATGATCGTGGTCGGGGCCGCGTGGAAAGACACCTCTCAGAGGGATCTGGGTCAGAGGACGGGGCGAAGGGGCGGCCGGACCACGAGTGTCAGGCCACGGCCTCCGTCCCTCCCGCGGCCGCCAGCCACCGGTCATTACGTAAGCGCGCGTACATTTGATGCGTTTACGACCGGCCCCGAGTGGACGGATGCCCGGGTCGTGAGGGAGATGACCTCAATAGCGGACTCCTGCTCACCCTCTGTCGCCCTCACCGGGCCTCTCCTCCTTGGGTGCGCCAAGAATGCGACCCTGACTCCCACCCCCCACCCCTCCAAGCTCCTGTTTGTATTGGGGTTTGTTTGTTTTTTTCCTTCTTAAGATACCAGGTACTCTGACCTACTTCCTCCAAACGCTCGTGTGGATGCTTCACTGGTCCGGTTTGCCAGCAGGCCGCGGGTGCGGCGCTCCGCAGGCAAATGGAGCCATGAAGCTCGATTTTTGCCAAAGTAAAGGCGGACTGAAATGGGGAGAGGTGTACACTTTTGTCTGCTCAGCGTCAGCCATCGTCGGAGGCACTTGCCCACCGAATGCCCTTTGACCTTGCGCCACTGTGACTCGCTGACATGCCACATTTTGACGATTAAGCGGCCGTTTTGGGCTCTCCTTTCAGTGGACCAGGCGGACCCCTACGCCCAGATAGCTGCTCTCCATTTTGACCAGATGCTGCAGCGCTTCGGCTCCCCTATCATCATCCTCAACCTGGTCAAGGTAACACACACACACACACACACACACACACACACACACACACACACACACACACACACACACACACACACACACACATTAACAATGTGCGAAGGCAAGAATTGCACGCTGGACAGTCCACCAACACAGCATTCGCGCACAGCCGCGCGAAGGCGACGTTAGGGACGCGCTAACCGTCGTGGATGACATGAAAGATTCATTCAGCCTCACAGAAGCACGATCGTATTGAAGCGCTCTCTAGGTGTCAAAACGCTCCCCTCGTAACAAGCCAAGCGAAGCAGAGGCTGCCTCTTTTTTCCCTGTCCCCATCCCTGCATGAGACGCCGCTCAGCGCCTTTTTGGCCAAACACCAGCCCGTACACGCTCGGGCACCGAGCCACGCACGCGCACGCGCACGCGCACGCGCACGCACACACACACACACACTCAGTAGCTTGGGTTGCAGGCTCACGTTGTCGCTCCCTAGGGGAGCCGTGAGGCGAGGGACCAATCGCAGACCTCAGAGGTCCGCACAAGCCGCGGCCATGTGATGTGTGGAGACTGTGGGGAGCGGGAGGGAGGGAGGGGACGGGGGGGGGGGGGCCCCACCGCTCGCACGTCCTACCCGCTGCCTCCTCCCGCCGGGCCGGGGAAGACGGAGAGAGAAGGAGAGAGAAGGAGGAACGGGGATCGGCAATCGACCGCGAAATCGCGGCAGTCCATCTCCGGGGCGGCGGCGGCTGGGGGGGGGGGGGCAGCGTGGGTATGGGCGTGTGGCTCCGTGGCGGGCCGCTGCCTGTTCCCGGGCGCGCGCCGTGCGGAGGGAAGGGGAGGCGAGCGCACATGGCCGAGCATGTGAATCACTTTCCCGGGGCAACTTAATTAGAGGCCATTTGTCTTGACTGCTGGGAATACGCCTTTTTCTTTTACCCTCCCCCGTGTTGACTCCTTCTCTTTTAATAAATAATCGCACCCATTAGTTTTGATTCCGCCCCCCCCCCCCCCCCCCCCCCCCCCCCCCCCCCCGCATCCAAATCTCCCGTCCACAATGGCGGCGGCCGCCCGAACCCACGCAAAGTGGGGGGGTGGGGGGGGGGGCGTGAATGGCTCGCTCATGCTGGCGTGCACGTGTGCGGCTGTTTTCCTCCGTGTAATGGCTCGGAGGTCCGCCTGCGCGGCGCCCTTTGTACGCCCACAGCCGCTTTCTTCCTGTCCCGTACCTTCCGTACGGCACATGCGCTCCTCTCGTACACTCTGCCGCAGGCCGCGTGTCGCGCCCCACCTGGACCGGATGGGAAACGGGTAAAACTCTGCGTCTGACCTCTGCGGACGTCTTCAGACATTGTCTATGTGTGCGTCCGTGCGGTGTTTGGAGGCGCTTTTGCGGTTGCTTTCCCCCGATCCGCTGAGGGGTGACACATCTCGTGCATTGCAGTGCCTTTCAAATGGAATAAAGTGAGGTCGTCTGATCAAACGCACATTGTCCGGTCGGTAATGGTAAAAGGATTCAGCCTTTCATCCCACGCGATAGGATCCATTTTGTGGCGTGCCGTATGTCTCCTCTTCTTGCTTTTCACTGCATACGTATCCAATATAGCAGTGTATGATTCTGTAATGCTCTCCCTCTTTTCATTTCCATGTTCCCGCTCAGTTTTCTATCTTTGTAGCACAGACCTTAATGGACCTCTGCGGGTGGGTACCTCTGTGTATGTAGTCTTCATCACACATCTGTCTATGCGTGCCGGCCTCCTCTTGTAACCCCAGAAAGGGTTTTTTTTTTCTTTTTCATGATGGAATTGGAATCACGTGGAACGTGCGACGTGAGTATGCTTTTCTTTTGTCGTTGTGCCGCAGAAGCGAGAAAAAAGGAAGCACGAGAAGATCCTGAGCGAGGAGCTGTACCCGGCTGTGACCAACTTGAATCAGTTCCTCCCACCGGACAACTGCATCGACTACATCGCCTGGGACATGGCTCGCTACACCAAGAGGTGCCGAGGCCGGCCAGCCGTATGCATGACACGGGCCCTGTCAAAGAAAACATTGCACTTAGTCACTACGCGTGAGATGCTGAAGCATGATGCAGACCGTATTTTACTGGGCCAGCTCTGGTAAATGATCAAAGGGCCATTCAAGTAGGAACCGGAGCGAAACATGCACATTTGAGGGGGGGGGATAAATGAAACGAGCGAGTTCCGTTGAACCCGTCTCGCCATCACTCCCCACAAATTACCTGGAGAAACAGGAATACAGCTCCGCCACTCACTGCGTCTCTCTTCCAGCAAGCTGTGCAACGTCCTGGACCGCCTGAGCATGATCGCCGAAAACGTGGTCAAGCGGACGGGCTTCTTCATCAACCGCTCCGACTTCTACTGTCACACCCTCAGGCCGGACGAAAGGTGGGTCCCGCCCGCCCCGCCCGCCCTCCCTCGCACCCCTGCCCCCTCTCGCACGCGCTGCGTCCCCGTCCGACGGACGGCGAGACCCTCGCGCCCGGGATCGTGCGACATGTCGGCGCCCCGTCACTCTGAAGCTCCCCCGCGTGAATGCTTAATTGGGAATCAGGGCCGGCCGGGGCGGTGTGGCGGGGGCTTTTCGGCTAACGAGCTGAGTAGATTGGCGGCCATGCACTTATGGCGCATGTCCTAATCCGTTTCCCCCGACATTACCATCCCGTTACGTAACCCGCCGGCCCTGCGTGTGCGGCGCGCTCCCGTTTCACACTCCTTCCCCATGTGCTCCCCGCATGCAGATTGCAGCCCCCATAGGGTTTGATGTCGATTTCATTTTTATTGTTTCTCTCTCTCTCTCCTCGGAACGTGCGGCACCTGCAGCCTGCGAGGGGGGACGGGCAGCCGGCTGTGAGACGCCACTCCCCCCCCCCCCCCCCCCCCACCCCCCCCACCCCCTCTGTCAACAGCTACTGGATGTGTCTTCGGGGGGGTCCTCCTGCTTAACGCCGAGTCGTTAGACAGGAGCCCGCGTTTCCTCGGCCGCCCGCCCCCCTCCCTCCACGCGCCCTTAAGAAGAAAGCGATGAGCGAGTGCTGTATTGAATCGTGGTTCACAGACGGATTCGATGCAGAGCTGTCCGTGCTACGCCTATCAGCTTCGTACCCCGCGGTTTTAGCGCCGTTCTCATAGTGGCTCGTGTCGCCCCTGTTCAACCAAAATAACAAGAAAAATTACATTGAATTATTGCTTCTTCTCCTCTTCTTTTTGGGTTATATTGGAGGATAGATCCCACTCTGTGCACTAGCTACAAGGCTAAGACGAGTAGCGTGTTGGCATAGCATGAAAAAGCTCACTTGATATTTAGTTTAATGTCATTTTTTTATGTCAGACAGTTGTGTATATATATATATGTTGTCAAAACATATACATATAATTAAACTCCTCTACTTTCGTTCAAATGTGCTTTTGCTTTTCGCTAGCAAGACAGGTTAGCAAGATAATCAAATTCACTCATTCAGTTTTCTTCCCTTAGGTTTTTAGAAAACGTTCTTTCGGGAATTAGAGTTGCTTCAAAGTCAAATGTGTCCCTCAAATATTCCTCTTTATTCTTTTCCAAGGTGGAGAGATGTGGGTGGACATGTCTCTGCCACTGGACGGGTGCAGGTATGCCACATTGCGTGCTTACATAAGCTGCTTTTGTCCGTCTGAACACACTGTTTAAAAGGGGAGCCGCTGAATGCGGCAAAACCACTCGTCCATATACAGCAATTGAGATTTCTGGGCCAAGGAAACCGATTTTGTGTGAAAAAGATGTATTCAAAAGAAGGCCAGCGTTTATTACTAACAAACGCCAGGCCCAGGCGTCCAAGCTGCATAATGTGACATATTATGAGTTTTCATAATAAGGTCACAACTACCGAGCCAAGATATTTACTGCCTTGGCAACGTGTGGCTGAGGTGTCGAGGTGAATGCGCCGTGCGATGCTGTAATCCCGCCCGTGTGTGGAGGTTAACCAAAGCCCATTTGGTGCCGTAGACTGGCGTGTTGCGGACCAACTGCGTGGACTGCCTGGACCGGACCAACACCGCCCAGTTCATGGTGGGGAAGTGTGCGCTGGCCTACCAGTTGTACGCCCTGGGGATGATCGACAAGCCCAAACTCCAGTTTGACACCGACTGCGTGAGGTAAGGACGAGGACGCGTCCCCCCCCCCCCCGCCCTCCCCCCGGGTCGCAGCGTGTGTCCACAGCCGCGCGCCCTCTGCTCTGTGTGCGCGCAGGCTGTTCGAGGAGCTGTACGAGGACCACGGAGACACCTTGTCCCTGCAGTACGGCGGCTCCCAGCTGGTGCACAGGGTCAAGACGTACCGCAAGATCGCCCCGTGGACGCAGCACTCCAAGGACATCATGCAGACGCTGTCGCGCTACTACAGCAACGCCTTCTCAGGTGCGTCGCGTCGACACAGACACAGTAACGCTCCACCTGTGGCTGAACAGGCCTCTGATGTTACGCCACTACTTGTGCCTTATTTCCTGATCCCTGTTATAATCCGGGCTAGAAAGTTCTCATTTTGTGGGGTGCGGTTTGGTGGAGCAGGGACCCCATGCGCAGGTTTGGTCCTGAAGGCTCTTACTATTATTTACTGGCCGTCTCTTTCCCTCCCCCTGGCCTCTGGCCTCTCTCCAGCCGTCCTATGCAAAATGAAAAAAATAAGCTGTATTTTTTTAACCGGAGCCTTCACATTCGAGGCAGCGACAGAGATGTTAACCCCGGCCTCTCTATCGCGCACACGCAGACACACAGAGGACATCAAGGCAAAAACTAACTAAAAACACTCAAACTGGTGCACGTATGATGGCATGCTCGGCAGGCAGCTCTTGGAGATGATGTAACTTCTTCTTCTATTCGCTCGCCTCGCCTCATCTCGTCTCATCTCGTCTCATCTCGTCTCCTCTCGTCTCATCTCGTCTCGTCTCGTCTCCTCTCATCTCGTCTCGTCTCATCGTCATCCACTTATCTCTGTCCGGCTCTGGGTCTCCTCGGGAGGCGTCCAGGAGGCCTCCTGGCCAGATGCCTAAGCCGCCTCGGCTCCTCTCGCCACAAAGGAGCAGCGGCTTTACCTCGAGCCTTGAAGGCTGAGCCCAGGCACCCTGCAGCTTTCGCTTGAGACCTCATCCTCTCAGTCATTAAAATGAAAATCTTCCCCCTGCGTGGGATGATGAGGTGAGGGTTGCAACGTGGACGGAGTGGCAAACTTAAAGCTTTCCCTTGTGGAATTTTCTGTCTTTACTACCTCAGCCGGTCCCGTTCTGCTTGTCTGGCTGCCCCCCCCCCCCCCCCCCTCCACACACACTACTGAACTCCTCCACTTGGAGCAAAACTCCACCCTCTCTCGGGCGGGAGACGCGGCATCAGATTTAGAGGCGCTGGTTCACACTTGGCTGTGTGTCACAAATTGTGTAAGCCAGAAATTGTCTCTCACAGGAGGGAAATGAGATGAGTCAGAGCGCCAACTTAATATGTCACAGCTTTTGTAACATTGTTGTGCATCAAAGCTCGTTCGGAGATGAGGAAGCGGGCCCAGACCGGTGCCGTTCAGCGTCTTCAGTTTCCCTGCTCTGTCTCTTAAAATACTTGAAAGTCCCCCAGCGCCGCATCATGTACAGTCAGGCCATGCTGTGACGTAACATCTCCAGCAAAGTGCGCGGTGTCACATCCAGCGCACCCCCCCGAGGGCTGCGGGAAACCATAGGCGGGAGGTATGAAGCGGGACGAAATCTCTCCTAAAAACAAAAACGACAAAAAGAAAAACCCGAAGCGGTTGGAGGCCCTTTGTTTTCCAGACGCTGCGGTGTACGCTTTCCTGACCTGCTCTCATATCCAGGGTGCGTGGCCCATGTCAGGGGGCTGGGGTGGTTTGGTGAGCCGGGACGGCTCTTGACGTGCCCAGGGGACGGGACGGGGAGAGGGCACCCGGGTGGCATGTCTGAGGAGGCGTTGGCGCCTGTTGGCACGTGTACACCGCGTCCGCGGAGTTACCCGTAGCTCCCCGTCTCGTGATGCGCCGAGTGAATCTCCGGCTGGAAATCGCCCAGAGAGGCGGCTCAGTAGCGGGCTTTAATAGAGGCCAATTTAGTTTCTAATTAGACCACGTGAGCGCAGTGTTGGCGCAGCGTGCACGGAGCTTCACATTAGAGGGGGGTTTGGGGGGGGGGGGGCCTGGAGGAAACGACTGCAGTCTGCAACATGCAAAGCACGTGCCCGCATGCTGTGATCGTGCTCGTTCCCTTCTTTCCTTTCTTTTGTTTCTTTTTGTTTTGTGTGCCGCTTAAGATCCCTGTTCACGGTTGAGCGAGAGCAGCTTTGCCTACCAGTCATTAACCGGCACCTTGCAGCCTCCACTCTCCTCCTCTCTGGTGAGGGAGAGTGGGGGACTCGGTCCACTAAACCCGGGGTGCATCAGTAGCTGAACGCTAAGCCGATAAGCCCGAAAGCCTCCATTCTTGAGGAAGCCGTACAGGTGTTTTTTGTTTTTTGTTTCTCTCAAGCCAAGAACAAATACAAGCATGAGACGCTCACAGCCGCTTCAAAACGACACACAGTAATTCCACCTTTCCCCTCCGTCCTCGTTCTCGGCCTCTGCTGTGACTTTGAGTTTTGAGTTTCACACACGCACCCACGCCCCTCGCTGTCCGCCCCGCAGACGCCGACAGGCAGGACGCCATCAACCTGTTCCTCCAGGTGTACCAGCCATCGGAGGCCAAGCCGCACCTGTGGGAGCTGCCCACCGACTTCTACCTGCATCAGAGGAACACCATGGCCCTCCCCCAGGACAGACGCAGGTAGACGCCCAGCCGCCGGCTGCGCACACACAAACACGCGCACGCACGCCGCGGGCCGACAAAGCCCTGCGCGTTTGACGAGTTTGAATGTCCCCGCGTGTTGAATAGCTCAGTGGGAGATCACTCACAGGAGATTAGCGCCTGCGTCGCAGATTCTGAAAAGGTTTTTTTTTTTAATTCTCTTTTATTTTGTTGGGGGTGGGGGAGGGGGTTTATTTTTGCGCTCACGTGCACGGTCGCCGCTCTCCGTGAACCGCTGGGAAGCGTTTGAAGCGAGTCGCGAAACAAAAGGCCGCAGGGGCTGCCGAAACTTTGCATGTTGTTACCCCCCCCCTCAAAACCCAGCGTCTGTGGAAGCGTGGAGTCGCGTTAGCGCCCATAGCGTGGTTAGCTCGCCCATCTGTCCAGGTGCCACATGCTGGGACACACTGCATGCCGCCACGGAGGCGGGGGTCTGTTTCCGCTCGTCCCAGTGAAACGGTGTGAGGTCTTAAACTTCTGCCGCGACGGAGCGGAAGTGTGTCTCTGGTCAGAAGAGGCGGCGATGTAACGCGTCCCGGGGCCAACTTGCTTGTGGGACGCGGCCTGCACCACGTGGAGCCGTCGGAAGGTGTGCGAGCCTGAACACTCGCCTTCGTGTTGTGTCCCGTCAAATGTAGGCCAACAAGGGTGCGCAAAGCAAAAGCACGGCACCCGGTTTCCATTCCGCGTTCACACGTCGAGTGCCCTCTTTTTTTTTTATGAACGGGGTGGGGGAGGTGGGGGGGGGGTTGTACATGCCGCCGGTTTATGCAGTCGCAGTGGGCCACGCCGGGTCAGCCATTATGCCGAGAATAATTAGGAGTGCTCGGAAACCCAATTCAACTCGGGAGCTGCACACTGCGCTTTTCCTTTTAAACCCGCGCAAGTAGCACATCTGCCCCCCCCCCCCCCCCCCCCCCCCGACCATTATCATCGCATTCACACAAATTGGCGCTATTGAATAAAAGGCCGATGTGTTCGGGAGTTCGGCACTGGGTGGCCTGGCTAAGTCAATTTTCATATCTAGGTTATGTTAAGTCCCAGGCTGCACAATGCGGAGCAGACAGCCAGCAGTCAGTGGCAAGTTTGCTGTGTTAACGCGTCTGTCTCTGTGTGTCTCTCCGTCTCCAGCTATACTCTGTGGTGGTCAGAGGGCATCTTGTCCTACCTCCCCGTGGCTTACGACGAAGGTATCTCCTCACTATATGACAGCTGTACAGTCATAAAGGTCACGTTCGGCACAAACTAATGCTCTGATTGTGAAGCGAAAAGCAAAACTTTTGTGTATTTTTAAATGGAGGTATGGATAGATGGATAGATGGATAGATAGATAGATAGATAGATAGATAGATAGATAGATGGATGGATGGATGGATGGATGGATGGATGGATGGATGGATGGATGGATGGATGGATGGATGGATGGATGGATGGATGGATGGATGGATAGATGGATAGATAGATAGATAGATAGATAGATAGATAGATAGATAGATAGATAGATAGATAGATAGATAGATAGATAGATAGATAGATAGATAGATAGCTGGATACAGTACCATTATCCCCTTTCTCTAAGTGCATTTCAAAACCTTTTCTTTGGGTGCGTTTGCCTGCCCCTCCATCTGGCCAGTGCCCTGCGAGGACAACATGAGGAAGGTCAAAGTGAAGAGAGTGAACCGCTTCGACGAGAGCACCGACATCTACACCGAGTTCTTCAAGCCCTACGAGCTCACCTCTTTCGACGACACCTTCTGCATCAGCATGACCAACTCCGCAAGGTTGCCGCACGCACGCACACACACACACACACACACACGCACGCACACGGTAAATCCTGTCTCATCAAACTGTGTTCACAAAGGGAATTCATGCCTAAGACGGTGGGAGTGGATCCCAGCCCGTTCACAGTGCGCAAGCCGGAGGAAACGGGGAAGTCGGTGTTGAGGTGAGCGCCTCCGTTTGTTCGTTCAGTCACGTTCATGCTTCTGCTGTTTTGTGTTTGCGTAACCGGCCCCACGTCACGGTGCTCAGCCGTCCCAAAAACAAGGCCCGGTGCGCGTACATCTTTGAGTGTTAATGCCCCCCCCACCCATACATACATACACTGATTGGATATCACTCGGTGCAGAGCCGGTCCGTGCCTGACTCACAGCCGCTCCTCATGAATTGAGCAGCAGCACTGCAGATGACCTCTCTCATCGCGTGCTCTGCCGCTCCCTGCCTTTGTCAGTGTTTTTCTCTCATTCCCAACAAGGGCGCTCTTAAGGCTCTTAAGGCTCTGTGGAAGGATGACGGGACCGAAGCCCTTTTGATTTTCAGACGCGGGCTCTTTGCTGGTTGCTTAAGACGGTCCCCCGTATCAGCCATTGGGGCTTAGAAACGAGAGAGCGTGCCGGCCGTTGTGTGAACCTCTCGTGTGCGCTGGGTTCTCGGCAGCAACAAGAGCAACAAGGACGAGACGCTGCTGCAGAGGAAGACGGCGGCCAGCGCGCCGCCGCCGCCCAGCGAGGAGGCCATCAGCAGCACGTCGGAGGACGACTCGGAGGAGGACCGCGACGACGACGGCTCCGTGTCCCAGCGCTCCACGCCCGTCAAGCTGCTGACCGAGTCCGGCGAGAGCGGCCGCGCACAGGAGGTACGAGGGCCCCGGGCCCCGGCTACAGCGAGGAGCCGAGCCAAAGTCTATTTATATGCCCGCGGAGCTTTACGGCTCGATTTTGGGAGACGCAGGAGCGCCGTCGGAGAAGATCCCTCCCATGAATCGAGGATTTTTTAATCTCCTCCAAGGGCCGCAGAGAAATGTCATTACGGTTTAGGCCGCGTCGATGCCACCTGCCTGGCAGTTTGGGGGTCTCCGGAGCATCCCGCCATCCAATCTGCGTTTGTCACCCTAATTATGTTTTCTCCCCGGCGCCTCCCCGGAGTCCTCCAGAAGAAATTACTTTTGTTTTTCGGCTTGCGTCAGGCGCGGGGGGAAGACGTCAAGTTAATCAGCGTCCATGAATAGAGTTGTTCCGAGAGCAGGGGGGCTCCACGGGGTGGGGGTAATGCTGAATGTGGGTTGTAGAGATTAGGAGAGATGCACAGTATTATTATTATTATTATTATTATTATTATATATCCATTTAGTTCTCAGTCGTTCCATTATTTTACAATGCACAATGTGATATATACATATGTATATATATATACACACATGTATATATGTGTGTGTATATATATATATATATACATATATATACATACATACTTACATACATGTATACATACATATATATGTACATGTGTATATATATATATATATATATATATGTATGTATGTATGTGTGTGTATATATCCAGCTCAACTTGCACAGTTTTTTTCCTATTGGTCTTTTCTTATTTTACCTGCGTCTGGGTTGCCACGGTTACCACCGTGCTGCTTATAGATGCCCCTCTCGTCTCGGACCGCCGTTCCAGAGGGGACCCAGTTGTGCAAACATGTCGTAACATGCGACGGAGAGCAACTTAAGCATGCGCGCGCCCCTGTCTCTCTCTAGCTCTCGACCCGCGTCGCCGTGGCAACAGATGTGTGTACTGTGCTCATCTCTCTGTGACGATGCCGGCTTGACTTCAGCTGCTCCAGACCCCGCGCGTTCATCGCCGCGACATGAAACGGGAGAGCGGCCTTGGTTCGATAATGCCTCCATGATGATCTGGAGAGCAAAAAGGGGAAATAAACCACCAATTTTTGGTTCAGACATCGCCTGTGCACATACGTCCCCGCTTGCTCCCCAGTGTTTGCCATCGAGGCTTTTTGCCAGTTCACACACATACACCCAAGTCTCTTGGCATTGGACATATCAGGCCCCAGGCTAGCACGTGACTAGCCTGTCCAGTGCTGGGACAAAACCATGTGTAGAGATGTGGCTGTACCACAGCTCTAAAAAGTAGCAGGGCCGTCAGCCGATTGCTGTTTTGTCAATTTGTCCTATTCACCATGATGAGATATTTTTATCCCTGACTCGACTTGAAACATAATTGTTCTTATTCATGGGTTTGATGGGATTTGATATCTCCATCTTCTCACGTCCGCCGGTCTCGCTTTAAGTGGGGAAATATGGCAGAGTGAGCTGTTGCTCCTCCTCTGAGGCCCAGGTATGATTAAGGGTGTATGTAGGACATGCATCGCGGGATTTGGTGACACGGTTTGCGGTCATGGCAGGTGAAGCCTTGCCTGCCTCGGTTCTTTGATATTGCTCTTAATCCCCCGTGATTTCCCGCTGGTGTAGGGTTGGTGAGACTCTGAGCGTCATTCAGGACGGATATCAGGCAGATGGAGTGCTGGGGAAACTGTTTCTTGCTTGTCCCCATCAATCCAGGCTACGGTGGCCTTTAGTTAACAGTCCGATAAACGGTCTGTGATTTCGTGCACTTCTAGAACTAGTCCAACAGATACTGTGGGACAGAGCTAGTCCAACGGTTCCAAAGTTGGAAAGACTGACTCGGGTTGACCTCTGCTGTCCTCAGGTATCTTTTCTTTACCAAGGCCTGGGCCACAGTAGCAGGTTAGCTTCACTCTCCCAGAGTTGTGTTTTTAATACCCTATAGTCTGTTATATTAAGTCTCGTCATTGGATTTTAACAAGCCCTTCATCCGTTGTTTATTTATTTATTTCCTCATAGCAGACGCGAGACATCACGGGAAACAAACTGTGAACTTCCCACATCATGTTTTAAGAAGTCCAGCGGTCACACGGCGTGGTCATACCTGTCAGGATTTACCAACATGAATTGTGAATTTTGTGATCCATTTCTGGTCCTAATTCTGCAGCATGGAATCAAAAGAAAGCTTACATTCAGTAGCTTGACATTACAGAAAATAGAATAAATAAAAAAAACAACAAAAAAAACAAAATAAAAAACGTTTAGCCAGACAAACAAAACAAAATTAGGTCATGCGACAAAAATTAAAAACTGTTAAAATAATAATGGCGCAATCTCAAATGAGTCAGAAAGGGCTGTGAAAAGCAGGACACATTGCTTGACGTTACATTACGTGACAAATGTGGGTGCGCTTTGATTCGCTTCAGGCACTGAAACTGCTCGATAGGTCTCAGAAAGCATCGCGGTTTGACGTCAGTGGGATTTATATCATGAACTGTCAAACGCGTGATCCGCAACCTTACACAGCCTCAACGCAAGAATGAGACCCCCCCCCCCCCACCCCCTTTCCCCTCGGACCCTGCCATCGCGAATGAATGAGACCATCACGCGGACAGACTTCATGTCTTAATTTACCGGCTGTGCCGCAGCATCCTGTGCTGGGCCGCGCTGCAGATGATAAATGGATAGGCGGGATCCATATCGGGTATCTCCGCTTCTCCTCTCAGTGGCGCGTCTGGCTCCTGAATGCGGGCCGGAGCTCCCATTTAGATTTACAGTAGATGTGACAGGCGCCCGGAACGGCTTGTCGCTAAGATTGGTATCTATTTCACGCCCCAGGTGAACGGGTGGCACATCTGGTTTGCTCCCTCCCTCCACACCCCCCGCACTGACCCAGATTCCCCGCCGGGATGTCACGGAGGAGCTCCGTAAGCGGCGCCGACAGTAGGTCAGTGTGTCAGCGGGTACGAGGCGGACGCCACGGGAAGCGTGACGCGTCCTCCCAGGAACTTCTCATCGCCTCGACGAGGCGCGACGGGCCCCCGGCCGAGGTGAAAGCCTCGGCTTGACGCGCTCCGTTATCGACCCGTTGCCGCGGCGACGGGCCGCGTTCGCTACGCCGGCACCTCCGCCCCGATACCCCCTGCGCCCGTAACGAGTGATTCACCTCCTCCGAGGTAGTCATCCCTGCGCACTCGGCCTTTGTGGGTTGCGCCCAGACTGCACAGGGGGGTAAAAATCAATGAGATGCTGTCACGGATCGGAGTCTCCCACAGCCGGACCTGGCATGATGGACCTGAAGGAATGAAAACCAGCACGTGGGACACTGTAAGGGGTGTCAGAGGGCAGAGACCAGAGGCAGTGGTGGGAATGACCTGTGCCGGTTTTGCCTGTTTGTTTGCCTTTCAGGCTGTCGCTCTTCGGGTCGAGTGACGCGTTCATGCGGCCTCGGGCGGTTTTGTTTTATAAATCGAGCTGCAGTCTCTGATCCCCGGGCTTTCCTTCCAACCGCAGTGAACGTTTTGCCGAGCGCTCCGGCCCCAGTGCCCCGTTAGGTGACCGTCTCGCGTCCCGGGTGTCACTTTCACACGTGTGCAGAGGTACTCCCTCGTCTCCGGCTCCAAGTCATCGCAGAGATGACCGCCGAGGAACGCGACGGAAAGCGCCCTCGCCGTTTTCACGCCTCCGGGCCGAGACTCGGGCCGAGCCGGCGAATGGGCGAGGAGAGGAGGAGGAGGAGGAGGAGTGGCGGCGGGGCCGTTTTCGTCGGGGGGGGCGCGGGCTCTCCCTCCCCTCCTGGTTCACGATGCGTTTTCCCTCCCGTCCCCGCGTCTCTCCGTCCCCCGGAAGGCCTCGAGCGACGGGCTGGTCATGAATATTTCGGTGGGGCCGGACGGCCGAGGGGGCCGGGGGGGGGGCCAGGGGAGCCGTCTCACGTGTCCGGGAGCGCACACGCACAGCGGCTCCCGTGCGTGCGTGCGTGCGTGTCGCTGGCTGCCTCCGAGCCTGTCCCTGAGAACGGATGGCCGCGGCGACAAGCAGCCTGCTGAAATATTTAGGCGTCTGATCGTTCCGACGTTCGCCATGTAATTACACACGCTGCTCTTCATAGTGTGGTGGTCATAGTGTGGTGCAGGACCAAGGCCGGAGCGGGGGGGGGGCGTCTATCACCGCTCGGCTCCTGCTCAGCACATACCCTATGAGCAGCACGTATGTACGCCCCCCCCCCCCCCCCTCTCCATGCGCTCTTGCAATAGGATGTGTGTGCGTGTGTGTTCACAGCTGTGTTTTCCTGGACGTGCTCCTGGAACACCCTCACCTGCTCCCCTCCCCCGTCCCCTCAGCTCCGATCAATGCAAATACGGCGGGAATTCAGTGCGTAACGTGGCGCGTATCGCCGCCCCCCCCTCCCCCTCCTGAGAGGGAACCCCGGCTGCTTTACGGCCCCTCCTGTTACGTAACACGCCCCGGGTTAGAGAAAGGTGCGAGAGATCCTTTTTGGTTTGTTTTTTTTGAAGGACTTTTAAACGGCAGCAAAATGCGCATTGAATGGTAGATCGGAGTATTGATACTTTGTGATACATGGCAGATTGGCCTCAGATGCTTTGTCATAAGGCATTTAAAAATGGTGAGGGAGTGTCACTGTCTGTGTCTGCCTGGTCAGACCTGGTACCTGTTTAGAGTACCAGGTACCCAGGCACTTACCTGATGACCACTCTTTGTTCTTTTCAGTCTGTCTTGCCTGCCACTCGCATGAATGGTCACGCGACTTCGAGCTCTTTTCTTCTTCATTTCATTTATTTGAATATTTATTTTGGGAATTGAAATCTGCAGCTGAACGTGGGTGCGCCTGGTCTCGGCCTTGTTCAGATCTTCCTTGAGTCGTCGGATGCGCGGCGGTGCAGTCGGGACAGGATCGCTGGATTCGCGGCACTGATGTATGGGCGTCATGCGCTCTCCAGACAGCGAATGATTCAGGCTCCCGAAGCCTGTGGGCGTGCCGCGCCACTTTCCTCCGCCAGACAGCGATCCACGGCCCGCGCTCGTCGCGGCCATGTCGCCTGCATCGGAGCCGTGGCTGAGGCTGCCTTGCCACGTGCCTGATGAATAACCCGAGGTTCCCTAGCTACGGAGACATCCTCATCCGTGTCCAGAGGACGCGCTGCGTTAGCATCATCAGGCACTTTAACGGTATGAAACCGTACAGCACTGCGTCCGTGTCACAGCGGCCTGGGTCGGGCTGCGCACGCGTCCTGCGCGTCCCGCGTTATAAGCGCTGAGTGAGTTCTTTCGGATCTGTGCCCCCCCTCTCCCCCACCTGTCACCCCCACACACACACACACACACACACACACACTCAATGCACCTTTTTCCCCTCCCCGGTTCATCTCATCTTCCTCGTTGGGAGCGACGACACAACGAGTGAGTCGTTCGTTCATGCATGACGCAGAGACGTCGTTTTAAAGTTGGTTAAAGTGTCTCCTCAGTCCTGGGTCGCAGTGTTGATCCTCATGTGGCCGTACCTCCTAGCCTCACTGCTTTTTGTTTGTTTGGGTTTTTTTTGATGGGGAATCGTTGGAAACTGAGATGAAACTGGGCTTGTTCCAAACCCCTTCGGTTGAACGTGGTTTAATTCACTCGCGTCCAAGAAGGCCGTACAGTCACAGACTATCACCCGTGCTTTTGCCTGGTTCTGATTGTATTCCAATAACCGACGTCCGTCTCGTCGCTTGGCTCCTCGCATCCCCGCATCCCCTCCTAACATCCCCGGTACGGCCTCTTTGCTCTCGGATGCGCTTTCCCTCTGATTGCGTGGCCTCACAGCTCTCCTCTCCTGCATCCCCAGGACGTCCAGCAGCAGCAGCTGCAGCAGCAGCAGCTGTCCGCCAGGGAGCCGTATGGACTCAATCTGGCTGCGTGTCCCGCCGAGAAGGACCTGCTCGTCTACGAAAGGTGACGGACCTGGCGCACGCACCTCACGCATGTCGCGTAGAGGCTCTCGACCACCTTCTAACTCAGGAGGTTTCGATTGGCGTGAATCGTGTAGGGCCTGGCAAGCGAGGCTCATTTGCTGCATCAGAGTTCAACATTTTCAGATTTCAGAATGGATGAAAAATGACTGTTTGTCGGCTCCTTCAAGCCACAGAAAGAGACAAATACGCCTGGGAGGTTCGTAGTTAGGGTTTGTTTGGCCTTGGGCGCTCAGTAAACTGCCTCCATCCACAAGGAAAACACATTTTCTGACCGTCTGAAGCTCAGCCGGGATGGAGATTTGGGTCATCTTGCGAAACGATGTCGACTGCGTCTGGCCTCACCGCTCCCTGCCCACCTCTCCCTGGTTCTCCCTCCCCTTTCACTGTATCTGGCCGTCCTCTCGGTTTTGTTTTGTCCTCCCTCCCCGGTTGTTCCCCGCCATTGTTGATGAGACGCGGTGAATAACCACCCCCCCCCCACCCCCGGGGCGGCGAACACAACTGTCTGTTCTTTGCCGGCGTACTGTACTGCACTGCACGTTTGATGCGGTGTGACGCTTTTGATGGATCTTTAATGGCTTTTTTTTCCTCCTCTCCCTACCCTTCACACCTGGCCGTCGCCCAACCAGCCGAGGGATAGAGAGTCCAGTGTTAATGCTCAGGCCTGGAGGAGACGCAGTTACCGTTCAGAGATTAACACACGGACTGTGAGCGCTGCATAGGGGAGGAGAGGACCGTCTGTTTGAAGCCGAACGCCAATTTATGTTCACAATCCGTGGTCAGAAGATCTCTCCTGGTGATTTTGCGTCACTCGAGGGAGGCAGGAGACAAAGGCACTCGCGTTCTGACAAGTAGAAAGTCACTTTTAGAGGAATCCAGAATGAAAAAAAGGAAGCAATCCAGCAAGAGAAAGGCTCGTGTCTTCGAGCAGAATGCTGCACCCCCCACCCCCTTTTTTCCCTTTTAATCACGCAGACTTTGGGAATAGGATTTTATTTTAACAAGGAAATTAACAGCTCAAAAATACAACAACAACAGCAACAGCAACGGCAGCCTGCTGCTGCTCATATCCTCCCACTGTAGTGGCACGTAATGAGAACGAGGCCGCATTCATCACCGGGGCTGGAACGGCTCCAAAGATGTTAGCTGCAGCCTGCGCGCCCGCTAATCAGCGCATTAATATTAAAAATCCGAAGCGAGAGCCAGAGGGGAACTCTCAGCCGCCGTGCGCCGTTGTGTCTTTGCGAGGGGAAAAACAACCTGCGGGGGAAATCTAAAAGTTTCGGCGGCGCTCCGCCGGCCAGGCCGCGCGGGGCCCCGGCACGCACGCACGCACGCACGCACACACGCACGCCGCGCCCATCTCGGGATATTGGGCGGGGAACGCCGAGCGTCGCCTGGAGGTCACTTACAGTACGGCGCGTCCAATTAGCCCCGGCGAACAGCCCCTCACACAATGAAGAGGGAAGGGGGGTGTGTCGGGGATGATGGTGCATGCAACCCCTGCCTGGGCTTGAGACTTCTCGCGTATTTCGGGTTAGGGATGCCCCCCTTATATATATATATATATATACACACACACACACACACACACACACACACACACACACACACACACTCACACTCACACACACGCCTGGTTGTCCCAATCCCACCGAGGATAGGTAGTCCAGTGCTACTTTTGATCTGATTTGATTGTATTTTGCCCTCTTCTCTGCAGGTTTGCGCACCTGGGCGAGAGCCAGCACATGGTGGAGAGGAGTCCACACATCAACCTGGCCAACGTCACCTGCCTGTGAGTGAACCGCGTGACGCCTCGTCCCGGGCGCGCCCCCTGAACCCGTCCAGTCCGCCTTCACGTGTCGCGTCCGGCCCGTGCCTCCCCGCGCTGGTCTCTAGTTACGCCGCCACCTCCCCGTGTGGCGCTCGCCGTTTCGGGGAGGGCGGAGGGGGCGGAGGGGGGGGGGGCGACCTTGTCACGAGTGGACCCGGCACTTAGCGGTCTCCAGCGAGGCTTCCATCTCTGTGCTGTCATCTCTCTCATAACCAAACACTCTATATTTACTTCTCATCATCCTCCCTTTTTCCCAAGCAACCCACCCCTCCCCTCCACACCCTCCTGCTCTCTGTGGCCATGACCCGGAGGGTCACGGATGAAGTGTTTTTTTTTTTCCCTTTTTTCAGACAGATTCAGGATTCGAGCACGCACGTGGGATGGCAATGTGCAGCCATTCAGATGTGAGCATCACTGGCAGGCGGCGTCACAATGACTGCCGTCCGCGCTCTTTGCAGCGCGCTCTCCTTTGAATTCCGCTCTCTCTCGTGCCTCCGCTGCGCCTGCCGCGCCGTGTGCGTCTGCTCTGCAAAAAACGGACCCAGCCGAACTCCCCGCTCTCCTCATTTTCACCGTATCGCAGAGAGAATCGACCGTGACGTCTCTCTGGCGTCCCGGGTCGTTCTTCTTTCCCTGCCGCCATCTCTTATTCATCAGTCACTCACGCCTGCATGCTGCGACTGTCTTCCAGTGTACATATATGCAGTATACTGTATGCATCAAAGACGGGGAACACACCCTGGACAGGTCATTGGGACACACACACTCGCATTCACACCCAGGGGAAATATAGAGTCTCTAATCAACCTATTTATGTAGAAATAGGTTGGTATTGGTCCGGCCGGGATTCGAACCCAGGACCTTTGCGCTTCTGCGTCGCTAACGGCGCTAACGGCGCTAACGGCGCTAACGACGCTAACGACGCTAACGACGTCTCACACTTTGAGTCGACAGACATCATTACGGTGTCTCGCGTCTCCGCGCTAAAAATAAGTGGGGAGTGCGGCGCGCCTTCCGCCTGAGTGCCTCCGGCTGTGGACAGAAGCATCAATCTGGCCCCGGCGTCCGCGCCTGCCGCTCATTCCACATCAGGATGTGCGTCTCGCGCGGCCGTCGAATCGCGGCGGCGCGGGGAGCGGGCGGGAGGCCGGAGACAGCGAGGCGGCTGTCGCGTCCTTTCGCTCTAAAAATACACGCGGGCGAGTGCACGCGCGCTTGCAGAATGGAAAGAACGGAGACGGCAGAGAGCGTGCCCGCACTGGGCCGGGACGTGGAGGGGAACTCATCCCACGTGCCGCGGCCGTTCGTCAGGTCTGCAGGGGTGTGAGCGGACCGCCGCCGGGGGCCGGCGTCTCGGACAAAGGTCGCGGAGGTCAAACACGCACATGATCACACAGAGGAAGAGACGATTAGGCCGCCGACATCGATGACACCGCCCTCCCCCTCCACAGGCAGCTGCTGGAGGCCGTGACACTTAACCCTGCGCCAGAGCGTACAGAGTTATCTCTCTCTCTCTCTCTCGTTACACACAGTAAATTTAACCGAAATGGCGAGAGCGATGACAAAATGTGCCTTTCTTTCCGCATATGCGTTTCCTTGTCTTCTGAGATGGACTCGCATCACACAGCCGACCCGGCGGGCGGGCGATGTCTGACATCTTACCATCCCTTCGGTTCAAGCCTCGGCCCTCGCCCCTCTCTCCTCCCATCACTCGGACTGCTCGTCCTCCCATCCGTCCGGGGTCCTCATGCCGAGTGCACGGGCTCTGGCAGGTGCGCTGGTCGTTGCACAACAGAGCTATTATAAGACCCTGTTACGGAACCCGAAGCATGTCTCCACAGTCGGGGGCCCTTTGGTCTGTGAACCACCACCCCCACCCCTCCTCCTCCTCCTCCTCCTCCTCCTCCAGCGTAGCTCCTCTGGTGACCCGTCAGGCGGAGACAACGCTGCCTCGGTGGGTGCAGATAAGAGCAGACGGGGCGAGGGCGGCGTGGCGGGTTCCTGTGGAGAGGCGACACTTGAGTTCTTCTCATGTTTGGGTTCTGCTTAAATTATAACGAGTCTTAAAGTCACGGATGCGGATCACAGAACGGTCAGACTTGTTTGAGACGGACGGTCAGAGTGTCAGTGGGCGTTTTGGATGGGACCGAGCACTGGGGTTGGAGGCTGCGGGTTCATTTCAGTCCCTTTGTCTAATCTTCTGCTCCTGTTTTGTTCTGCCAAGTATTGCGTGTTATTTGTGTTATTTGCCGGTATGTGTTACGCGCTGGAGCGCCCGATTCGTATCACAAAGGCCGAGGTCAACGTGTCATTCCCGAGGCACCGTTTTGGTCGCAAACACCCAAATAAGTGCAGCCATTGTCACCTCTGCACGGAAGAGGCACAAATTGGTCGCAAATTGCAAAAAAAGAAAGAAAACAACCCTCCAGCGCTCTTGTGATCAAAGGCTGACGCAGATCCCGGCATCGCTCCTCACGTCTTTGTGCATTCGGAGCATTCAAAGAAGCCCGAGTGAAATACGGAGACGTCTCTGGGAGGGGAAAAAAATCGCACGATCATCACGGAAAGACTCTCAGCAGATCAACCGGGGTGTCCATGAAGGACACGGAGCAGACTGGAAATAGCGGCTGGCAGAAGCGACACCGCGCGCGAGCGTCCTCCCCCTACTGGGGCCGACGTTAGCAGCCTCAGTCTCGGCCGTATTTTCACAGCGCCGTCTTCGGGGCTCAGGCCGGCGGCCCACGCTCGAGCGCTCTGTTCCGGGAAGCGCGGCTTCAGTTCACGCGGAGACCCCGAGCGGGGCCTCCGCTCTGACCGCGTCACTTCCAGTAACCCAGGACGCCCCGCGTCCACGCAGCCTCCCTGCGGGGGCCTCGGCCCGGGCCCCCGCCGCCGCCGCCGAGCGGGCTGTTAATCCGCTCCCGCCATGCGGAGACGTGCTCCGCGGCCCGGCTTCTGTGAAAAGCGCGGGTGATTGGGGCCGTAAGAGCCTCCTGGGCCGTCCGGCTGGCTGTTGTTTCCATCAACGCGCCTCTTAATGGCGCCGCTCTCTCCGGGAGATCTTGGCCCGTCACATCGCTCCGCTCCGAGCGTCTATTTCAGCTGCACTAAAAACGGCAGCCATGTGAAGATTGAACATAATGGCTGGCTCTCACGTGAAGGTTAAAATTAGACCTCGGCCGCGTCATTATTCCAACGCGCCTGAGCCTTTTTCTCTCCCTCCCTCCCCCCTCCCCCCTCCTCCCCTGCGTGTGTCGTCAGGGAGCCGGTGTCCAGCTTCTCCGAGGACAGCGTCTACAGCGTCTCCGTGCCTCAGGTGGACAGGGACAGCCGCGACCAGTTCCTGAGCCACGTGATGATGGGTCACGGCCAGGTGAGGGCGCTGTGCAGGGACGACATGCTGATGTACAGGGAGTACGTCAAGAACAGATACATGTGAGGCGAACGGACCGGATCCCCGCCACGAAACGAGGAGGAAGGAACTGGTCGGCTTCGGACGCAGGCGCAGAGTTTCATCTCCAGACATTCGCACATGCTTTTTTTATCCGCTGGAAATCGACCGTCGACAATGAAGAACGAACTGTGATTGATTTTACAATATGTCTTACGCTTGGGTCTTTTAGTAAGCCCCGCTGTTTGCCTCAACGGGATGTCAGGAAGCTGCTTTTTTTAAGGGGCCCGGGCCCGTGTGGGGCTAATGTGGAACCCCAATGTTTTTATTCCGATTTTTATTTTTCTCCTTCTTCTTCCTCTTTTTTTCACTTTCATTCTCCTGTTGTTGGTTTAAGTGGTACTGCATGCCGAACCATGTGAGGGAGGGACGGTTTACGCAATTTGCAGGGCTGGTCCGGACTCCTGCCCTCACAGTTGGATGAAGAAAAAAACAACGCATGTGTGCCTGTAGGGGGCGCTGTTACCGGGGCCAACGCCTCCCATACGATGTCGCTGAGTCGGCTGAGCAAGGCCACGCCCGTTTCCGCCTACATTTTTTAAAACAAAACGACAAAAATTGGAAAAAAACTAATTTTTTGCACTCTTTCGTCCAAACTGCATCTGAACTGATCTTGAGCCATGAAAAGAATTTTGTTCACTTAGAATAACAGTATTAACAGTTATTGTCGAGCTTTGGCGAATTTGGCACGTCTCGGCCTCTAGGGGGCGCTACAAACGTGAGGGATTTCTGTCTCAAACCAATTTGCTGATATGAGCCGTTCCCGAGTCGGCTGTGATCGGTCACCGTGGGCGTGGCTTATTACGAATACGTAAGAAACGCTTCTTTGCTGACATTTTAAAGACTTTAACAAGCTCGTGTCTCCATGGAGTCGGATACACAGGTGAAGAATGGCCTTGGCGGGGGCCACCAACAGCGCCACCTTAAAGTTTCAGAAAAGATTTCCATGTACGGGCCTGTTTGGAGCAGGGAGATGAAAACAGGGATGCATGCGTTGTTCAGACACAGAAAATGGTCAGAACCAACCAGATGTTTTACCAATTTCCATACACACGTTTCAACGAACTCTGCTTAGGGAAATTACACCTACTATGAAAATATATGAAACGCTTTTATATGTTGAAGGTGGTTGTGAATGGTCAGTGTGGGCATGGGTCCAAACCACATGGGGGGGCGGGGGGCTCGGTCCCCGTCATAACTGCTTTCATTATGTGTTATTTGTTGTTTTTGTTTCTCTCATCAGCTGACTTTTAATTGCATTCTTTTTAACTTTAACGTCCGTTCGGATGTTGTAAATTGTAAAAGCTCTTAGAAATACTCTGAAATATGCTTGTTGAAACTGTCGATCGTACGACGGCGGGCCCCAAACGTGACCGAGATCAGGTATTCACATCCCCCCTCCGTTTCTAACAACCTTCATGTAACATCACTCCTGCACTGTGATTGCACATCCAGGTAATTGCATTTTTTCCCCCACAGCCTCGGCGCCTTTGCACGTTGCCTGTTGCGAATAGATCGAGCCCGGGACTATGTTTACCTGCAGCCCGAGCGCATCACCGATGACCTCGATGTCGTGTTTTCCAATCAGACCTCATTCTTAGTTTACAAGACCGCGCGCGCCGATCTTGTTGTGCATGCGAGCCTCGCCGACGATGGGCACCACAGTCCTCAATGAGACTTTAATTTATTAAAACAATATGAAAGATTTGATTGCTGCTTTGATTTTGTCCAGACACAGCTCCTCTCCTCCACCATCCTTCCCCTCGTTCTCTTTCGGCCATTACAGCGCTCCCTCTCACTTTTGTTCCCTCCGTCGCACTCCGCCCTCCTCCCTCTCGCTCTTTTAGTGCTCGGCTTCCCACCACAGGTGTCAGAAAATGTGAAATGTGATGGAGACTTTCCTGCCATACACACACGCACGCACACGCACGCACGCACACACACACACACGCCCGCGCGTTCAGGCGGCATACTGATTGACCACAGCTCGCTGCATCGCTGCCTCGTGAGTCTGAGGACGAGCGTGGTGCGTGCAGCAGGGGGGGGGGGGGGGGTGGGGGTTGGGCGCCAGCATGTGATGCGTTGGAGAGGGCCAATTACAGACAAATCTCCACTGTATTTAAATGCGGCTCGAAAGAGAATAACGTGTTTTGTCCACCTTTGGCGTGTTCCGACGCTCGGAGATGTTTCAAGATTGCAGCGCAGTAATAACACGTCTCGCCTCCATCAGGCTGCTCCAGTTCCACTTGTCCTCTCCTTTGGGGCCTCTTCGCTGGCCCGGGACTCCTTCCTCCACACTCCGGCGCTTCATGGCAGTAAAGATCCTCTCTGGCTGCTGTTGTGTTTGCGTGTATTTGCAGACAGAGCAGAGCGGAGTTGGTAGAAATGACGCGTAGTCGATTTGGCTCTCACGTGCTCGCCAAGTTTTCCCTTTTCACTCCGACAAGCGTGAGTTGTGACGAAAGGTGGGCGGGTTTAAGTCAGTGCGGCTGTTTCACTTTCTACCCGACTCGGGATCGATCGGATCCCGTTGCCTCGACGTTCCCTCGACTTTCTGTCAAGCTCCGAGTTCACTCTGACATGAGAACATGCAAACTAAACACTGAAAGACCCTCGGTCCGATCGGGCATCGATCCCGGGAATTTATGGACTGTGAGTGACTGGTTAAGTGGTTGCACACACATCGAAATGGAAACTTTGTGTCATGTTGTGCTCGTGACCGTATCGATGTACCAAAGGTGAGGTGCCTTGTGCGATGCGAGGGCGCCACTAGCATCTGCCCCCATCCCACATGCTCTCCACCGGCGCTTCAGTTAATTTAATTTGGGCCATTGACAAGTTTTCTCCAGCGGCAGTCGCAGTATCGGGCCGAGGTTGCGGTGACATCTGCAGCGGAGCCGGTACAACACGGCCTGTCATTTATCGGATTACGTGACCGTCGGTTTGTTAGCGAGCCACTCGGTTTGTTTGTGATTTTGCGGCGCATTCGAGTGGAGGTAATTACATAAGCGCTGTTGGGCGACGCGAGGAGAGGGCAGACGTTCAGGGGGCAAAACTGAGGCGTTAGATCTGAGCAGCGGATCCCATTAGTTGGGTTGTCATAAACCCATTTAATTTATACAACTTCCATCAGCGTTTCACAATCCCCCTGAATCCATATCCATCGCGTGCAGTATTCTCCTCGTTCAATGAACGTCCCTTTGCCTCCACCGCTTCGTTAATAGCCTCTCCCCTGGCTAATTAGAGACCTGCCCCATTTTTCCCCCTGTGTACCTCCACCAGAGTATTAAGGTAAAGGCTATGTTTGTGTCGCACGTGAGAGCACTACACTCTCTATTTGCAGGCGGGCTGGTAGAGTAGGGGGTGGAGCCGAGAGCTCTTAGTGTTTGTCTGCCAAAAGTGGCTGTTTTCAGGGGAAAGGGGGTATTTTTCTATGGTCTCGGTCATTACACGTTTTTATGCTCCCATCAGGCAGTATTTTGTTGCAGCGAAACATCTCAGCAAGGCTGTATTTATAATTACTTGCGGGCGCCGATATTTTGGGGGCCGTCTGCTCCCGGCAAGCGTCGCAAATACAGAAGAAAGATCGGAGGTTCAGGGGAGGTACAGTACCAGTGGATGGGTGCTGCTGTTTTTGGTGGAAATCCAATTTGTTTCTATCATGGGGAGCAATCAGAAATGATTCTGTGGTGTATTTTGGTCCTGTGTGCTGTTGGACATCTGCCTCGGTCTTCGACATGAGTCACTGGGCACTTCATGTGACCGCTTAGCTTATGAATGAAGACAACCCCCTCTGCTGCCCCCGATCCACTGACAAAAGGTGGCCAAACAGCTGTTGCCTGGAAACCAAAACTGGTTACCATATTGCTATGCTGCTTTGAATCTCCCCCTAACTCCCACAGCCTCTGTCATCCATTGTTGCATGACATTTAATTGGTAGCACAGCCCTGGTTCCCATGAATGCTACGTTCCCTCAAGATTCAATTCTCGTAATTATTATGTGACTGCACTGTGGACTCTCGATCTTTGTCATTCTTATTTATTCCATTTTAATAAGACAACAGATATAAATGGGGGAGGGGGGTAAAATGTGTTTTTTTTTCTTTCTCTACCAGCAGGCTTTTAAATGGCTAGTAATGCCGCTGGGTTTTGTTGAGGACGACTTGAACAAAAGTAAATCTGTAGAAATAATGTCTAAATATCGAGCCAAAGCTCAACTCAGTCAGCCCGCGTTGTAACTAAGGGCATCAACACTTAGGCAATCTGATTTGATGTTTTTTTTTTTTTGCAAAGATGAAAACAAAGGATAAAGGTAAGTTGACGTCCCCAAGGAAACTGAGGAGATTCAAAGTTGGCCTGATGTCACCAGTGCCTACTGTGCTGTACCTCCTGGATGAAACAATACGTTTGTCCCCAGGCGACCCCAGCGCATTGAGTCACACGTGGCAGCCTGCCGTGCCGTCCCTCGCGCTGCGTGTCTGCGATACTACGACTTGGTGCTGGCATGCAGAACACACGGTGCTCTGTGAGTGAGCGGGCTGCCTGTGTGGAGCTGGTAAACAACGTGCTCCCCCTGAACATACATCTACACGCGCTGCTGCAGAGAGGGAGCTCAGCAGAACGGAGCTGCCTCGCCGACCAACTCGCACGTTTTTGCATATATTGAGATAACCTCCTCCCAGAGCGCATCGGCTTGTTCGCCGGTTTTCGACTCCAGACCATCTGTTACGCCTACACGAGCCGCCTCTCACTTTGTTTCTCCCCGTGCCACCACTCTTCCTCTCTTTCACTTTCTTTCACGGCTGTGCAACAAAGTCTTGGCTCTTTGACTCGTCAAAGGCGGCTGTAACTTGAAGCAACAGAAACGGCCGTTCATCATTCGTTTCGATATTATGGTGTAACCCGTGCTTTTTCCGAGTATGACAAGCAGAGATGCGTGCTGTGAGACAGGTGTCAAACAGTAAATAATGATGCCACCGGAACACCTGGTCTCTTTGTTCAGCAGCCACACTAATAATGTGTCTCCTGTATATCTTTAGGTAAAGGGAGCCATTAAGGTGAGCTCCTGTCAGACTTAACAAATGTGGTTTTAATAGACTGTTTGTAGATTAAAGGTGAAATAAAACAGCAAAAATAACATTGGACCCATAAAAATGTATCATCATGTCTAATTTAAAGCTACAATGGTGAATTTGGAGACCTCAGTCACACATTGAGGCAGATGGATTAACACCTAACAACTCAAAGAACAAGATTAGTCAAGGCTGGTCAGAAGGGCCGAGACTAGTTAAAGGAGACAGAATCTGCAACAAGATTAGGAGTCCCAGGATAAAGTGGCAGCTTTGAACAAAGCATACTATCAGCATGCCAGTGTGGCTAAGCCTAACTCATAAGCAAGTCTTCATCCAGTACAGCAGTACAACTGACTAAAATGCTTAAATCTGCCCAAACCAATGTGCAAATAAATCCATGTTGTCTTTTGAAGCAATATATCTTATTAGTGGTAGTCAAAATAATTCTGTCTTGGGCAAGGAGTAACCAGCATATGCACTGCTGCATGCAAACTGCAATTTGATATGTGTCCACTAGAGGCAGGATATGAAAACGACTCACCAACTATTTGGGGTATATAAACACAAATCAATGCAATTTGCAAAATGTATGTTTGAAAACAAAAATTAAAGGAAGCCCAAGAGATAATGGTTGAATAAGTTAACTGGAGATACATAAGTAAGGTATGCTAAGTCATTAAGAAGATGCTTAAAGTCAGGATGCTATGGCAGCATAAAAGTTCCCAACCACTGGTAGCTGGAGATATTTAGCTCCTGCTTACCACCCTGAGATGCTGGACAGCGCCATCTCTCCAGAGAAACCCAACTCTTTGACCACACCTTTAATTAGCCAATTTGCATAACACAGGGTGACCTCTGGGCAACACTGACTGATCCTTGATAGATAATTGGCATCAATAGCTCGACGTTCTGTTGGAGCTGAGACCTGAAACCAACGTCTTAAAACGGGTTCAGTTTGGTTTCAAGTGAGCCCGGGACCTTATTTGGCTGGCTGCAACGGCTCCTCAACAAAAAACACCGAGAGACAAGAGCAGAGGAAAGAAGAAACAAGAGCAGAGGAAAGAAGAAGGAGACGCCTGTAATGAGGGAGCGCTGCCACCTCGCTCTCTATCCCTCCCTCCCAATCTCCATTCCACTCTCCCGCTCCTTTCTCTCCTGCCTCCTCTCTTTCTCCATCAGTCTCTCTCTGTATCTTTGCTCCCCCCTTCTCTCCCCCACCACCGTCTCTCTCTCACACCCTCCCTCTCTCTCTCTCCTCTCTCCTCTTCCCTCGCGCTCTAACCTGACGTCAGTCAGGTTTAAAGCGCACCTCCTGTCTCTGCTCGGCTCCCTCTCTCCCTCCTCCTCCTCCTCCTCTTGCTCCTGCTCCTCCTCCTCTTCCTCCTCCTCTTCCTCCTCACATCCACCCTCCTCAGTGAGCTGAACACCAGCCAATGCTTCACACCGACCCAGCTCAGGGTGTTTGTCCCATGCGTGGGAAGCACAACAAAATCAAGGGCTTCACTTGAGACGGGAAGGAGGGAGGACATCTGTTGCGTACAAATTTGTATCTTTTATCGTTTTATGGATTTTTGAAATATTTTTGCCCCTCACACCGTTTTGCCACGGAGGTAAGTTTTCCACAAGTTTATGTTGTTTGCCAAGTTTTTCTTTTTTTCTTAATTCGAATTGTCTTTAATGGACAGACCATCTTCTGCAGATATACTAATAAGATCCTAGTTGCTCAAAATAATGAGACCACGAAGGCGAATAAGGAAATCACCTCTTTATTGCCATGGGGGAGAAATAAATAACACCCACGGTTACATGATAATTGAGGATTGCACTGTGTGAGTATCGTTTTCTAGGCATGAAACACATAGATAGATAGATGAAGTTAGACCTGGAGACTGCTTTTGTGAGTTATGTGCGGTCTGATTGCACTCAGTCCAGCTGTCTATTTCAGCACCACAGACAGCTCTACAACTGCGCTAACATCAGATCGGGAAGGGAAAGTCGCATCCAGTAAGAGACTGCTTGATCGCAGAGGTCAGAGCAGAAACAAGAGAGTTTGTGATTCTTCGAGGATTTTGCTGTAAATATCAAAATTGGACTTTTTCCCCCATTTTTTCCACATGAAATGCAAAAGGAGAATTGAAAAGGTGTCAGTTTTGGTTCACTGTGCATCCATGACCACAGTGTGCACTCTGGTCTGCATGGGAAGTTCATGAATTACGCTCATAAATCAAGTTGTGAAAATGACAAAAACATGTGTATTTAGGGTGGATTTCTTTGCAACTTTGTCACATATTCTTGTTGGATTCTTTCTACCAATGGCAGGACTGTTAGTTCAAATCTGAATTCTTAGTTCAGTCTTTCATATTATAATTATTTAGTATTTAAGTGATGAAAACCAATGCAGGTTTTCACTTTCACCTTTTCACCTCTCCTTCCTCCGTTCTGATTTAGATGTGTCATTTCCCAGCTTTTCTTCGAGAACCCATCAGAAGTCCCGTTGCCTTTGTGTTTCTCACTTCACTGACTATCACAGGCACACTGAGCTGTTTTTTTTTCTGATTTCTGCTACTGCTTGCTGTCATGAACAATCCCCCGCTCTTGTTCTCTCCAGGACAAAGGGACGCCAGCGCGGAGCCATGAACGAGTCCCTGGTGGTGAACGACTCCTCTGCGAGCCCCGTGGCAGGAGAAGCTCCCCCGTGGCTGGAGGTTGACTCCCCGGAGCACAACCGCAGCTTTCCCATCAACCCCTGGGACATTATGCTGTGCATGTCGGGCACGGTCATCGCCTGCGAGAACGCCATCGTGGTCGCGATCATCTTCTACACGCCGACACTCAGGACGCCCATGTTTGTTCTGATCGGGAGCCTGGCCACGGCGGACCTGCTGGCCGGCATGGGATTAATCCTGAACTTTGTGTTCCAGTACGTGATCTCGTCCGAAACCATCAGCCTCATTACCGTGGGCTTCCTGGTGGCCTCCTTCACCGCCTCCATCAGCAGCCTGCTGGCCATCACCGTGGACCGCTACTTCTCCCTCTACAACGCCCTGACGTACTTCTCCGAGAAGACGCTGCAGTACGTGCACCTGATGCTGCTGGGCACCTGGGGGGTGTCGTTGTTCCTGGGTCTGCTGCCGGTGCTGGGCTGGAACTGTCTGGACGAGCCGGCCTCCTGCAGCATCGTGCGCCCCCTGACCCGGAGCAACGTGACCCTCCTGGCCACCTCCTTCTTCGCCATCTTCGTGCTCATGCTCACCCTCTACTTCAAGATCTGCAAGATCGTGTGCCGCCACGCCCACCAGATCGCCCTGCAGCAGCACTTTTTCGCCACCTCACACTACGTGGCCACCAAGAAGGGGGTCTCCACCCTCGCCATCATCCTGGGGACGTTCGGCGCCAGCTGGCTGCCCTTCGCCATCTACTGCCTGGTGGGCGAGCGGGAGTACCCGCCGGTGTACACCTACGCCACGCTGCTGCCCGCCACCTACAACTCCATGATCAACCCCATCATCTACGCCTACAGGAACGCCGAGATCCAGCGCTCCATCTACATGCTGCTCTGTGGCTGCTTTCAGGCCAACAAAGCCTACAGGTCCAGGTCACCGAGTGAAGTCTAAAAGCACGCGCCAGGGCTCTTTGTGCGCGAGTGCCTGAATGTGCGAATGTGTGTGTGTGTGTGTGTGTGAATAGACAGAGCAAAAAAAAAAAAAAGAAAAGACAAAAAAACCATCCTGTGACCATCGACAATCCGCTTACAGTTGACAGTGAATGCTTTACAAACACAGCCAGGCGATGGGCGAAGCTACAAGCGCGCGTCTCTACTATATCTGCACTTTACTGTGACTCAACACAAAGCTAGGACGAGAGCTGAAGAAAACGCTGTGAACAAGAAACTTCTGTGAAAAAAAGAAAAAGATATAAAGACTAAAACAAACCTGTGAATGTATCTACATGAGAAAAAGGAATGGAAAAAAACTTGCACTTTAGTCTGTGTTTTTGTTCTTTTGTTTTCTTTCATATATATATATATATATATTTTTTTTTTGAAATGCCAAAGCAGTATTGTAAAGCCCACATTGTGTTTGAATTGTGAGTGCCATGTGCCATTTTCTTTTTCTATTTTGTATGGTATGGTCTTTGATGTACATTTTCTACAAGAGGAATAAAGGTATAAAAATCCTGTGACGCCGGCTCCGGCACGTGTCTTTACTCCTGCACGTTTCTTCAAGGAAGACCTTGAAAGTACACCTGACCTGCTGTTTCATTCTCTCTCTCCTCTCCTCTTTTTTTTTTTCTACATATCCTCTTCACCTCGTTCCAGTCGCTTCCTCCGGAGTGCAGGTGGGTTCTGTTTGAAGAGGCTAATGGCACAGTGAGAGAGCAAGTACCCTGCCCGGAAAAATAGCTTCAATTTACACCTAGACACAGTTGACTCCTGTTTGCTCAGTCTGCGAGAGACGTGTGTGTGTGCGTGTGTGTGTGTGCGTGTGTGTGTGTGTGTGTGTGTGTGTGCCGGGGGGAGGAAGTGATGGACATAGACAGACATAAAGTGAAACGTGTGAAAGCACATGGCGCTGCTTTAAGGGCGGAGTTAAGCGACTGTACACACACCTATGCAGGCTCCACAAGTTGAATGAGGGCCGCGCTCCTGCAGATTACAATCCGTGTCGCTCCTTATTGGCTTATTACTGCCAATACCGCCCCGCTGGGTGCCCCCCCCCTCCTCCATGTGTACAGGACACATGGAGGGGGGGGGCTGCTTGTTTAGATGGTCGCTTTATCTCTCTCTGTCTCATCTCCAGTTGCGACGGGGGAATAAAGCAGCCGCAGGCACGTGCGAGCGTGTGTGACAGAGAGAAAACAATGTGCCGTGGTAATAGGTCTGTCTGATCTCCCTGCCGGGCCTGGGGTAAATGAAGCTGGCAGACTGGCAGCAGTTTATCTGCCAGACTGTTTAAACAGGTAGAGGCTGGGGGCAGCACGCAGGCCACCAGGACGCCCCATGGGTGGCTGCGGACACACACACACACGCACACACACACACACACACACACACACACACACACACACACACACACACACACACACACACACACACACACACACACACACACACACACACACACACACACACACACACACACACACATGTCTTCTCATCAAAGCATTTTACGCGCCGAGCTGATGCCGCTTCTATCAAATCCCAGGGTGCGAGATTCAAGAAGAGTGTGATGAGTTTTTATTGGAGAATGTCACCCCGACATGTCACATTAGGACACAGGCGTGTAAAGGTGGAGGTGAGTAGACAGTGACAGATGACAGTGACAGATGATCAAAGTTATGAACCACTTTATTGATTAGTAAATTTGATCGTCCTAATGAACCCTGATCCATCAGATGGATGCATCCATCCATCAGATGGATGCATCCATCTGATGGATCTGAGTTGGTTTCATTATCTTCTCTTCTTCTCTGGCTGGAGAGCGGTGTTCCCATCAAAACTGATATCGAACCAGGTGGGATTGGATAATTCTGAATAATTGGACTACACTTTTGTACCACAGCACATAAACTCACCTTGTCATTTTATGCCTCTGTAACATGCATCTCTCTTCTTTTCATTCTGACTGTGTCTGGATTTTTTTCCCTCAGTCTTAACATGTATTGTTTGGTCGGTCCCACTCACGCCTGAGCTGCAGCTCTCACGCAGCAGTAGGGGTCAGTGCACTTGCTCCCGGTGAGGACAATCCACCGTAATAATCTCCAGTCTGAGAGCTGCGAGGCCCCCAGTCAGTTTAAGGCTGATCACAAAGTGGGCCAAAGGTGAGAGATTCTGGAGGCTGTTAATGGACTGCATGGTGAGGCCTGGCCGCTGTGAAGGCGGGACTTGTTTGTTCACCTTGTTTTTGTCCCCTCCACCTCAACAGATGTCACATTTGGTGTCACTGAAAGCAAAGCAGCCAACCACCTGTTTGTGCACAGAGCTGACAGAGTTCACTTGTGACTCAGGCTACACTGGAGAGTGTCATATTTTATATATTTATTGATATTATTCCATGTTGCCCCGATCCAGTGAACCCTGGCACTTACTATAAAGTCGTGAATCGTAGACATTTTGTACCCTTGGTACGCAAGTCCTTTTGTTGCTATTCTTGAGCTTTTGATCGTATCTCTTAACCTGCATCAGGGGTGGAACTTTGGCTGTAATCACAGAAGCTTCTCGGAGCACTTCAGCTGTCTCCTGTTCACGTGGAGACAAAACAATCCCCGCAATAAAATGGTTTTACTGGAGGAAACAAGCTGTGAGGACAACACCACACACACCAAGAGAGCTGGTGGTTTATGTACCTTTAAGAGAACATCTCAGTGGCTGTGTCCGAAACCAACCCCTGACCCCTAACCCCTAACTCCTAACCCCCTAACCCCTAACTCCTAACCATTAACACCTACATAGTGCACTACATAGTGCACTAGTGCATAGTGCACTATGTAGGTGTTAATGGTTGTAGGTGTTAATGGTTGCTACATAGCTGCTACATAGTTGCTACATAGTGCACTACATGTAGTGCACTATGTAGCACATACTGTCGGACACTTCACTACACTATCAGATGTCACCTGGGATGACATCACTAAAGTCGCACCGTATGTACCAAATTGGCAGAAAATACAAGGACAGTAAAACTTTGGCAAATATTACATAACTGATTGACTTGCGTTCATTTCATTGATATATCCATTCACATTTCACAAACTTCATCAAAGGCTAAATGCCTTATATTTGTACTGCAGCTGCTGTGCTGAGTCTCGCTCTCTCTTCCATGGATGTATTATCAGACCTGGATACCGGACTAAATATCCCGGCCCATTCATTCCCATCCATGCTCCCTTCCCGCTGTCCGACCGCAGAGCATGACGGGGTATGGGGCTACAGCTAGTGACCATCGGCTGTACACTTGGAATCAAGGTGCATTGTGGGATACATAAAGTGGCCTTACTCTCGTTCACTAGACATTCGGACGCTACTTAAAATGGCATCCACCCGATTTAGGGCCCTATATAGGGGTTAGGGAGTGGTTTTGGACACAGCCTGTACCTTTAAGACACTATTGCATATTTGGATAAATTTGTCACTTCCCACCACTCTCCCCAAGGTGTGCTATGAAGCACACGTGCTAGAGAGAGCTCTGCACAATCCTCAGATCACTGTATATTCAGCCCTCCTCTGCATTTACTGTAGTCCTGGTGTCTGTTGGGCAACAGTCCTACGCACCAAATGTTTGTCACACAAACGCTAATGGTCTGCACCTGAGAAGTAGCCCCTGCAACTTCATTTTCAAGTGGCATTTTTCTTTTTTCTTTTTTGTGCATTTAGAAAAGCCTATTCTCCTTTCATGACTTCTTTTATAAAAGACTTTTATATGAACTTCTTTTATCTTTATGTATACAACAGTATCTTTTTTGAAGACCTCTTCTATAATGGCGGGGTGAAGATCATTGTGTCTTCTTTAAACTTCTTTTGCACCCCAGTTTCTGCTTGGGTCACGTGTCAGCGCTCAACATAGAAAAGCTCCAAACACATGGCGGTCACGTGTGCACCTGCAATAGTTTTTATCTCATTTTCTTGCGTTACTTAAGATTCATCACTAGACGCATCATTTAAGATTCATCTCTGATTAGTAGCCAAAAGTCAGAGCAGAGTCAACAATTTATTTCATTAAGAGGAAGTCATTAAATATATTTAGAGGCCTGCGTCACAGCAGCAAAATGTTTATTGTTGCAGAGGTTGATATCAACAACGCTGCGATCCTCCCCGTCGTCCCTCCACTTTGATATCACATCCATTAGATTAAATAGTGGCTGCTAGCTGTTTGAATTATGTAATGCTTGATCAGTGCGGACCTGAGCAGCTTTCCAGGCAATTACCAAAGTACACAGTCGAACTAGCCCCTCATTAATAATATTAATTACGGCGGTGTAGCAAATGCTCTCCATAGAAAGATTACTATTACTCAGTAAGCCATTAGCTCAATGGAAAAGGCTTGGTTGTCATTGATTATGTAATCTCAAATTGGTGGTTTTTGCCCCTTCCCTCCCGGCTCCTCATTCAATATTCACACAGAGGTGGAGCCTCGGCGTCGTTTGGGGAGCACATGGTAGAAGAGCTGAGAGTCTACACACATGCATCAACCGTGGCATTCCGGTCTGATCTCGCTCCTCAGGGTGAGTGCAGTTGTAACCACCGGGATTCCAATCACACACACACACACACACACACACAAGCACAGATGCAAACACACACACAAACACGCGCACACACACACACACTATCTCTTAGTCCGCTCCATAAAATCTGCTTTGCAATAAAAGTTATCATCATTTGCCTTTGTCCCTCTGCCTGTGGCCTGTTCAAACACAAGTTGATGTGTGCGCTTGTGTGTGTGAGTGGTGTGTGTGTGTGTGTGTGTGTGTGTGTGTGAATGTGCTGGCACAGGCATGTGCCTGCTAGTGGCCTGGCACCTGCCGAGATTTGTCACAGGTAATAGGTCGTGCTGCCCGAATTAAGTGCTGAACTTGCTGCCTGCATGCAGCGTGTGTGTGTGTGTGTGTGTTTCCTCCTGAGCTCTGAGCAGGAAGGAGCAAATCCAGCACCTGGCTATTCAGGTTCAATTTCCGCACATTAGACATTATTTTCAATTTTTGAGTCAGAATTGCCAGCTGAGCCCAGCTATGCTCAGATCGGAGCTTGCGATGATAATGAAACATCGTTAATGCTCCGGTGACTTGTCGCTCCGCGCGCGACAAGTCAACTTGACCCGGGAAATGATACAAAGGTCAAGCAGGCAGGAAAAAAAACAGCTGTTCTTTCTTACACTGAGCTCTAGTCTGCTCACTTCATTATCCGCCATTAGTTTACGTCATCTGACGTTGCCAGGTAAACATGAAAAGGTGCCAGACCTGTGCAGAAACGGAGCCAAATATTCCTACAACCAGGATTGGGAAAGGGCTTGTCAAACAGCATCTGAGTAATGTCGGAAGAAACTAATTTTATATAGCGTCTATGTTTTTAACATATTTGATACTCTACTGTATGCAACAATTCTATACCCCCTCTAATTAGATGCACCTTGGTGATAAATCACCCCCCCCCCCCCCCCCCCCCTCCTCCTCCCATCTTCCAGCTCCACTTGACTCCGCTCTCATCTTCTGAACAAACCCATCACTCCCTGGGCTGCAGCAATGATGACTAATGTAAAAATTAGGGGGGGGGGGTATCATCAGTCATGACCAAGAATATGCCTTACACCTTTATCTGGGCGCGATGACTAAACTGCTGGCTGTTGTGCGTGTCACTCTGGATGACAGCTGGAGCCGTGTGTTAAGCACGGTGGAGGTAATGAAGAGGTAGTGGGAGATTTGATGTGCACGTGAGGGGTCTGGCCACACATGTCACGGCACACTTTGGGAATTTCGTCGTGTTTGCACAACACTTTTGTTGAAAGCATCTGGCACAGAGGCGTTGCGATATGGCTGAAAGCGAACCGGCCAAGAGGGGCAGCGATGGATCTGCGAAACCCCGAAGACGACGGCAAGCTTACGTAACGACATCCGACCCGAGTGCGGACACTGGACCTGCTCCAGCAGCAGGTGAGCTCCAACGTCCTTGGGCGTCAGAGCCAAAAAGATCCAAAGTGACGTCTGGCATTTTGCTGCTCTATTTTAAAACTCAAAGACGAGTGCTTTCATAACTAGAGGCCATCAAAGTAAAGCACAGCGTCTCATCTTAAATGTGAAATATCAGGATAAAGTTCTATCAGGAATCGAAACACTTCAACATTGCTCAGAATTTGACCAAAGTGCTGAAGAATATTGTTACGTATCGATATAATCAGCACATAAACGTCTCACCTGTGATACACGTTGTCACATGCTTATGTTTTTTCATGAGCAATGATCTGCATCACAAATGAGCATTTAAATGCAGTCAGCGGCCGTAATCACATCTTAAATCCCAGAGAAGTGTTGCGTAATGGCCTTGTTTACATTCGTTTTATCCGCGGATGAGGGCTGGCGAGCGTGTGTGTGTGGGCGAGCCGGGGGCCCCTGGTGGAGCGCGTAGGAGGGAGGGCCAAACGGGCAATTATCTGCATGGCCGTCCCGTCGCGCACTTCACTGACATGGCCAGAAGACCAAAGAGCTCCCCCAGGCACCCGGAGCACCGACCGGATCCCAAGTTCCTCCGCTGTCCGCAAACGCAACACGTGTTGTCTGGGAGGAGGAAGCGTGACATCCCTCTCATCCCCTCGTCCAGTGTTGAGGACGATCGCTGATAGATAGATGAACACGAGGCTACACATCCACTTCACGTTCACAGGTAGTGGACATCTGTTCTTCTGGCACGAGGATCGGGCGACAGAGCGAGACCACAGGCCTCGATCCAACTGGGGTTTGAACCAGGGGCCTTCTAGCTGTGAGGGTACAACGCTAACCACCACTACCCTGTTTTTTTCAGGTCTAAATTGTAACTTGGACAGGTTTCAATCCTTAAATGATTCGACTTGGTAGCGATTATTATGAAGCCAGAAATTGTCAAGGCCAACACCAGCAATGTTTGAATTTCATCTAATCTACTCAGATGAGAATTTGAGTGACAAAAGCTTTGCTCTTTTCCCAGTTAAACTGTCTTTGTTCACACCGTGACTGTGTCACTTTAAACCTAATCAATCAAATTCACCATTTGGTGCAGTTTGAAGCTTCAGGAGGAATCAAAAACTGGCTCCGGTCTGGATCTCTGTTAAAGCCATGTGCCATGTAATTACCTTACTAAGTATACACATGATTGTTTACTGAGGTACAAACAATGCGACAGATTTCTTCCCATGTTGACGTGTTGAGCATGTGCACACCGCACAGTTCCCAACTTGCATTTCCTTTTGATATAAATATATATATGTATATAAAAAGTCATCTTTCAGCCTTTATTGGCCGACTGGTGTGTGGCCAGCATGAGTATCAAAACAAAGCAGACATTCATTCGCTGTAAGAATTAAAAAGACAAGGCAAAAAACGAAGAAGCAACTGCACATGTGATGTGTACATTTTCAGACACTGGCATCATTTGAAGCAGCATTTCATGAAATATAGCGAGATTATGGAGGTATGTTGACATAAGCCTGTGTGTCATGACCACAGTTAAAGCCTAGAAAAGAGAGGAAGATTTTTTTCCCCCCATGAGCTGAAGTAGATCCGAAGTAATAGCATTAATTGCAGTTCGACCATCATCATACAGTTCTGGGATCACAAGATCGAGAATGCAACAATCGTGCCACCTAGAGGCGGAACTGAGGCACATCTTCAGCGTGGGTCTTGAGAGCTCGGCTCCCTGTGAGCACGGTCCTCCTCGTGATACCTCACGGTAACACTGCCCGCACCGCAGGCCTTGATGAAAGGCCCGTTCACATTCGAGACGCCGGGCGGTATCAAGAGTCCTCTTCGTCGTAAAAGAAGACGTAGTAGAAGAGGGCGCTGAGGACCAGCAGAGCCACCGACAGGAGCATGTTCTTCCGGTTCTCCCCTCGTAACGTCTCCAGCTCCTTGTCTGCGAAAGACAAGCACAGAGATGATCTAAAGCCAGGGATATGTCACCCTAATCGGGGCTCCTGGTTCCTGAGCTTCTCAGGGGCAACTCAGACCAGCTCTGTACCATCACAGTGGTCCCAAGCATGACAGGCTCAATGTGCTGTGCAGCCATGACACCAGCTTACCTAACTTTTGCACCCTCTCATTGATGATTGCCATCTCATCCTCTAGTGCCTGCCTGTGGAGCAAAACAGAGGACGAGAGAGAGGCACAAGTATGAGTCACACGCTCTGAACGACTTTTCTGAAGTTTCATCTGTTCATTGTCTTGAACCACTCTGTGCCAAAACAGCTTGTGTCCGATACATTTGGTGTCCTGCTTTTGAAGAATGACTTAACATCATAGTGTGCTTTTTGCGTCACCGTTATCCCACTCATCCAATCATAGGGCATCCATGGTTTGAGCCTACATGAAGGATCCCTGGGAAAGACACTGCACCCCAATCTCCTCCTGCACATAACTTCAGATCTTCACACCTTCTTCTTCAACCTCACCATACACACGGAGTGGACATGCAAACTCTGGACAGAAGGCCAGGACGTCATTGCATCCTCTCCAGCACCTTCTCACCTGTCCTTCTCAGACAGCCTCTCCTTCCTGCTCCTGAACTCCGCCCTCTCCAGGTTGTCCTGGCAACGGGCTCGCCTCTCCTCCAGACGGTCAATCTGTGGCCACACAGCAACCGGGAGACAGGCTCGTTGTTGTTGCACACGCACATGACAATGAATGGGCGACCTCAAACCCAGTCTCAGCCCAAGTTATCCGAGGCCGGGGGCAAAGGGGAACGCCGAAAGCCCTCACCTCGGTGGCGACGCTGACCCTCTCTCGTCTCTTGTCTTTCAGTTTGGTCATTTTTTCCTTCTGTAGCACCGCGGACTGCGTCGGGCTGAGCAGCCAGGCTGAGGTGGACAAAGTGTGTGTCAGGAAGTGCCTCTCTTCTTCGCGGTGTTTCCCGGTCTC
Organism: Karalla daura; assembly: GCA_029224185.1. Taxonomy (NCBI): domain Eukaryota; kingdom Metazoa; phylum Chordata; class Actinopteri; order Chaetodontiformes; family Leiognathidae; genus Karalla; species Karalla daura. Next base: position 5,422,815 of record CM055206.1, read on the forward strand.
ACCTCGGAGATTTGCTGCCCTCTACTGGTGAAACACCAGAACCACCCAGAGTCACCCTCCACTACAGGGTTCATTCAAGATTTTAATGATACTTACGTGCAAACGTTTGTAAGAGTGTAAAAATATAGGTGGCCCCTATCAGATTCCCTATATTTCAACTACGTCTATCTGTATTATCTGTATACATTATTATTTATTACTATCCATAATGATTATGAACTATAATTATCTATATACCTTCTTACACCATATTATCTATATTATCTTTTAACTACTTTGTTATGACTAAGATTGGACCTAGAATGGTTAAATAGAGTTACAGTGGGGCTATGGAACATCATCTTCATCAGAAATGCTCCAGTTTATTATTACTAGGTATGCAAATATTACCACCCATTGACTGGCTGTTAGGTTATGTTTAAGTCTCACATCAACACACATCTTTGGCATAGACTGTGCTTATTCAACAAAATTGAGGTAAAAACATGTGAAGCACGTTAATCATATTCCAAATAAACAGAAGAGTCCCATTAAGGAGAGGTATATATCTAATTGCAATTCCACCACCAGAAGTTGCAAAAGTGATCCTCAACTAATGTGGCAGCATGCCGTAAAGCTACTACAGTGAGCCTCTGGCCTCTCTGCTGGGCCAGACTGCAGGCTGTGATCCCCCCTCCTCCCCCGTGGAGCAGACAGGTGAGCGGAGTTGAGTTCAGAGCTGTCGTTAATCGGATTAAATGACCTGAGAGGACAAGGCTTGATCAGCTGGGAGAGGAAAGGGACGAGGCTAGCCATTCTCGCCTGCACCAGCTTGTTTTTCATTGGGGTCAAAATGCCTCTCTTTATCAACCGGGACCAAATATTTGCCCACCAGGTGCATCTGCTGGAGCACAAGCTGAGGGTGAGTTGGGTGACACGGTTGTCTAGTGACTTACATCCTATCCACTGCTGTTTTCCTCTCAAAATAACTCCACACGCATGCATTTACAGAGTATTTCTGTTTCAGACCATGACTGTGGTGATGTCTCTTTCTGTGTTTTCAGAGTAAAGAGGAGCGCATACTGGAGCTGGAGACGGAGAATGCTATTCTTCACTTAAGACTTGCCGAGGTAAGAAGATTTCTGCCATTCATTACTTACGGGCTTAGAGCCACAGGCCTGCCCTGATTATTCTGTGGAGTTCTAGATGAGCATATTTATTCCTTGATCTCCTGAGTTGCTGGACATGATGTGTGTGAATGTCCCGAGTGATCCGAGTGTGTTAACGCGTGTGTCAGTGTCTACTCTGGTCACCTGGCCTGAACGACTCGTTTTTGTCATCCCTGTGACTTCATTGAAAAAAAAAATCACATGATTCAGCCTCATTTTGAAACAGTGAATTACTGCAAGCTTTGCGATGCAGAGTAACCTGTGTGCACCTGGTGTTCAATGCCAACTGTTCCTGTTGTAATCATGGCATCACACTCTTTACGTGTAATTAATGTTCAGGTTGCTGCCAGTCTGTAAAACAAATCTGAGCTGTATGTGACATAACAATCAGAATGGTGACTAATTGATGAAAACCTCATCGTCTTAAAAGTTGAAGTAGTCCAAGCAAACCCTCGTATCAGTGGTTGATATACGATAAACAAGGCAAGGTTTGTTTTCATTGCGAACAACTGAAATGCTAAATGTGATAAGATGAAAATATATAAGATAAGACTTAACATGTTTTGAAGTTTCCTTACAGTGTAGCAGATTTTTGGGAACACCTTTAAGCACAAGTGTGACTTAAGTGTGATATGATGCTATCCAGCTGTTGGTCAGCGGGCAGCAGTGCAGAGTGTATATCTCATTCTGTCTATTCCAGTGTCTTGGTAAACTGCGTCGAGAGGAGGAGAGCAGGGCCCTGGAGCATCACCCGCAGGAGAGGAGCACACAGATAATAACCCGGACGGCCCTGGCCAAGCTCCTCCCTGAGGTCCAGGTATGACCGTGCCGAGCCGTGAATGCGTGAATGTGTGTTTGTGTGCAGCACACAGCAGTCGTGTCCAGTCGAGACCCTTCACCTTGTGCGACTCTGTCTGGACAGGCTGTGAAGCAGGACCTGAGCGAGGTGTTTGCGGTCTATTTGAGTTTTGCCACCGAGCTGGAGGAGCAGAGCAAGCAGCTGCTGGAGAAGCTGGAGCAGGCCAGGCGCTCCCTGAACGGCCACAGTGCGGACGAGGTCCAGAGTGAGTATGGCCCCATGCCTCTGACAGTCCTCCCGGGGTTCCATCTTCAAGAGCTGACATCGTGCCGCGGAGGTGGAGCCTCCACGTTTAGGTGCAGCAGATAGCAAATAGCAGAGCAGCACGTTAAGGCATTCACCCTTGGCTCTGACCTGGGGCACCCTGCACACGAAAGCAGCCAAACATTGGATCACAGGCCACAGTGGCTTTGCCTAAATTTAAGAGAGTTTATTTTGACGGGAGAGTTAACCCGGGAGTCGACCTTTCACAGGACTCACACTCTAAACAGACAATATCCATTGTCCATACTTGAGTGTACACGTGCCCCATTTCAGCTTTGAGGTTGTTTCTCTCAAAGACAAATTTTGGACCCTTCCCTCCTAGTCTCACATTTCCTACCCCTCACTTCCAATAATGTTCCTGTGCAGCTCACACACTCCATTCTGAAGTGGTTTACGGGTTTCGTGCTGGCTGAATCTTTGCACTGCTAATCCTCTCACGCGGCTCCACCCCTCATGTCTTCCTCCCCCTTTCTCTCTCCCCGTCTCTCTTTCTCTGTCGCCTCACCCTCTGAGCTCGTCCAAGGTTGAGTGTCCTGCGAGTCAGCAGCTCACAGAGGCTGTGACGCCTGCTGGAAACTGATCTTGTCTCACACTCAGGCCCATGTAAGCCTGAGATGCTGCAAGGCGTGGCCAATGAGGTGTCTCTCCTTCGTCTCTTACTATTGATATCAGTGAAATAAATCCCCTCTTTGGTGGAATTTAGTCATGCATCCATCCATCTTACTTCCTTTCTACCTTACGATGTCACAAGTGTTTGCTGGAGCTGATCTCCTGCACAAAAAGGGTGAAGGCATAGAATACAGGTCTCCAGTACTTCACGCTCACACTCAGACCTAGGGACAATTCAGAAACTTTGGAAACATTTCGGATGGACCCAGAAACCTCTTTTTGTTTTTCTTCTGCCATACATTAAGATTGTTGCCAACTCACCACAAGCAGTAATTTAAAATAGTAGATTAAAATAAGTAAATCATTTGTGGCTGCATAAAGTTTTAATCACAGAAACGTTTTACAGTAAAACACAAGGTGCTGCAAGGACAATAGTTCCCCGCTGAACTCTGCTATTTCGGTTCAGACCGGCCTATTCTTATCCAGCCTCAGCCTCATCCAGCCTGTCCTTTGTGAATGGAGTAGTTTGGCTCCAGGTGTGTGTGTGTGTGTGTGTGTGTGTGTGTGTGTGGGTGTGTGTGTGTGTGTGCGTCCATGTGTGTTGCAGGATTAAAGACTTGGCCAGAATTCAAAGATTCACCCCAGGGAGCAGATGCCTCTGGCTGTGAAGTGGATTGTGTCGCAGCCGCTCATTCACCTCCAGGTGGAGGGTGACATGAATGAGGCCGCTCCGTGTTGGTTCCCTGCCTCCAAACAAGCACAGCAATGGCTCGCTGATGTCCAAAGACGACACCTGGAGTCCAGGTCCATTTAAAATGCCCCGTCAACTCCTCTCATGTCATTTTCCTGTGCTCCGCTCGTCCAGCCTTGCAGGCTCATGTCGCAGCTCTAGAGCGCTCTCTGGAGGAGGAAAGGGAGAGGTGCAGGATGGAGAGGCAGAGGAGGAAGGAGCTCCACAACTCACTGGTGGTGAGGACGCAGCGCCACGAGGACACAGGTGACACACACACACACAGATGATGCGGGGGAGGGGTCTGACGCCGGGTCTCTCTGTCTGCCCCCTCCCGCTGCAGGAGCTGCGAGGCAACATCAGGGTGCACTGCAGGGTGAGGCCTGTCCTGCCCTTTGACCACATCCAGTCGCTCCCCTCCGGATCACGGTGGGTCATCGTCAACAGCCTGAAATACCATGCGAGGGCTGGGGAAAGCACGGGCTAAAAATAATCCCACTGTCTGCTTTTTGTGCACCAGGCCCGCGTCGTCCGAGGAGGTGGTGTCTGTCATCAGTGATGTGAGCGTCACGGAATACTCATCGTTTCACTTTACTGCTTTATTTCTCCCCTCATCGCTGTTGTGTGTGTTTTTAAGGACACGGTGATGGTGAATTGCACAAAACCCGGGATGCCGGTGCACAACAAGATGTTTGAGTTCGAGAGGTGAAACCAGCGCGGTGCTCCAACGCCAGTCGCTCCGGTTCCATTTTTCTCAATCTGTGACAATGTCTCACTCCGTTTCCTCCAGAGTGCACGGGCCGGAGGACTCCCAGGACGCGGTATTCGAGGAGGTGAAGCCGCTCCTCACGTCTCTGCTGGACGGGTGAGTGTGTGTCAAACGCAGCACAAAGTGTGAGTGTGTGTGTGTGTGTTCGCTGAGTGTTCTCACCCCTCTGCCCACAGCTACAACGTGTGTATCATGGCGTACGGGCAGACGGGAAGTGGGAAGACTCACACCATGATGGGGTCCCAGCCTCTGCAGGAGCAGTGGGGGGCACAACAAGAGACACAGCAGGAGGGTATCATCCCCAAGGCTGCTGCAGAGCTCTTCAGGTAGGACAGAAAAAAATGACGATATATATATATATAGTGTATGGTGACCAAAAAATCACAAAATAAAAGTATCTTTCATGCTGAAAATTTGTCTTTTCAATCACGATTTGAGCTCATATGGAAAAAGGTTTGGACTGCTGTGTGTGCGTGTCCCAGGCTGATCTCTGAGAAGCCTACGGAGAGCCACGCGGTGGAGGTGTCCGTGATGGAGGTGTACAACAACGAGGTGTTTGACCTCCTGGCCAAAGACGAGCGGGGCGGAGCCGGAGGCCAGAGGAGGGACATTGTCACCACCTCCTCTGGCAGCAGCCATGTCCCTAACCTCACGAACCAGTGAGTACAGCCAGAGCTAAAAGGATTCTGCATTTATCTTTATCTTTGCTTTAATTTAGCTCTATTTAAAGACCACGGGGCCTGCGGTTAGGACTGGTCAGAGAGAAGAAGAAAGCCAAAGAGAAAGTTGACACAAGGAGAAAAGAGGAGAAGCTTTGGGACCATCCAGTCTGGCCTCTGGACTGCTGATGTTATTATCCTATTCTACTCATTCTATAACAGGGGTCTGCTGCAGGTCACACACATTTATGGTTCACCAATCAACCTAAACATGCATGTTTTTGGATTGTGGGAGAAGAGTGAGATACCAAAAAAGGAAACAAGGTACCAAAAAAGAAACAAAACCCTAACCCTAAACCGACAATGTGAAACCTTGAAAAACATGCAAACCTCCAAAAGAAAAGCCAAAGCTTTCCCAAACCATGGAAAAGCTGTGGCGTACTGAATGATGAATGAAAAGTGAATCACATGATATGTGCAATGGTAAAGGCGTCAAGTTGATAAACTCGTAGAAAATGACTACCCAGCTTGTCCCCCTCAGATCGGTGGAATATTACAGCCTCTTGTAGTTAATTGGGTGTTTTTATGGCCGGCAAAAAACGCCCCACTTTGCATCCGCAGCAGGGAGCGGCGGAGAGCGCCGATAAATCTGCTGTTTTGCTGGGAGCCGCGCGTCACCGTGCCGCAGACAGAGCCGCTTTATTGGGCTTTTAACAAAGTAAAGAGGCCGAAACAACTGCCGCCGAATGCTAATGCTGCTCCGTAGCTCAGGTCAATTAGAGGCTGTTTTGCAGTTGTTTGCCGTAGTCACTTTACAAGGCAGTAATATGTTGTTTCAGCTAGTTCCTGGCTCCCTCGGTGCCCGGGAGCACAGTGATAATTTCATCCTACACTTTAACAGGTTTTCTCTCGGGCCAGCAGCAACAAGCCGTAATTATTGTGGCGTTTAAAGTTCACACGGCGAACTTGTTAGCGCAGAGGCGCCAACAAGGGCATGTATCTGGAGCCTTTCGTTTCAGGCCACCTGTTCAGGTGATCCGTCTTATTAGGCGTTTTAGTTCCCTAACGAACAGGAGCGTCAGTTCTCTCCTTCTGGGCTGTGCAGGCAGAGTTAAGATCGTATTGGAGCACTTTAATGCAGTTTAAGCTGCTTGTTCTGGTCGAAATACAAAGGCAAATATTAAATCACAACACTCTATGTGTGTAGCAGCTGTAAAGGTGACCTATAGTAAAAAACCTCCTTTGTCGAGTGATACTCAGCCATGTTCTGGCCAAAGATGTATATCAAGTTCAAAAACATTCTCACACCCTAATTAATATTGAAATTTCAGATATTGAAATGACAAGTAAAAGGGAAGCAAATCTGAACAGAAGCAGAATGCGTGTGACAACAACCATACCACTACCTCCCTGTGGGAAAGAACTTCTTAACTCTGTTGTTTAGTAAAGAGCATAAAGTGACATGACTGCTCATGTTTGTGGCAGGCGAGAGAGACACTCAGTGTTATACCCATGTGTGGTTGCCAGATAAACATGAAAATGATCATAATTAATGAATGAATGACTGAATGAAAATGCGTTTTTCCAGGCCTGCGTGTAACGCCTCGGAGGTGATGCAGATCATCAGCCGCGTCCTGCAGCTCAGGGCTCACTGCCCGACGCTCATCCACCCCGACTCCTCGCGCTCTCACCTCATCGTCACCCTCACCATTTCCTCCAAGAGCCCCAACGCACTGGCCCTGGGTGAGACACACACACACACACTTACATGTCAGTGTAAATAGCAACATACTCTGACCCTGGCTCCGTCCCTCAGCCCGCCGGCTGCAGAGTGCCAAGAAGGACCTGCAGCGCTCCAGCCAGAAGGAATGGTGGAGTCCCCGCTGCCCCCGCCGGGCCAACCCGGCCGCCCGGGGCTCCTCCGACGAGCTCTTCGCCAGCTCCGCCTCTTCCCCCTGCCGCTCGCCCTCCCACTCGCCATGCCCCTCGCCCCGGCCCAGCAACGTCCAGGATCTGTTCAGGACCAAGCTGCAGCTGGTGGACCTGGCCGGCAGCGAGTGCGTCGGTGAGAGGGCGCCACGACTCCGACAGGGCAGCGAACGTGAAGCAGCTGGAGGGAGGGTGCGAGCTCCGCACTCGGAGCTCCACGCCACATTAGGCTGCGCTGACCCGTTCTTAACCTCCGCACGGGCAGAAAATTGCTCATTAACTGCAATCCAAACCGCAGCCTGCTCATTGTGGGTAGGCCGCTCGGCTTTAATACGCACGCGCACGTACAAAACACGCGCGTTTCCATGTGTGCACCAGGTATGTCTGGAGTGTCCGGTACGGCTCTGTGGGAGGTCTCCTGCATCAACCGCAGTCTCTCTGCCCTGTCTGACGTCCTGGGAGCTCTGGCTGAGCAGAGGCCGCACGTCCCCTACAGGAACAGCAAACTCACTCATCTGTTACAGGACGCCATAGGTGATGGGCACACACACGCACACACACACGCACGCACACAGCCTTCTGTTGACCTATGACGCATCTCGCCTCCTCTGGAAGAGGCTTTTTAACCCTTGCATCACCTCCACGTGCTAAAGGCGGCTGAGGATGAAAAACCACTTTTAAACTGCCTCGGTCATATGACGACAGTCTAGTCCTGGCCAAAGATCAGATACATCGTCACGATGTCATTCATATACAAATTTTCTGAGGCTGAACATGAAAAAAGAAAAAGTGGGTGGAATCTGAATAGAGGCAGAATGTGACATGAAGATAAAAAGCGTGACACCAATCAGCCCACCCCTCCCAATGAAGGGCAATGACTAAACATTGCCTTTCCTCTCTCTCTCTCTCTCTCTCTCTCTCTCTCTCTCTCCTCCACCAGGTGGTGATGCCAAGCTGCTGGTGATGCTGTGCGTGTCCCCCACCCAGCACTTCATCTCGGAGACCCTGCAGTCTTTGGGCCTGGGCACGCGGGCCCGGCAGGTCCAGAAGGAGCTGCCGAGGAGGAAGAGCAACACCCTGAAAGTGAAGTGAGGGCGGTGTATCGGAACCCCCCCACCTCGGCAAGATCTGGGATCTGAGGGCATAAGACCTTAATCTGTGTTTGTTCTTTGGGGCGTCGGAGCATCTCAAAGTTCACAGCCTTAAACAGTCCAGTTATGAGACGTGGGTTCCCAGGTGCTTCGTGCTCAGCTGTGTCGGCACGGCTAATCCTGTTTTTATCCCCTAAGCCCAACAGGAATAACAGCATTAATAGTGTGATATCCTTATTTCTCAGCTACTCTAAATAGCAAGCGGTGTTTTTGTGTACATATTTATACTTTTAAGAGGATGTCGGCAGCGTTGTCTGAAGCTGCCGGGACTTGAGGCTTGAATGCAAATTTTCGGGAGAATCAGATTTACCTCGGGGTCAGTGTTTTTAGCGCCCTACGTCTTTCCTCATTAAGCAGTACAGTAGATGACGCCAGTAGCCAGCAGTCTTTTATACATGTGTATGTACAAGCTTCCAGTATGTGCTGTTCATGCCATGCCTTCTCTCTTTTCTTTTCTTTCTTCTTTTTTTTGTGCTTTTTTTAGAGCAGCTATGTTTATACACACGTCCATGCATTGTGTACATGTGAATGTCACCTCTCAAACGCCTTGATGGAGTGGCTTCGCTAGAACAGGGTGTGAATGTGGCTTTGGAATAAACGCCTGGCGTGCGAATCGGTGGGTCCCGAGGTGGAGATGCACTGGAAAGTCAGTTATTAGAAGGTTAAAAATAAACCCTCTGCTCGGATCCATGGCGCAGTCCTCAATGTGAACCTCTTCCTCGCTGAGGAATCTGCCGCTGTGTAGATTACGACAAGGTGGAGCACACATAAACCACTGGTCTTATTTTTAGCCTTTGTCTCACAGTGAATTATCTGGAGCACCAGGCGGCCTGGATTATTCCGCGGCAGCACGATTCAAAACGGGGGTTGGGGGGGACGTCAAAGCGCGGGTCCGATGTGGCAAAACTCATCAGCGCCCATACTGAAATAAACCAGGCTGAGGATGATTTGCAAAAAAAAAAAAAGCTATTTCGGGTCTGTTGACTGCAGTTTCATTTGGGGAGAAAATAAGTCGGGGGGGTTTCTTCCAAGGTGAAGCAAGTCTTCAAAGTCTTCGAATGTGTCGGTAAAGATTGACTGATTCGTGATCCGGGGGTCTTGAGGATTGTTTCGAGGCTTCTTCAGGTCTGACCGGCATGGTGGGGAAAGGCCAGGGTTGAACCTCTGTGGAGTCGTCGGCATCGTGAGTTAAGAGTCACGAGAGTCATCCGAGGTCTCTCGAGACCGACCGCATCCCAAGGACAGCGCGCCGACGCCAAGAGGAGCAACGTAATGGACGCGGGTCTGGAGCGCTGGGAATTATTCATGGCCGAGACCAAACAACCACTGTCCAAACACACAGCTCCGCACAGGAGGGCTGACTCCTCAGCTCTCTCCTCCTCTCACCTGGAGATGACAGCAGACACACGTCAGACCAGGCAGACAGGCCTCAGATGACTCCAACTTGTGACTCCACAGAGGTTCAATCCTGGGCCCCCCCTCCCCATCATGCCAGACAGAACTGAAACAGCCTGTTGGATGAAGGTGAAACGTCTTCAAAAGTTTTCAGATCAAGTCACGACTCCTCAGCTCCCCGCAGCACCGTATCTGGTAATTAAATCTAGTTTTTATCAGCTCATGTTAGACACACACACACACACTTTTAATGAGCCTCCTCCAACCACAATGCTGCGAAACTGCAACGACCACTCCGCAGTGAAGTTACATAATCGGCGCAGATCCGAGGCTGATGCGTTTCTCCTTCTTTTCCGAGAGCCCGGTGTCACACTGCCGCCCCGACATGAGAGCTGGGATTCCCAAAAGTGTCTCCGAAACCGCAGGCTTAGCGGGGGCAAGGAGAGTGACGGGACGAAAAATAAGATTATGAGGAGAGTGACAAGATAATAAACCTGAAAGCTGCGGGAGCATCGACCCCCTCCCCCTCCCCCTCCTCCCGTCCCCTCCTTCCTCCACGGAAGCTCGGAGAGACGATGGAGGAGAGGGAGAGGAGAGGTGAGGAGACGGGCAGAGGAGAGAGCGAGACGGGTGAGAAATGGGAAGGCAGCAGTGTGAGGAGGAACGAGAGTGTGATGACACATGGGGCTGCGGACTCCTCCACGCAGACAAACAGGGAGTCAGCCTCCGACCGGGACGGTTCCCCCCTCCCCCACCCCCCACTCATCCAGATGTGGAGAATTGAATCTGAGGGAAATCCCTCATGTCAACGACACGAACGCTTGTTGCAACATCGGCCTGAATTATCCACGTTTTATCCGGAACCGGAGAACAAGGCGTTTTAATTGGCGTGATAGGACACCCTCACGCCCTGGCTTTTATCCGACGTAATTGCATCTTAAACGCGGAGAGAGCACTTCAAACGTGTCTGAACAACTCCGGGCCCAATTATTTCTGTTAATTTCCCAACAGCTACCTTGGTCCTTTCATCACGGCTGCGCGTACACGAAAATGCATCTTAATTATTCAATCCGTCCATCTCATTCATTATGCTCAGATCTAATCAGTGTTTTGGGGGTTTGCCGGAGCCCAACCCAAATCACGTAGGTCGAAAGCAGCTCTCAGCATCTACTAAGTCTTACTTTAAAATGTCGTATATAACAGACATACCCCTTTAGATAATTCCTGACTGTTGCTCCGGCTGCTTTATTTTGAAGAAAGTTGCCATTACTTTCTATTTATCAGGTTTTTTTCCCACCCATTCCCATTAAACCATAATGGTGGCAGGCAGCTGTCGTCTCATATTGAGAGAAGAGAGTAAGCTGCAGTTACGCTCTGTGTTTCGTGTGTGGGATGGAGCTCAGGCTCAACAACAAGCACCGCGTGGCATTTAGGGCTGAAACATAACATTAAATTTTTATTAATTCAAGCAAACTGTTACAGTCAACAGTTACATAAGTTACATGGTATACAGTATCGATCTAATTGTTGTCTTTTTTTTCTCGTTTTTTTTTCTCTTAACCAGGGTTTTTTCTCTGTCCCTCCGTCCCTTTTTTCCCCCCAAAAAACATAGAAACAGCAAATCCATACAAGCGCAGGCAAGTAAGTAGTAACAGCACAATACATTCATCAACTCAACGATACGCGTTTTTTTCTTCTTTTTTTGTTTGTACGAACAATAAGGCAAGTAGAAGAAAGAACGAACGGAAAGGGATGGCAGACATTTTCTGTGAAATGAGCCAAAAACAAGGCATAATGAATCCATTTCTTCCGGAGCGGCGGCCACAGCTGTAGACGCGAAACGAGGTAAGGCGTCTCGTTAGCGGGCGGCAGAGAGGGATCTGATGGGGGGGGGGGGGGGGGGGGGGGGGGATTCAGGGGTGTGGCGAGGGCGGCTCGGGGCGGAGGAGGGCGACTCCTTCTCGGGCTTCCCCTCGGCACGCTGAACGCTAAGTCGGGAACGCTGAGGGGGGCGGGACAGGTCGTCTACAGCATCCGATCACTCCCTGTGCCCGTTTCTATGGCAAAGACCTCGAGTGGGGGAGGGGGGGGGGGGGGGGGGGGGGGGGGTTTAAAAAAAAAGGAAAAAAAGCTGCGTGTGATAAAAAAAAACCCATGGCTCAGTTTCTCTCTGACGTTGCGCGATGCCAACGTGAGCGTGCGTGCGGCCCCTCAAGAGCCTGGACAGACAGGAGAAAAAAAGAATAAAAAGCAATAAAAAAACGATAAAGAAAAAAGCTCAATCTCTTGGCATACGTTTCCCTGGGGCGAAGGTCAGATGCGGGCGTGGGTGGATGCGCGCAAACACCCCCGCGCCCCCCCCCCCCCCCCCTCGGGAAGGAGTCGGTCCTGGTAGCGAGGGAGAGAGAGAGGAGACAGCCCAAGCCGGCAGCTACTGGCCCGTTGGAACCGCAAACATCCCGTCCGAAAGCGAGGTAAAAAAGTAAACGACGTTAGGAAGGTAAAAAGGAAATAAAACGGCGCTCGTTCAGTGCCGCGTCCGGCCACCAGGTGGCAAAACGATGCTGGGGAACTGAGGGTAAATGCGACGTGCCTTCGTTTTTTTTCCTTTTCCGTTTTCACTGTGTTTTGGATTTTTTCACCCCCCCCCCCCACGCCCACAATCCAACCCATTCGTCCACGACATCAACGTACACATAAGAAACAGAAACAAGTGGTTCCTCTCAAAAAAAAGTTACTCTTCAATCGTAAACGCGGGGGGACACCCGGCAGAAACAAGGTCGTGTGGTGGTAGTGCAGGAAATGAACGTATAATGCCGTAAAATGGAAATCAAGAGAGGAAAGGAGGAAAAGCTCCTCTTGGGAGACACGAGCGAGACAGACGAGGACGACGTGGAGACTCCCCTCCGAACACACACCACAACGAGACAGAGATATGACGAGATTAAAAAAAAAAGCTCCACGGAGGAAAAGGGGGCGACGCTTCGCCTCTCTCCGGAGTAGAAAGAGGCTCTCTCGATGGCCGGGGCGCGTGGAGCCGGGGAGGTCTTTTCGTCTTTTGAGTTCTGTTTTGTTTTTTTTCTTTTCCTCTGGGGTGTTTGGGACAGGGGGACGGGCGGGGGGACACCTGAACAATTCGTCCTCTGTAGCAACCGCTGCTGTTTTTCTCCTTTCTCCTCTCTTCTTGTTTTCCTTTCTCTTTTCCTTCTCGACGTGGGGGGGGGGGCCCCCTCACTCCATCCAGTCTCCCTCGTCGAACTCGGACTCGTCCTCGGAGTCGGAGTACTCGACGGCGATGCGGCGCGACAGGATGGTGGCCACGTCGTTGCCCACGCGCTCGTGCTTGGCCTCCTGCTCGCGCTGCTCCTCCACCTTCCGCAGCTGGATGCCTGGGGATGGGGACACACAGACACTCAGGGTCGTTCCATCGCTTCTCGAATAGCCATTGAGACGGACTATCAGAGCATTAGCCTGGTGCTGATCAGCTCTGCGTGTTGTCATATCTGGCTCTACGCTGGCCCTGGGTGTGACTATAGAGTGAGCAGTGTGTGTGAGCAGTGAGCGGAGACCTGTCAACGTCCACTGGGACGGGCTCCAGCAGACTTTGATCTTCAGGGTTAAAAGCGGGGTTGAGAAAATAATGAGCCAATGGCTGACTGTTCATCAGTCGACCCATCGTCTGTGCCCGCTTCACATTCAAATGGTGTCACATGGGTCAAGTGCCCATCACACCGTCACTCGTCACATGGTTTCAGTCTCACACACACACACACACAGGCACTCACAACGAGGGGCAATTTAGAGTTTCCAATCATTTGCAGATTACACTTTGAATGTACATTTCCTGAGGAAAAAATGTCCATAACGATGCTTTTCTACGTTTTCTATGTTAATGTCTCAATTTTTAGTACATGTCCACGTGCCAAATCTTCACCAGTTCTTAAATAGCTTCTGTTTGTTTGATGGCAATAATCAAAGAGAATTCACATCCCATCACAAAAAAGCACCAAATGCTCAAAACCGAGGAACTGGAGCTCAAAACTGCCCTCGTCATTCTTCCCTGCTGCTTAGTCAGCTATGTGCATGTTCTAGGCTCAGTGACTCATCGCCCTGCTGTAGGGCGTGACCGGGCTCCGCACCTTTCCTGATGGCTTCCAGCAGCACGCTGCGGGCGTCGCTGATGGGTGGCAGGTTGGCCGGGTGGTGCCTCTTGGCCGCCACCTCGTGCATGGCGTGGGGCGGCGGCGAGGCCATGGCTCCGGCCGAGGGGAAGGCCGGCACGGGCGGGGGGTCCCGACGGGCACGGCGAGCTCCGCCCCCCCGGGAGGGGCAGGGGCGGGGGGCGGCGGCGGCGGGGGCAGGACGCCGCCGTCCGCCTGCGTGCCCGAGCCCAGGGGCTGACCCCGCTCGCCCACCTGCTGGAGCCGCGCCGGGGAGGAGGAGTGGAGGGGGGGCGCCACGGGCGGAGGGGCCGGGTGGAGCACGCCTGGGGCGATCTGCAGGGGGGCGGGGGCGGGCGGGATGGCGGGGAGCTGCTGCTGCACCGGCAGGGGCGGGATGGGCGGCGGAGGGGTGCCCCGCAGGCCCGCCGAGGGCAACGGGGGAGGCGGAGGGGGGAGCGGGGGCGGCGGCGGGGGAGGGGTGTTGGAGTTGTGGCCCGCCGTCCGGGCCGGGGACTGGGGTCTGCTGTCGGAAAAGCCTGAGCTGGAGCTGGAGGAGAGGAAGGGGAGAGAAGGAGAAGTGGGTCAGGGACAGAAGGAGAGAGTCTCACACATAATGCTCTCAACACTAACATCACATACCATCACAGAAATACATGTGCATGGATGGATAGATACACAGATAAATAGATGGACGAATTCACAGAAAGCTGATAGACAGGTCTATGATATCTATGACAGACAGAGTTAAAGATGAAATATAGATGATAGATATGATGAGTAAACAGCCTGATATTCATTTCTGTATTTCCTTAAAAGAAATCCATCCATCCCATCCATCTATCTATCCATCTATCTATCCATCTATCTATCCATCTATCTATCCATCTATCCATCTATCCATCTATCTATCCATCTATCTATCTGTCTATCCATCTATCTATCTGTCGAGATGATTGATAGATTCAGGCTTGGTACAGAAACGGAGAGAAACATGACTTTCCTTCCATTCTGTTCAAAAGAACTCATCATAATGAAGTCCCGCGTTAGTTCACACGCTACACGCTTTCGGTGGAGCCGTGATCAGAGGCTCTCGCCCGTGTCTGTGCCGCACAGCCGCTTTGTGGAAATCACAGAGCTTTTCAGATGTTTGGACGGCGCGGGGACGTCCCCGCGGGGGGTCTTTAACTCCGCCACCGGCTCTGACGGAGTGCTCCGGATGGCAGAGAGGACTGGGGGGGGAGCTCGGGGAGGGGGAGGGGAGGGGAGGGGGTGCGCCCGCGTTCATGGCGGCTGGCCGTTGAGCGGTGCTGAGGAGGCGTGGGCGGGCGCAGGCCACAGCCGCAACACCCGGAGCGACATGCTCACAATCAATTTTCTTGTTGCGGAGAAATTGCTGCAGACCACAGAAAAAAAAAAAGAGCGAAAAGAGCAAAGCGAGGGGAGGAAGAGGGGAGGCAGGCAAAATAACGCGTGAGTGCTTTTACCAGGCCCACTTGAGATCGTACCGGATCGGAGCGATATCTACTTAATGTTCGACATTAAGTTTGTGTGTGGGGGGGTGGGGGGGAGGGGAGGGGGCTGAAGTGAGAGGATGGAAGGTGGAAGGGCATGGTAACGGCTGAGAAAGACACAGCGAGAGGGAAGGGTCAGGAAAATAAACACACACGGAGACGGAGGGACGGGGGGGGGGGCGTGAGACAGAGACAGCTCCGAGGACCTCTCTGAAAATCAATGAGGTATTTCTCTGCGGCTCTAATCATTCCCTCTGATCTCTCCATCCCTTCAAACGGCGACATATGCGGCAAAAGTGCGGCAGAAAAACAACCTGTAATGCGCTCAGCGGCCCTGACGCCTCATCGATCGCGCCCCCTCTCTTTTTTTTCCCCCCTCCTCTCCTTTCCATCGTCGGCCTGCAAAACCTCCCATCTAGCGCTCGCCCGACGAGCCTCTACCGGAGCGGAAGTCCTCGCCCTGCCGAACGGGGCAAACGCTACGAGGAGTGTGGCTCGTGACGACCAGGGGAGAAGCAAACAGGACGGAGGAGGCTTCCCTCCCGAAGATTAACATTGGCGCTATGTGGCAGCACCTTATTATCTACGTTAACCCAGGTTTAAACTACCATTTCCGCATCTTTACAAATGGAGTCAGGCCTATCGTATACCCTTGGCTGTCCCTATTCCACAAAGGCTGAAGCGGCTTTTCATCGGAGGTCTCCTCTACGCTCTCTCAACCGTGAAGGGCTGATGGGGGCGGAGTGGCAGCTCCCGTCCTCCGCTAGGGGGACCTGTGCGTCGTCCCCTGTCCCACCTGAGCACTGAGGGCGGCTTGATCTCTCCCAGCGGGTGCATGAGGGGCGGCGGCGGCGGCGGCGGCGGCGGGTCGTGGGGTCGCGAGTACATCCTGTCCCCGGTGCGGTTCAGCAGCTCGTTCATCTGGCTGTAGGGCAGCGCCGCCAGCGAGAAGGGCCCGTCCATGTGCTCCATGTACAGGGGAGCCCTGAGCACAGAGATACCGTTCTGGTTTTTTTTCTTGTCTTACGAAGTTTCTCACTTTGTTCGGCTCCTCTTTGAACCCCCCCCCCCCCCCCACCCCCCCCCCCCCCCCCCCCCCCCTCACCCTTCCCTCCCCCCATTCCTGCTCTAAATTAGTGCCTGCCTCATCATGTAGGAAAGACACACAGCTCCGGCTGGTTTACCTCGCAGCCCGGGGAAGAAACCTCCACCTCCAACCTCCAGCAATATTTAACTCTGCAGTATAACTGTGTCTGGGAGCCCTCGCGGCACATCCAGCTACTGAGCACATTCCCTCCCCGCCCCCACTCCCGGTTCATGCGAGGGAGCCTCAAAAGAAAAAAAAAAAAAAAGGTAAAGCATTCAGCATTTTACAAAAC